>VYXD01008186.1:432263-488028 GCA_013397195.1 Hylia prasina | reverse complement strand
AAACATAAACATCTGAACATAAACATAAACAATCTTAATATAAACATAAACAATCTAAACAGTCTTAATGTAAACATAAACAATCTAAGCATAAATATAAACAAACTAAATATAAATATAAACAAACTAAATGTAAACCTAATAAAATAAGCGTAAAAAAGTAAATGTAAACAGTTATAAAATAAACAAAGTCAATGTAAGCAGTAACAAAATAAATGTAAACAAAGTAAATGTAAGCAACAACAAAATAAACATAAACACAAATAAAATAAATGTAAACACAAAAATAAAACCTAAATTAACAAAACCAAAATAAACAAGAGCAAAACTAAAATAAACAAAACCAAAATAAACAAGAACAAAACCAAAAACAAAAATAAAAACTTCTATAGAGCATGTTTGCTTTAATCACACTTTCATTTTTGGGAGGAAGTCAGTTAAAGGAAGAAACGTCATTTAATTTTTGATAGGGATCAAAGGGAAAAAAATCAGTGCCACAGCCACTATTTTTTATAGTTTATTACCTATCACAAGGTACAAACTGTTATTTTCATCATAAGATATTTGCAAAGACAAATATCTAATTGGCATTTTGTTTAATAAAGATAGTAATAACTGATTATGATAATGCAAATACAAATACTTAATATTTTATTTGTATTATAAAATATTATAGAACCTATTCTGATCATCCTAAGTTTGAGCAATTTTACTGTATGTAGTTGTACATATCATATACCTATATTTAAATGCAAGCACACATATATGTAAACATGTGGATAGAATTGCAGAGTTTGAAATGAAAGAAACCCTCTCACTTGCTCAGCCCAGAACTTCCCAAGAGTGATTACACCATGGAATCTCCTTCAAATTCCTTATAATGTTTCTGGAGTGTGATAAAAAGAAGTGGGGGAGGGGAAGGGGGGAAGTAGAGGAGAGAATCAAAACAGTTTCAAGAACCTAACAATTTCTGCTCTATAATATGCAACTTTTAGGATACTACAGAAGGGAGGAGGTATTCTGAAAACATTTGATAAACATGAACTTTGAGAGACACTTAAAAATGTTCTAAACTGCAATCTATCACTTTTAAAAATGCCTCACATCTTAATGTTGAATCTGGATCCAGAGTCAAATAAAACTTCCAGAACTTGGGTGAATTTTTAGTTTCACAAGGAAATAATACACTCACCTGGTACATCAGTTTCAGACTGAACCAGAGACCAGAAGACATGGTGGTTTTGGTTCAGAATGAAATAATTCACAATAGAAAACAAAAACCAACTCTTTTTACACTGAATGGTTTTGAAACAAATCACTACTTCTTTGTCAAAGCCCTGCATTGAATTAAAGATGGAAAAATCCATCAGTAACTACAGTAATCTTTATTGCAAATGACAGTAGGTAAAAAACCCCATAATTTTTATATGAGAAAGTTTCTTTCGAAATGTATTCTGAAGAGTTAGGACTCCCTGTTTCCTTTTGGAAAAATAATAGTATTTCTATTGTACATTACTGATATTTTTATCTAAGGCAGTAAAGACGGGAAAAAATCTTTCCAGGGCACTCTCAATCTTCCTATGATGTTGTAGAGGACAATGCCAGAAGAATAGTTCTAAGGATACAATCAAAATCATTGATCAACTTGGAATTAATAACAGGAATGTTTATCTGGCACGACAGATTTATAGAGATTTTGTTGCTTTCTGTTATTTTATGATAATTTTGGGGGATTTTCTGATGATGAACAAAGCATCACTTCTGAAAACACACTTCAAACAATATAAGCAATTGTGAAACCTCATGGAGAAAAACTTAAGCCTGAACTTCTCTGCATGGAAGAAATGTCTCCCATGTCCATGTCTTCAGAGCTCCTTTTTAATCTTCTTTATCCCTTTTTTACCCCCTTACTTCTTCAAACACCTATCTATTCTCTTCCAGCACTTTTAACAGATGAAGGTCTTTTTCCTCCTCAGATCAAAGCTGTAACTCTAAGGCCTGCTGAGAGTCTTGATGAGTTAAATTTATATTTGAATGCAAAATTTAGCCACACTGCTTTTATTTACAGTTAATTATTCCTTGATAATATGCAGTGAAGACATGCAGATATTTTCCTTTCATTCTAGTATTCCTGCAAGGAACAACAGAAAAGGCTTCAATCACTAGGTTGGAGATATAGATGTATGACACCAAGAATCAATTATTTATATTCCACTTAAGAAACATTTAACCATTCATTCATTCTGAGAATGCAGGCTAGTGCTTAAAGCAATAAACTACATTATAGGAAGGAATCGTTTATAACCCCTCGGGCAGAGAGAACAGAACTCTCTGGGTTCTTAAAAGTGCTCAAGGCTCTCCACATGGGAAACCATCAGCCATGCCAGCTGAATCACAACCTTTTGCTGATTAGCTTTTACACGGCTTTGGCTTTTCAGAGAAAAATTATTTCTAAAGTTAACTTAGATTCTAACCAAAACCAGTTCTGCCTTTACATTTGTTTTGGGACAGAAAGGATAAATTTAATCTTTTCGCAGGTATTTTCAGAGGATCTTTTCAGTTTTAATAGAGATCCAACCAAGCCAGCCAGCAGAGGGAGGGCAGTGCTTTTGGGTTTTACTTTTAATAAGTCATAACCCTAAACACACAATGTCTCCGCAACGACCATCCACAGCAGAAAGTTCCCGGACTGCGAGGACAGCTGGGCAAAGACAGGGGCAGCTTCTGGCGCCTGTGGCTCGGACCGGGACGGGCAGAGCGCGGCTTCGACTCCACCGTGTGGCCTCACACCGACACAGACGGATCCCCAGCAAATTAAACTCGGAACCGCCGCACCAACCTCCCTCGTTTTAGCCAAGAGAAACACAGCGATTCACTGAAATACTGCGACACAGCTTGTGGGTAAACCGCAGCTACAGAGGATGACGAGTATTATGTTAATAGCCAAGATAGCAACGTATTTTTTACTGATGATAATTTTCTGCTTCCATAATACAGAAAAAAAGAAAGAAATTGTTGTGCGATGCAAATATTTTGCCATCTTTTAAACAGGTCTTTGCAATTTCGGGGGATTCTTCTTTTTTTCTAAATAATATCCTGGTTGCCCATGTAAAGTTACCTGACAGTTCAAATACAACCAACAAGACATCAGTTGGAGCAATTCTGCCCTAATCAACAGCGGCTTCTGTCTTCATTGGGAGGTAGAGGTTAAAGGCTACAGACAACAGAGCAAGAAGTGATGAGTGGAAGGATGCAGGGGGTGAGACAGTAAGAGGCACAATCACAAGAAGAAAACAAGATGATCAGAAACCTCTCTCACACACCAGAACTACAAACAATGCAGAGAAAACCCAAACATCCGTATGCAGATGTAGAGCAATGACATAATTAGGAACACAGAGAACTGAGCCAGCACAAAGCTGGAGTGCTGGTTGGGAGAGGGTTCTTCAGAAAGATCAGTCAGCAATAACGAGTGGAACAAGTACATTCTGTGTGAAAAAGTGGCTCAGATGCAGAATTCTCTGGGATGGGAGGCATGACTGTCCCTAGACCATGAGTCAGAATCTGATCCTGGAGATCAACAAACAGAACATCTTGGTCAGCATCTACTACCATAGATGATCACCATATCAAGAACCAGAATGGCTTTTTTTTTTGTTTGTTTTATTCAGAGGTTTTGTTTGTCTGTTTTTAGTGCTTTAGTGCTCATGGGAGCTTCTAACCATATGGATATTTTGTTGGTTACAAGTAATATTAGATATTTCTAGTTTGTGCTGGGGACTGCTTTTCAACAAAGGTGCAGACCAGACTAATAAAAGCAGTATTTTTACAAACACAAAACAGGTCAAGGATGTAACAATCTGGCAATTTTGGCGGCTGTAATTATCCATGAGATGATAGAGTAGTCCCAGCTGGAAGACCTTGAGGGTAGTAAGGAAGAGAAATACTAGAATAAATATGTCAGAGTTCAGAGTAGACTTTTCTTTGTTCAGGGGACACAAAGGCAGAGTTCAGGAGAGTTGGTTGCTGCTTAAGGACAATATATTTCCTCAAAACATAAGTAAGTAAAAAAAAAAATCCATCCCAGTATTCAGGAAATCAAGTAGATGAGGCAGAGGATGAGACTGCTTCAGCTGGAAACTCATGTCTGAGTTCAAACCCAAAGGGAGGGAGTGGAGGGAACAGTAATGAACAAGACAGAAAAGGCTGACAGCAAAAATCCTCTGCCACAGACTTTCCTGGCAAGGTCTGTTGTTCCAGGGAAGACTGTAAAACTACCAGAAGGATTTCTTCAATACCCCTCCCAAGCTAGTTAGTAAGTCCCTAAGGTATGCCTGCCTGTCCTACCAAGAAGATTCTTTTAGGTATGGAGAAAGCCTTCACTAAACCCTGAGTGATCTGCAGACACTTTTCTCTCCAGTGAAATTTCCATTGTATCTCTGAAGCATTTTATCTGTGAAGTACTGTATACATTCTTCATTGTATCTATGAAACCCTCAGCTAACTAGGATTACTAAACAAAGAACAGAGTGTGCAGTTTGCTTTGTTAGTGTTCATGGAAGTTATGCAATTCTACCTTGAAGGTTTTGTAAATCTAAAAGGCCTGGCTTCATAAAAAGACTTGTATAACAAATTAAGCCTCTTTCTTGCTGAGGCGGTTGATTTTTAAAGCAAGGTCCCAATACTAACTCTAAAACCCAGCATGAAGAGAATTATTGCCATGGGCCACAACAAACATTTTTGGTAGCAGGCATGCTGCTTTGTGTATCTGGGAAGACAGTAATAAAACTGAGATTATGTGAATTTAATAAAAAGTCAAGGGTCTTCTGTTTATTTGAGCTTTAACCTCATCAGTACTACATTGGAAATATTTAGCCATTCCAAGGCAAATCAATTTTGAACTCATATCCCAGTACAAGAGATTTTTGTTTTCACATTTTAACAATATGAGTACTTTCTTAATTAGGTAGGAAGATTAATTCCCTCTACTTCTTTTTTGCCCCTCCGTTTGTGCCGTATTTGTGCTATGAACATACACACAATCACATGGAGTACGTGCCTCAAACCAGACCTTTTAAATTTTTAAAGTATTACTTTTAGGAATATCATAATCCTCTTAGAAAAGAAAAGTGAAGGTTATAACTAGAAACTTCTTCTCAGTTTGCTCAAATATTTGCTTTTTGAGAAAATAGCATATACAGTTACAAATGGAAGTAGCAAGTAGTACTGGAGGTTTTTTCTTTTTCCTTTCTTGCAGTACATATATAATTTTCTTATTTTCACTTGTGGTTCTAATTTTAAAATGGGCATATAGGCTAAATACTAAAACTAACTCGTACAAAACCCAGCTGAAGTCACAACTGGGAAAGAAGTGAAAGAAAATAAGTAATCTTAGACACTGACAAGGAGAACAACATTTTGGCTCCTTATTTTAACTGCTCACAGAAAACTCATCATCACGGCTTTCATCAAAGACCACATGGTATGAGAGATCCCAAACTGTAAGAATATTGTCCCTCTGCTTTAGTTTTAATTTAGCCACTTATAAAAAAATTATCTCAGCATTTGGGTCTTGGGATGTTTTCCAGACTGTTGCTCAAAGCTCTTTTTTGCCTAGTTAATTAGAGCTTAGTCCAGAGCAGGGGAAAAGAGAGGAGGAGACCAGCATTGCCCTCCAGGACAACTAGCAGCACCAGCTGTCACACAAGCTGCTGGCTCTTGGCTCTCCAATTGCTCATGCAGAAGGAGAGTGCTGTGTTTTCCTTCACTGCTCCTCTCAACAGGGCAGTGTGATCAACTCGTTTCCTTCCCTGCCATGATGAATCTTCAGCCTGTGCTGCCACCTGCTCCAGTTCTTAACAATTACCCTGCTCACAGCACATCAGGTCCATTGTGCTTTCACCCCAAGCTGGGCTGAGGGCCTGGGTTTCAGAAAACTCTGTGCAGAAAATGAGGTTTTCTCTGGAAACCCCAGCAGAGTTTCTGCATTCCTGAACTCCAGTATCCTGAACTCAGCTTAATGCCCCATTTCAAGTCACTTCCAAACCACCACCTCCACCCCTTCTAACCAAGGACTGCAAGCAGGCAAAGTGTTCTATTTGCATAACAATGAAACAAAATACAAGTTCCACCAACCAAGTCTAAGGAGGGAAAAAATATGTTAGAGTAGAAAGAAAAAAAACCAAAACCTCCTGACTAGTCTTTTTAACCACACTGTTAATGGAATGGAAATGCAGGCTTATGTTTGCTATTTGTGACAAAAAAAGAATAACTTAACAGGGAATTGCTTTTCCATTATAACTTTGAAAAAGAAGCTAAGTAGAAATATATTTCCCTGCAGAGCTGTATCAAACATTTATGCTTTTACAGCTTTGCTCTTGTCAAACAATACAGAGCAGCATTCCCAAGTTCCACTTGATGGAGGAAAGCATGCTGTATAGATTGGCCTCAACACAAAAAATTAATGATATCACTGTAATTAATAAAACATTCACTACAATCAAAATGTAAAATGGCTGCAATTTAATATAACCATGTTAATATCTCTGCATTTATTCAATTCCTTTGGTACGGGACTCTGTGAGAATTTTAATGATGTAGACCATAATAATCAAACAGATAAATGCAGAAAAATGACACATTTCTCTAAGCAGTCACTTTCTCAGTCTAAGAAGATGCTTTGTAGTAGAGTCAGGTCTACAGATTGAAAATCTAATGAAAACACTCTTTTTAGAGCTTCTGATTCTCAATTGAACAAATGTTAATGTTTATCAAAATAGAAGAAATATACTGATACAGTTTAACTGGGAAGATAAAATATTTCAGAGCAGTAATGCATATACATTGAACACATCATAAATAAAAATACATATTTTTTCTCTTTTACCCTCAGTACCATTGACAAAACCACTCAGAGATTTGGGAATTTAGCTGGCTTGTGAAAAGCTAAAATTTCCCTCTGGTGCATTCATGAAAAGAATATTTCTTTCTAAATGGGTAATCTTCTTGAGTTTGTGCAAAAGCTACTTTTCTGCATTCCTATCAGTTACCGAGTCACCAATGCTTGTTTCAATGCTCATCACGTTGCAGACGAGCCCAGCAATAGCTGCTGAGTCATTTCTGGTGCCTGATGCTCACCCCTGTGAGCACAGCATTGGGAATGATGCCAGGCAGGATTTCCAGGAGGAAGAGGTCAGGTCTGGGACAGCAGCAGCAAGGCTCAGAGCACCACAGGTGAACAGCTGGCAGCCAGGACAAGGGAGGAAGCCTCCAGCAGTGTCCCTGGCCAGCAGGTAGGTGTGTCTCACCCTGAGCTCTCCAGGAGGCCAAGTGAGTGACCGCAGCCCGGATTAGGGGCTATAAACCTTAATTTGCCCACAGACTATGAGTTCAAAGGAGAAAAACTCCAACCCTTCTCTATTACTGTGCATATTCCTTTGGCTTGCTGGGGCCTGGCTGGAGCATTCCTTTACCCTGGCCCTGCATGTGCACACAGCAGTGAATACTGTCTCCTCTGTTAGGTTTTTCCCACAAACAAATATGACTTGGAAGCCTGGATTCAAATTTGCTCTTCTGTGCACTTGTAGCCAAGAATAGAACGTAACCCAGAAGCTGCATATGGGAAGGATAACACTGTCATGGCCAGAAAAAATGGGCAAGACCATTTCTCACCTTCCCAGAAACAAATATCAGTGATCCAGAGCCTCTTCTTCGGCTCCTTCTCTATTTCTGAGACACGGCCAAGAATCTGAGCCAAAGTTTAAGATATAGCAAATTGCAGTTATGTTTAGCTAATGAAGCTTTGTTCCTTTTTCATAACTGTTACACAGAAGGATGAGCCAATGATGTAGCTCATGAAGAAAGAATAAGAGATGCTGCCAGTTCCCTAGCAGTGCTGCATACAGATCACTGTATATAAAGACCTCACCTGGCTACAATCATACCTAAATCATCACAAAAAGGAAGTATGAGATCAGAAGGCTTAGTCCCTAAACTCTGCTGAAGAAAATCGAGTTGCCAGGATGACCACTAGCAATTACCTGCCTTTAGATCAGTAGAGAACCTTGGTACTTATCTGATCACCAGCAATGTTTAGCGAGGCAAACTAAATTCAGGCACAAACATGCAAAATACAAGGAATAGACCCTACTCATACTACACTGGTGGAGCTTGCTACCAAATTCAGTGGAAGCAGAAAGCAACTTGCCAGGTGCAAGAGTTAGAATATTTGCTTTTAGTTTATCTGCAATCAAAAGTGGCTTAAAAATATATTATCCTGCCCTGGATTTTAATTTTTTCATGCAGTTTTCCAATAATTTATTAAAGGCACTAATAGTATTTTTTCATAAAAAATCCTATTTGATTTCCATTATATTCATTACAGAATAATCCTGTGAACACTGAGAGCAGTCATTTGGTGGGTTTATCTACCACACTACATTTATTATGCTCTCATCTTTCTACAACCCAACTATACCATTGAGAGGTTGTGATTTCACTGGGGCAGAGACTCTATGATGACCCTTCAGAGAAGACCTCCAAAGTGTGTTATCACAACAAAGACAAATCACTACCAATAAGCTATTTGCTTAAATTACACTTTAGCTTGATGGCTAAAAACCATGAAAATATTGGTATAATACTGACAATTTTCTGAAGAGTTCTGCTTTTGATTGAATTAACAAAATAAATTGTAAAATAAGGTTGTATCATGTAGTGAGCTAAGGATGAAAAGCTCTAAATCTCAGGCTTCCTACTAAGAAAACCCCAAACATTTGCAGGCAACATGATCCATCATGTCTGCACAAGTGCAGGAATTACTTTAATGTCTCTAACAGAAGGGCAATTTAAAGGGAATTGGGTTTGAGTACTCCTCTTCCATTAGAGCCCAGCATGAAGTTTAACTTTTATCCAATACCTGATTTGTTTTAACGCTGAATGTTTCATGATGCAGCATAATTGTGTGTCAGGAAAGCAGGACCCTTTTTTATTGCTGTGACTTGATAACTTAGCCAAAGGATAATTTGAGTGGGTTTGTTGTTTGTCATTTTGGTTTTTTCCCCTGGTGTTCTAAATGAAAGTCTGATATCAAAAATTTGAATTTAAGAGGTATTTAATTTTAAATACTGAGCATTAATGCATAGTTTTAAAATTAGTTATCCCTGTGCACTACCAGGTGCCCATGTCGTATTGTCTTTCTTTGGGATCATTGATATTTAAAACTGTCTTTGCAGGTTGGAACAGAAAACAGACTGTATTCTGCATTTCTACATATTAAAAAAATCTGTATATTATGCTGGTTTCACCGATTTGCACAGTTTAGTAATGCAGAGCAAGAACCATCTTTACAGGAAAGCCAGATATTTCTCAATTGGTAGCTGTCATATCCTAGATTCATGGTTTTACAATGATGTCAACCAGATCCTATATACTGGTTTGGAATAAAATGTTTTCCATAGGTTTTTTTTCACTGCAGTACTTACTTCAATAGCAAAATTGACTTAGCTCTACAGGTATCATTCAACTGCTTTCCAGTTGCAGCATTCATATTCTCAGAATAAACTGTAGCAAGTAGTTTTAAACTGACTTCATTCTTCCGAGGACCTCATCTTGCTGCACGTCCACAAATACCTTCTTTGAAAACCTCTAGGTCAAGAGTTTAATTATGCAAGACAGTAATTTGTAAAAATATTAGCATATAATGCTACTCAATAGTTGGAAAAATGCTTGCTAGTCTTTCCAGTCCAAGGGTCTAGATATGGCAGGGTGAGATTCTTCCTGTGTTCACTAGCTGTATCAACAAAGCCACACAGACTTCTTAAAATGAAGAGGCATAAATACCCTCAGAAGAAATACCCTCAGATTCCTTTTATTTGCATTTTTAGCAGAAACATAGACTTTAGCGAGCTAAAACTGGATCAGAATAATCTCATTAACAAGAAGGTGACAGGACTGGAATTATGTAATTTTAACTTCAATTTACCTAAAAATTCACTCTCTCCCTCTCATCTGTCTACAAAAATACCTGTTTGTAATGGAATATCCCTGGAAAAATGATTGTATTCTTTTCTTATTAGGATCTAGACCATTACAGACACTTCTTTCCTTCCCTAAACAGGACAAGTAAGTCTACAACATTTTATTACCTACAAGCAGGTTTGTATTCTGGATCATGTGAAGTGTGAAGCAGAACCATTTTTGCTTGAAGTGACTTTTATTGTTGTGCAGAGGTCCTTTTTGAAATTACAGAAAAAACCTGACATTCACTGCATTCACACAGAGATGAAGGCATGACCAGGAGAACAAATCTGATGGTCCACTTTTCAGACAGTAGAAGCATTGGAAGCTGCCAGTGGTGAGGATGCTCACCAAAACAAGCCCAAAGTCTTCCTTACTGACTGAGCTGCCACCTGCCCACCCTCCACATGTTTCTGCTGTTGTGGACAACCTCTGAGGATGAAGATTTTCCTTTCCAAGGAAAACCCTTCCAATGCCTGCAAATGTGATGCCACTACTGAGGCTGATGCATTTACAGAATGTTCCTGAGACTTCTGAGCTCCCAAGATCAGCCAGCACAATAAAAACCCACATGAAGAAGTTAAATTACAGGCAGCATTTCTCCTTCCTGACTGTGAAGCAGTTGATATGCAACCATTGCTGGAAGAAATGGGGGAGAACTTGGGCAATATTTTCTCTCAGCGCCTTGCATAAACAAGGTCAATCTCCAAGACAGTCTGAATTTATTTGTAGAGCAAAGTAGCATCATTGCTTGCTTACACCAAGATGGACATTTTAATCTAGCATTCTGCAATCCTTGCAGGATGCACTTATTCTATCTGCTGGTTCAAAGCCATCACCAGATAGTTGTTTTGCATATACACAGGGTTTTTTTGCTGAAAATGGAAACTCTTTGCTCACCTGCAAAGGGGCGAAGAAAAATAACAGAGGTTATTTCCTTTTGCAAAACATTGACAAATCTTTTAATCAAATTTTTTTTCTCAGTTAATAAAACTTTTCCAGCTTCTTCTAGTATAAATTCTAGTATAAAAACCTCTATGGATATTAGCTCCTTCTGCCTAGGGTGCTTCTGTGCATGCAGCAGTTAACCTAAAGATGAATAAACCCCATACAAAGCCTTAAAAATTGCAAGTGTATTTCTGTACTATAAGGGTTCTGTTTCTATACAGAAACGATGTCCAGAGTATTGCATGGCAAAAGCACAGAACTACATGATCTTCACTATGGTTAGGTCATCTGGTGGAGGTTTTCTCAGGGGACATTGCTGGGGGCAGAGACCATTGCTTCACACTTGTCGTGAAGTCACTGTTGTCCTGCTGGGATTGCTGTTGGCCAGACACTGATTTCTCTGGCAGGAGTAATTTGGGAATTGAACTACCAGTAAAAGAGACATTGAGGGACTATTGCTAAAGGCTGTTTTAATACTAATAAGGAACACACACTAAAGCCTATCCATCCTCTAGACTTTAAAATAAGTAATGTGGGATAGCCTTTGCTGACATATTTCTCTAAGTCCAATGCATTCACATTTTGCTATTGAAAATTATCTCCAGACTCTGTGCACTTAATGCACTTGAACTGGGGTTCAGGGTTCAATGGCTGGATGCCTACTGATTGGTCTGGGTGAGTAGTCTGCCAATAATTAACTGTATAAGTGATTAAGGCTCTCATTTGTCCTTTGGCTTGCTGGTTCACCACTGCCAATTTAGCCCAGGGAAACTGGCCAGAACCATGGCCTTTTGAAACCAGTCTGAGAAGCCTGGCAGCCTTACACATGCAACACATGGAGTTTCATATCTGGTAGGATATGCAAGGAAAATTAATGTTATTTGTGAAGAGTCAAAGTCATTGTTTAGCTCCAGTGCAGTATTTGTCATTCTCGTGGTGTGGACTGCTTTTGTCTCCTTGGAAACAGAGATATTCTTCCTCACTTTTGATCTAAAGGCCACACAGTTACCAGAGATGTTACTTACTTAGAGGAGAATTGAAACACACATTTGAACAAGTCGTCTGAAGTGACACAACTATCATTCCATTTCTTCAGCACCTGTTTCAAAACTACAGTGCAGGTGCAGAGAAGTGGACACAATCAATCAGCCATGTATTAGACAAAAAAACCCATCTATTTCACACAGCCAGAACCCTCTTTGACGATTCTCCAGTTCCTGCAGCTGGTTATCCACTGCTGATGACTTCAGACAGCACTGTGAGCTTTCTACCAGTGTGTAGCAGAAGAAAATAGGAATGTCCAAGCTGTTCAAGGTCAGAAGTCTACACTCCTTTATACACTTCTCAAAGACAGACCACTCTATCCTCACAACTTGGCCTTAAACACCTTCTGTGATTGCTGAGAGATTTCCTGAGCAAGAAACCCTCTTAGAGCAGCTTTCCCTTTGCTCAGTGTTTGCTAACACTCATTTGAATGTGAAGTGACTATTCAGTTCAACCATGTTTACAACTCCTATGATTTTTTATTTATGAGCACTCATACAAACGGGCTTTTTGTTCACACAAATGCTTGCTGAAGGGTTATTTTTCATGTGAATACCTGCACTCACAAAGAAGCAAGGATATTCTCTCAGAGCAAAAACAATTGTTACCTGTTGCTCTTTGTTGGTCCTTACTCAAATATTCTAAAAGCTGCCATCATGCATTTTATGGAACAATATCTGGAAATTAGATGGCCAGTCACATGCAAAAACAAAATGTCAGTGGATTCTGACATTTCTGCATTGACTGAGTAATATCTCATGACCAGCTCTGTTGGCTAGAGTAGAACAATTCAAAATAAGGAATTACTCCACCGGATAAAGCCACAGAATCTAGCCCAAACCAGAAAACAACTGTAGAATGCATGCAAACAGCAGCAACTCATGCTCTGTAGCAAAATACCTAAGTACAGGGGAGTTTGGAGTTTTTTGGGTCTGTTGTTTTGGTTTGGTTTTTTCCCCAGAATGTTGGTCTCATTTTCTAAGCATTTTCTATGCAGCAAAGCTTTGTACATTCACAAAAAATTCGTCTGCCATAAATAACATCACAAGCTCTGTTATCCTTCCTTTTTTTTTCCCCCAAGGGACAACAGTCCTTAAAACACCAATGTCACCTTCTGTCATATTTAAAGTTTGTACAAAACTAAAAGCACGTCGTTGTTAAACAAAGGATGCAAGTGAGTAAATGACAAGATTTGAGAAGTAACCTGTTGAAAAGTCTCATTCTATGGTGAAAGAAATCCAGAGTCTGAAGTTACAAGTGAGCAACCCCTTACTTCAGTATTTGTTCCCTACACAGCATCCCCAGTGCAAAGGCTCCAGACTGCTTTTTCCTACAGATCAAATAGTTTGCATGTAAAAAAGACAGGATTAAGGAAAAGTCAGTTTTGCACGTTGGGAATATTTTTCACTCTATAACTTGGAGTCAAATAAATCAAATTTTATTTCCAATCTTGCTTTTCTGGTACTGGAGAAGAAGATTATAAACTCCTTTTGTTAGTGCCTGCCTTCTCATCCTCTTGTAGCCTCACCTTCCACTGCTATTCACCTCCAGCTGGTCCTGCTTGCACCCAGTGAGCAGACAGTGACTGCACATGAGAACCTATGCATCCCTACAGTTCAAGAATCTGTTCTGACATTTCTTCTCATACAGGTTTCCTACCTTTCCTTTCTAGAGCCTTTTTCAATACTCAGTGGAGTGAATCACTTCACAAGACACTTCCTGCTCTTCCTCCCAGCTGAGCTCCCCATCCTGCAGCCCTCCTACACCCTGCCTGTACCTTGGGGGTACCCAGGCCTGTGTCATGAGGGTAACTTACAATAGGATATATCCTGTCAGGACATCATGAGATAATTTCAACACAGTCAAAAAAGCATGGAAAGTTAGGAAGTTTGAGTTCTGCTGATTCCTCTAAAAAATGCAAAATGTCATCAGTTTTAAAAGCTATGCTTTATCACATTCGCCACATGATCATAATTAAATGGATGGACACGTCTGTGTTTGATACAGAAGATTAAGTTTAATTATTGTTTTGTGCTAAGAAAAACATTGGGGGGTGGGGGACGCATGATAGGTGCAAGCATGGTACTAAATTTCAGCCGTCTAAAAGCAGAACTTTAGCCCCCTGCAGTTGCCAGATAACATTTCTGAACTTGTGGAGATATTAAAAGGGTAGCAGTTCATGATGAAGCCATTTATATTTTGTCAGACTGTTAACAAGATTTCTGTTATCTGTACCATGCAACAGGAAGGCTGCTGCAGAATCCATAATAACTTCCTACTATGCATGCCAAATTGTTGGTGCAATTGGCAAAGAGAGGAAGGGAATCAGAAGATTATATTAGTAACAGCCTACAGGTGTTGAGAGCCAAGTTACCCAGCCCTCTTTGTGCTGTTGCTTGATTAAATTCATACTACATCATTAACCCATCAAATATTCAAATTATCACAAACTTCAATTTTATACTAAACTCTTGGAGTTAACAGAAGTCAAGGTACATGTACTTCTGATTCCAAACTGAATTCCAAATTCTGATTCCAAACATGAAATTGCAGTTTTTATGTATTTAGCACACTTTGATCTACATATATTTAACCAGCAATTCTTTGCATGACAATAAAAAATATATTAAAAATTACAGTCCACTACTACTACTGTTTATACGTACACATGCACTGGTTTATGTAATGTCATCTCAAGCATAACTGTTTTAGCCATTCTTCTCTTACTCCTTTCTCTTCCCTATAGCTTCTGAAAGACATCATTTGTCACCAACTTCCACTGTCTGCAGTCATTATTTGAAGTGTTAAGTGCATCACAGTGAGACCCTTCAGAAGGTGATAATATATCAACAAGGAGGGAATATATTGATAGTCAGAGAAATTGAAACTTAAGGCTAAATAGAGCTGACAAGCCATTGCTAAAATTATTTAACTCTTTTTGAAACAGGGATCTTGTGAAGCTGAAATCCTGACACTGAGCGTGATCACCATAAAGGCACTTACAGAAATGTTGTGTCTCTTACACATCTTGTGCTTTCAAAGCGCCATCTTTTAGGATTTTAAAAGCCATGCTAAATATGGTTTAGGATACTCAGCACTTTTCAAAATTTATCTCAAAGAAGGGAAGTTAAAAAACTTTACATGCCAGCTTTCCAATTTAATGGCACAAATTTAGCTAACCAAGAAAAAGTGGCAGGCACAGAACATAACATAGGTACAAGAAAATTTTCCAGAATGAAACATAACAGTAATCAGTCAGATTATGAATGGGGATTTCACTTACAATTCCTAAGACAAAAAATGGGGTGATAAGAGTTGAAGGATGAAAGTTACTGACTTAGAGATAAGACTACTCTTCTGAATGTGAACGCCCTCCATCCCTTCTAGACACCCTGTCTGAGACAAAGGAGACAATGCTGAGCTACAGCTAGTTAGAGATTTTTCACCTCCAAACCACCAACAGGCATGGTATCTCCAAAAGGACTGATGCAGTGCCAGATCCACATTAACTCATGCCTGTGCTGAGCAGATTTAATAGCTTGGAATTGATTCCAGATAGATTGTGTCATTAACATAAATGTGACTTGTAGCCAAGACAGGGAGACAGAGGCATTGTGTCACAGCTGCACACCTTTGTGGTAGGAGGGGTGGCAGCCAAATTACATAACCTGAAGAAGAGCATCCTGACCACACCAGATCCTTCTCCTGTGCTCTTCACAGAATGCCAGTGTTCATATGAATGTCAGTCATTGACATCTACTGGTTTGTAATTAGCTTTTCCACATAGGCTACAAGTTTAGCAAAGTCAACTACTTTACTGCCAACCTGATCACCAGTCTCATCAGACCCTCAGTGTTCCTGAGGATCTGATTTTTATACATTCAGCATGCACAGAATTGACCAAGATTCATCATTGTCTTCGCTGTATCTGCCATGTCTGATTTCCATTAGCTTAAGTTCCCCTTCTGAATTTGCACCAACTACTCCTAAGGAAGCATTTTAAACTTTTGGGTCAACAACAAAAAATAAATTTGGGGTTTGCAACAAAACAATCACTCTGGACATTTGATTATAGATGGGCTATTTGTTAATTCCTAGTTTCACGTAGAAGACTTTCAAAAAAACGTTTTGAGAAGGTTTTTTTTAAAACATAGTATTGACATTCACTGTACTAAAGAGAATGGCAATGTTAAAAAAAGTTTTCTAGCATTTAAGAAGTATGTCATAAATTCTAAAGCCCAGCAACCAGACTCTCATATATACATAAAGAAGGATTTGTCTAATAAAACCCCAACATGTTGCCTCAAAATCTAACTGGAAACAGCAATTAAGTAGCTGTCTATATCATCACTCAATGTGACACTGCCACAGAGATTTGAAGATTTAGTAGAAGCAAGTACGTTTTATAATTATTGTTGACTTTCTGAATACTGTCTTGATCAAAATCTTGATTTGAATTATTTATTGAACACAGTGACTAGCCCAATGTTAATGCTAAATGAAGATTCTGTTTTTAGGCTGCGGTCAAGTCATCTTTTTACAACTCAGATTGGAGTTATAAATTCCTATAAATGCCTTTAGATGAACATACTTGACTGTCCTAGTTTAGGGCAAATTTGGGAGAAAACCCCTGAAATAGGGTTCCTCTGGAGAGCAAACCTGGAACAGCTCCTCCCCCTAGCCAGTGCGGGAAAAAGAACTTCAAAGAAAAGTGGAAAAAACTGTTTGTTTTACGAAGTGCTTACAAGCTTAAAGAATGAATAATATGAAACAATAATATCTCTCATTCTAGAGTGAGATGGTAAATTGAGAAAGTCCTTGCCGTGGGTGTAGTTTGGCTCTCTCTCAGTCTCTTTTAATTCCTCCAGAGGTCCAGGCCCTGGTGGGCTGCAGGTCCGAGCTCCCCGGTGCTCCTCTGGGTTTTTTAGTCCAGGGCAGGTTTAAACAGTCCCAAGAAAAAGGAAAAAAAACAATCCAAGAAGCTTCTCTGCCTCGGCTAGCTAAACTAACTAAAAATAAAAAAGATTTCTGTCCCACCACTGTCCGTGCCTCAGCCGAACAACTGCTGGAGCAAGAACGCGCAGGAGTCAGACAGTCTGCTCAAAAGAAACTGTGCTGCTTCTTTCTCTCTGTTCTAGATTACAGTGTAAGATGTGCCCAAAGTATATATTCTATTGATCGCATAAATGCTTCTAAAATCATGGGAATTGTATACAATACATTCGGGGAGGAGAGAGTGGAAAGAAAGGTTGGGCCTGGGAAGGCCTGGGAAAGGGAACTAGGCCTCGGGAACAAATGTTTAGCTTTGTTTTTACTAGATCATGTGCAACTGCACCTGTACAATCATCATATGATAAATGATATGATTGTTAAATGTAATGATTGCTGATAATTGAAAATAAGAATCATGAGAAATGATATAATCAGCAACAAGAATCATGAGAAAGGATGTTTTGGGGTCTGGTGAATTCATGGTTGGGTGAAATCAATGCATACAATAGAACAATATAGGTTTGATAATGAATATATAGTTATGTAATGGAAAGGGTATAAACATGTTCATTTCAAAGCTAATGTCAGAGTCAGATTTGGGTCTGTACCCCTGATTCCCAGAGCTCTTCAATAAAAGCACCTGCATAAAATAATTGTGTGATTATGTGTTTCAACATTAACACTATCCCCATCTTCATGACCTGTTGAAACCAGGTGGGGCAGTGTTTTCCCTTGCCCCTCCCTCTGGACTATCTTCTGTTAATGGGCCATCAATGCCTTGCCCCACGACTCACAGGTAACTCCCTCAGGGATCTGTCTCTGTTTGATGGAAAATCAAGGACCCATTACATGACTCATAGAATGATATCAGCCCATTGTGAGATGCTTAGCTCAGGGGGAGGAGCCAAGCATTCCCTCCTGGATACAATCTGGAATTTGGGACAGCACAGGGGGTCTTTATCCACTGGATTCCCACAGGACAAGAGTTACCACACCTTTCTACTGGATCACTGCTTCAACAAGACCCCCTCATCTGGACTGCTACCACCACCCTGACAGGGTGTCAGGTTCTTTTCTGACTTTGTCAGTGGTCTTTTGTACTATTGCATTTATTTTATTTTACTTCTTTTCCGCCTCTTATAAAATTGTGTTTCTTGGAGTCTCTCACTGGTTTTGCTTTCAAAACACTACATCCCCCATCACGCCCAGAACCAGTTTTAAAGGTACAGAACTTAATATACATCACAAATAGAACAGACTACTGGGGATACAAGTGTCATAAAGTCACCCTGGGACATTGACCCAAAGGTCCTTGTCCCTTTTAAAGTTGTAAGTACGTCTAAAGTCTTGTTTCAGCAACCTGGATTGATGTAGTTGTATTGGAGTTCCCTAGAAATTTTCACATGCTGCAAAATACCTGTGGGAGATCTTTTTTCTTTCCCTGGCAAAAGGCTACAGAAAGTTTCAAAGAAAAGCATTCTTCCTAATCATATTTAAGCATTCACACTAAAACTTTAGAACATAAATCATTAATTTTTTTCTTCTGGTAGTCTTCATTTGTATGATGCTTATATAACTTTTTAAAAAATTCTGATATGGTTGAGAAAACTATTTTAAATTTAAAATCACTAAGATGTTTTTAGTAATTTCACTCTTCTGGTACAGTTATAGAAGTAGAACTTGGTTTTTCACACCAGGTAGTTATGTTAGTATTAAGTATATATAGGATATTGTTTTCACATGTGAAGGTAAAAAGAGCCTAAACCAATGAATTGTGGGTGTCACTGGTTAGCTGTGCTGGTAGAAGCCATCCATAACCCAAACCTAACACAAGCATGCTGCTGGAACTCTCAACTTTCAGTGAAGACCAATTCTTTTCATTATTGAAAGGGAAAAATAGAATTAAAAAAGGGGAAACCCCCCCTAGAAGGATTGTGTTACTAAATGTTTTCTTGCACAGCAACCACAGACTTTGAATAACATTATTACAGTAACTTAAAAAATATTGATCACAGATCCACCACTTTCTCCAGCATGTGCTAGGCTCACAGGATAACCTAGCCTGGGTGGAGAGTGAAAGTAGTTCCAGAAATTTCTAGCTTCTCTTAATTAGCAGAAATTAGATTATTCCTTAGCCAACATTAGTACATAGAAATACTTTCCCCATCCAGTAGCCTGCCCATCTTTAACACAGCTGCTTAAGAAAACTAATTAGCTTCATCCCACCAATCTGATAAAGAACTTGTTCCAATATCTAACAGCTTTCCATGGAAGTGTTGGCTTGTCTAGGTATCACCTCCAGATGTTTGCTGCTTTAAATGGTAAGTAGAAGCCATTGAGAATATCTGACTATTTAGACACTGAAAGGCAAACTGGAAAGCAATCATGGAATACAAAAATGAAGAGGTACAAAACAAAGTACTAGTGAGAGCTGTGGGAAGTTACTAAAGGCTGTCAATGCCTTTGTTAAGTTATACAAATAACAAATAACTAACCAATAACCAATAACTCCTGAAAAGTAGGGGTGTTGTTGACCTGCTTAAAGAAGGAGCAAAATTTTACTTGTGATTTTATATTTATCAATCTATCTCCATGAATATAAAGCTGTCCAAGCCCCAAGCTGGGTTTGGGTAGGCCACGCCTAAGGGGGAAGCCAGGTCACTGTATTGATCAGTAGCTTTAAGCTACTGATTAATAGTAATAGTAAGTAAATAAAATGCTTTTGGAAGAGGAACTCAGGATGCAGGTCTGTCCATACAAGTCATGTAGAAATTGAATAAATCAGAAGATCTTTATTGACTTCAATGAAGGCTTCGGATGAAATTCATAAAATAATTCACTGTGTATTTCAAAAGGTTTGACCTTCTGTTTTGTTCTGTTTGTAGGTTTTGTTCTGTGAAGGATGCCACTGTCTAAGAAAACCTCATACAAATCCTAGATGTCTAAGTTTTTGACTGGGCATCCAGAACAACAGAAATTTTCCTCTTTAATAAAAGGAGGCTTCTCCTTCATTTGTAACCAGAAGGTAATTTTACAAGCTCATGTTTTCAAAAAGAAAAAAATGTGAATGGCAGTTATCAGACTTGAATGAACTCTCCAAAATAAAAAGCACCAACTAATTATCCCGTGTATTTTCTTTAAATACTACTGGCAGATTTTCTGTAGCTGAGTGTGTGCAATTACATTTAAATTCCTCATTCCATATCCACATAAGCAGATGATACTTTCCCATCTCCTAACTGGATTAGTGAGAATGGAGCGATTTTAATGGTGTATTTTTCAAAGGCATCTTTCAAGGTCACTATTCAAACCTACAGATTCTTCAGGACTGCTGACAATGGTCTGAAAAGAAAGTTCCTAGGGATTTAGATTATATATACCACGTACCACAAAAAGAAGTAGAGGGAGAAAGCTCTCACAAATCCCTGGCAGCCCATCTATTCACATGCCTTCAGCAGTCATTTATTACATGTTCCGTGCCTTATCAGGTGCCCATTTGTAAATGATACAGAATTTTGAATGCAGCATTGTGTACACCCTGTGTGTATATTTTGTTGATCATTCAGTAAATAAGTAAATAAGATGGATAAAAGTGAATCTACAGACTTTGCTCCTATCTACTCAGCATTCATATTTTGACAGATGGATGAAGTGTAAAGGTTGCAAAGTGGAAGGAACACTCTTTAGTAATCCATTAACATGCAGGGATTATGCCTTCCCCACGCAAGTGAAATGACAAGTCTGTACTTATTTTACTCAGTGACAAGAAATAGAACTGACAAACTGACATCGGACATGTTCCCTCCTTCATGTTTTTCCTACACCAATAAAAGCTGAGTGGACTGGTATATTAACTAAAAATCAGGTTCAATTGCTTTAGATACCCAAAGGGTATGTAATAATCATGTTTATCTTCATCAACAACCTGACATCTGTGATCATTCTTGATCACTGTGTGCCAGCTTGAATGCCATTCACTGTGAAATGCACATTAACAAAATTATATTTAGTTGTTTTAAAAAAATTAAGTAGCAAGTGTTGAACATGTCAGTGTTAAATTTCCTCTATGGTGAAAATCTAGCAAATAGACTGAGTCTGGCTTTCCAACTTCTCTGCAAATGTGCAATTTAAAAATATAGTTGGGAAATCTTTGGATACAAATTGAAGTAGAAAATTATTCATCACAATTTTGGCATTATTACTCGGGTTATAGCTTGAGGTTTTTCTAGTACGATTTTAACTGAGAGAGCAAATAGAAATATTTACATCATAATCATGCCAGAAGTTAATGAAAACAAGGAAAAGGTGTGGTCAAGGGGCTAGGAAGGTAAATGCCTTTTATATCCTGAAGTATAACTTAAGATTCAAAGTCTGCTGCTCAACCCCAAATGAGCAGTCTTTATTTGGAGGAGGAAGGCAGGCTTTTGACAAGCAAGTAGCTCTGGCAAGAGAGATAAAAAAGGTGAAGCAGGAGGTAAATCTCCTCCATTGCCCTCACAGGATTGATCAGGCAAATTTTGTCACCTATAAAAAAACTCCACAGTTGTTTCCTAACAGACATAATCAATAGCTAGGGCTGATGAGGACTGCTTGACTAGACATTAATAGGCTCACCACACCCAGTGAGTCTTTGCTAGACAAGCAATTGCCAGCCAGATGGGGAAGGGTTGGTCTCCTTGGAGTGGGCTGACCCTTGATGTTGCTGAGTTGGCGGCTTCCTACTCTTTGTTTTCTCTCTTAGGATTTTATGCCTTTTTGCTTCAACATTTTTCCTCTTGAATCTTTGACCTGCTGCCTATCCCCACTTCAACAATCTTTCTTATCTCACATGGCTGCAGGCTACGTGCTTTCTCTTGGATGCCTCATAACCTAGCAGTCTGCTTAGGAATGTACACCAAGGTCATGCAGCCGTGCTGAATTGGAATTGGCCTTGGATCATGGGCAACTCAAAAAGGAGAGTGATAAGGGCCAGATAACTCCAAGAATTGTGCACACTTAATCAGGGACTCTTTAAGTACAAAGCAAACAGAACATTAGAAAAAGTAAAAGAAAGAGGAAAAATATTCCCTGTGGATCTCAGCACAGGGGCTGTGCTTTCAGGGATCTTTCCCATGCTCTCTTATACATGGTTTCTTTCCCCAAGCTAAACTCAGTGAGCAGTGAAATGAGAATATGAGAAATCACCAGGAGTAGAAGACCTGTCTAGCCCTGAAACTGACTCTGCTGTGTGACAACAACATCAGTTAATGGTCCAGTTACTACACAGTTCCCAGAGCATGTTTAAACAAACTAGACCAACATAGCTCCCACATAGCCATATAGTGGAGCTGTGAGGAAAAAGAAAGGCCACTTTCCAGAGTCACCTTCCCTACCAACTCCAGAATTCCCATTGTTCTTCTCTGGTGTTTACAAGATATGCACTGAGTAGAGGTTTGGTCCTTTGAAGAGTAGTACTCACCAGGTGCCCTCAGATGTAAGTCTGTGATCTGCTTCTCTCTTTCAGTAGGACCACCACACGTCATGTTTTGAGTGAGTTTTACTCTTTGGCCCTGGATAGAGACAAAGTAAGGCAAAGCAAGAATAAGCTACAACCTGCCCTGTGCATCCTTGCACTGTTGAGACACGCAGTCTTGGCATACTGACAGTCACAAAAAAACCCCAAAGGGACCAAAAATTATGCTAATTTACCCTCATTGCCAGGAGCCTTCACACAGCGATCAGTAGACATATGCAGAACCATATAATAAACCCTTCTTATTTATCCAAAACACATACAAAACTCTGTGTGTTGATGTTTTAGAGAGTCACAGCAGCAGCACTAGTTCACCAAGAAGTTCTCTGCCTTGAGGAAATTTCAGAGATAACAGTTCCTTCTGGACATGGACATGGCTTTTGGACCATGGATTATCCTCCTGCCATTCTGGCACTGCAGCATATTTGACCAGGGGCTGTTAAATTGCTTTATACTTTAATGCACAAGAAAATTATATGCTCTTTCTTAAATTACCATTTACAGCATCATTATTTGATAACTTCTTGTTATTAATATTTTCCATAGAAGAAACTTAATAATAAATAAGGTCTCTTCTATTTTTCTCATGTACTAATTGTTTTTTCATTTCTAAATTATCAAAGTCCTCTAACTTATCCTCATTAAGATTTTTAATTATAGTTGCATGCAAATACAGTTGCATGCACCTACCACATTATAAGTTTGACTCCAGGAACTTAAACTCTTTCATTATTTATGTAAGTAAGCTTTTATTTAGGTTCTAGAAAACTAATTACATTTTTAATTATGAATATCAATATTTTGTTTTTCCATATGAATATACTGGAATTTCATCCAGTTATAAAATCTGCAAGCTACAATTAACATGTATTTATTTCCAAAAATAAAGCTGGATGTGTTTCAGATTTTGCACAAGTTATAAAAGCGGATGTTCTGGACTAAGAAATTAGACTGCACTGCATTAATTATTCAGTTCAATGATTTGCATTTCACGAGTAAAAATAAGTTCTTTCACTTTCTTCCCCCTTACCAGCTGTAGGTATTCTACTCAAATCTAATGCTTCCCCTGACTAGTGAACAAAGTAAAATTAAAAACTCAGGAAGTATGTTAATGGAACATAATTTTATGGAGCTGTAAACAACATTGCCATTCTTGCTCTCCTTTTTCTCAAGGTTAAACCCATATGTCAGGTTTCTTTGTTTGCTCAAAAAACAGCATTACATATCAGCACCCAACTATGATCCAAAGGGTACTGGTCATGCTTCAGCAGGAGAACCTGTTGATAGAAGTTTGTTTTACATTTTACTGTTTTTCTCCTATGTTTATATTTTAGAAATAAAATGCAGAAGTCTAAAAAGATCACAACTCTGAAACGACAGTGAAGTAAAACATGAATAAGGACAATAACCATGGGATCATGAGATGATGCAGCACCTTTAAGGAATCCCAGAATTTTTTTTTTTATTATTTTTTTTTTTTTTTTCCAAAAGACTTGTATGATTCACTCCCAGACAGATCCAGCCAAAAAAGGACAGCCTTCTGCCTTAGGTGCAGTGAGATAGTTGTCTCACTGTGAAAAAAAGTACCTTTACTTAAAAAGCAGATTCTTAAAAGATTAACTCAGCTGATTCACATCCCTGTTGCTTGTAATTGTGGAATGTAGTCATGTTTTCACTACAGTTTCCTGACCATCTCGAGTCTTGATCCTCACAGGACACAATGACTTCAGAAACAGCAGAATTAAGGAAATAGGTGTCAAATTAATGACTCATTAGCTGGATTTTAAACACTCTGTAATGATACCAAGTTTCTCTCCATCATCTGTTCAGCCCACAGAGTTGTATCCAAGCCTTCACTGAGTATCTGAGAGAGACAGACCTAAAGACAACCTGAGAAACCCTCACTTCAAGCTCTACTCTGTTGTGATGGGAGCCAAAATCATGTGGAGCCCTATAACTGCACTAGAAAGTTGTGATCTCTAATTTCCTTCAGAAGAAATATCTTTTTCTCTGCAAAGTTTTCACTGACAAGCCAAGAAAACCAAATGTCTTTTCTGGGGGAGGAATATGTCATCCAGACTGATCTTCCTAGTTTTGTTCAAGACCTGCAATAATACAAGATTTGTAATTTTGTGTTGAGCTACACCTGGAGTTTAGCAGATTTTAATTAAATATCTTTTGAATTTTGCTTTCTATATATAGATTAAGTCAGGTAAAAAATACTCAACATAAAGGCAACTTGTCAAACCTATTTGAGATATAGTATTAGATTGTGGTTTGCTCAGTCAGTGCAGAAAAGTGAGGCAAGTCTAATTTACTATATGTTGACCAAGGAAAGAGCCAGGGTAATGGCTTTCTTTAGAATTTTGACTTCAGGAAAATACAACAGTCACATACAGAACATCAGAGTTTGAGAACTAAAGATCTCCCAGTCAGATAATATTTGCATTAATCTCTTCACTGAGTTTTAATTTTTCTTGTTCTGAAAATACATGCAGGTATAAAAATGTAAATGTGGAGATTCCTGACAAACACTATACTACACAATGCCAATTAAAAAGGAAATTAAATTGTACATGAAGCAGAAGAAAATTCCTTGTGACATTATACTGGAGGGAATGATAAAAGAGCTATAATCACATTATAGAAAGAGATGCAACTTTTCTATTTTAAATGTGATGAGAATAAGACATTTAAACCTCAGAGATAGATGACACAAAACAGAAAATAAAATTAGGTGTACTCTAAGATAACATTGAACACTGTTATTGTAGTATGATACCAAAATGTAATTACGATTTGTGTGACTTACAGATTCATTCTATGTCCTTGGGCAAATTGTTTAAGGACCAGTGTTCAAAAAGGATGAACATGTAAATATGAATATGTATTTCTGCTTGCACATGTAACACTTAATGGAGGGTAATTTGTCATAGGAAAATGGCCAGTTATTCCCTCGAGTTCAGTGAGAGTTCACTTGAATCAAAAGTGAATGAAATCCCAGGATTTTTCATCCTACCTATTCTGCAGAAAAATCCAATCACATGGGCAGACTGTGGCAATGAATACTTTTAGTCAGCTTTCATTTGAAATGTTTCCATTTTACGTGGAATGTCATGGAATGTCCCTGATTAGGTATTCCACAGTTCCTCCTTCTGTTAAAAATAGCTGAGTATCTGATTATTCTTTTACCAGTTCTTCATGTGATCCAAGTTTGTTTTTTATATATAGAGAGAAAGAAACCCACAGATACCCAGAATAACACCTGTGTGCAGCAGAGCTTGGTATGAAAATAGACTAAGTTGATGACATCATCCTTACAGAAAGAAAGAAAGAAGTTTGATGATATGTGAGGTATTTCCCTGTCTTTTAAAAGTCTAAAGGCAAAGTATTATATGTATTATACAACAACATTTATTTGTGGTATATTATACTTTTTAAAAGGCCTTTAAACCCACCATAGGACTTTGAATGACAGAAATAACATAAATATATTATTCTCCAGGGGACAAGTAAAGCTGACTATATGCAAACTACTGTAAAATTGCTGCAGCTAATAATATAGAAGCAGTGGAAGAAAGATTTCTTTTCTTCAGTTTGAAGCTAATGATGTCCATGAGTCACACCAGATGTACTGAGCCATGCCATTCCAGTAGTTATAAAGTTCTTACTGACTCAAACGAGGAGGGTTGGTAACCTCCATGGTGTCATTACTTGAAAAGTATCTTTCACAGTAAGAAGTCAGAGTTCACTCTTAGAAGCTCTTTAGTTTTGCACTACATATATGCATATTTTGTTTTCCATACTGTTAATTTTATGCTTAAATGCTATAGTCTATTTTCTTCAAAAAGGTTTCCACTGAAGGGAGTAAGTTGGCATTAACTGTTAACTCTAAACCCATGAGCATCTTTCACTTGTGTGTCTACTGTCATGATATGATACAGTCCAGCAGTGCTAATTTGGGGCTGGACAGCTGACAAAATATATCAGCACCTGGGTTTGATGTACCAGAATGTGATTTTGAGCACTGGAGCTGTTCTGGGCTCAGTGGAATTTAGGTTCAGTTACTAATTCTGATATGAATGTATGTGAATTGCTTTTGACCACATATTTCATGTGTCAATACATTCTTCTCTATAAGCTAATTAGATCCTTTTTTTCTGTGATTAAAGCACTGAACTTAGAAACAGCAAATACAGATCCAGACTGTGGCAGATGGGATTTCAAAAAAAATTAATTAAAAGGTGAAAGGCAAAAGGTTCTTAAAGATCTATTGTTAAACTAGAGCCAGGGGTAGTCATTAGGAATTCTTCCTCTTTGCCCAAATACAAATCAGATATCAGGAAGGAAGTTTAGTGGCAGCAGAAGTAGAAAACATAAAGTAATGCATTCACAAGTTTACATTTGATGTGAAGGGCAATAGGTTCCACTGCAGGCTTACTGTAATATATGAGCATGGACTGCTCCTCCCAGCCTCTGCTGAGGCAAGTGTGGTGGGTTTGGATTAGTGAGTAGAAAGTCATTTGTTGCAATCATTAATACAGTTGTGATATTTTGATGGTGTTGACGGGTAGAATTTACATCAAAGCTGGGAACATCTCAACCTTTTTACAAAGATGCATAAAAATTGATGGCATTTTATATGTGGCACCATCTGCTTTTTATAGGTTTTGTCTTTTCTGGATGTTTTTATTTTAATTTATTCTCCATGGGGAATTAATTTCTTTAATGTTGAGCTTGTTAATAGGAAGAAAAAATATCACTGTATATATAATACAAATAAATTATACAGTCAATTGTATAATATAATTGTAGGAGTGAATTTTGTTTCTGTTGAGAAAGTAAACAAAAATCTGAAATAGCCTGATTTTCAGAAGTACCTAACACCCAAATGCCACTGTCTACTGAGGAAATTTTGGGCAGCTCCAAGGATCATTTCCTTCCTCATTATTCTGTGGGGAGATTATTGTCCTTATTGACAAGATTACTGTCCTTATTGACATCATTCACCTTCTCTTTCAGCTCAGAGTACACTTCCAACCTCACAATCAATTTCTCTCTCATATTTCTGCCCACAGCAGCAGGCATTATTGCCTGATGGGAACACTGTAATCAAACTGCACCACTGTCCTCCAAACCTTGAACCTGTGCCCAGGCTGTGAGTCTGGTGCCTCCACTAATTAACTATTCTAAATTTAGCTGTCAACTTTAATTAGGAAATCCATTGTCTCCAAATATGTGACCTGATAAAAGGAGACATGAGAAACATCTAGGATCAGGACACTGTGAAGCATCAGCTATGGGGCTTTCATGAGTTTTAGCTTCATGACTGTGAAAACTAAGGATCCCCAGTCCCAGGTGAGATGGGGTGCAGCAACCCCTTCCCAGTTTTATGGGGCTTAAATCCCGACTTCTGCCAAGCCCCTTTCTATCATCTCACCCTGTGAGCCTGCAGGAGGGAAAGTGGAGAGGAAGAACGTGTACAGTCATCTTTGCATTTTCTGTTAACCATTCAGAGAAGCCCAAGGTGTGTGGTCACACTGGGATCTAAGAGAATCACTACACTCATTAAATCTAAACTAACTCAGGCACCAGAGCATGGGCAGCATGTGCTCCACAGCAGGATGCAAACAATGCCTAAGATCCTAAATCCTGTGTTCTCTCCCACCCCGGCAGCACCACCATCAGTTCTTGAACAAGCCAAGGGTAACTCAGGCTGAGCAGACTAAATCAGGTCCAGCTCTCTATTTTGCTCTAGGACAATGTACCTTTACTACATTCATTCCAAATGGTGGTAACACTGATCTTGGAGACAGAATTTTCAATGTAAATATATTTATATTATATATTTTCAATATAAATATAATTTAAAATGTAATGCAGAGAAATTTTGTACGTGGTTACTGCTGGTGAGATACAGTGAAATGATAATGCTGCAACACCACAGGTACACCCAAAATTATAAGAGGTATGAGGCAATTCTGCAGTGTCCTAATATTAAAAAGTGATTGATTGTGAAGATCTGACCCACACTGAGACATTTCTCAGCTGGTTAACTGGTCATTTATCTAAATGTGGGCTTTCTAGGTAGAATCATTAGTTGCTTTCTAAATAGTATGGAGAAAAAAAATCCTGCCAAATTCTGTTTCTCAACTGTGTAAAATACATTTTCCATGGAGCTCTGCCATAATTAGGCTTATACTACTAGTTGACACATAATCTTAAATAAATTTATTTGGCAGTCAAAACAGTGGAAGTCAGTGAGGAACTTCAGTCTATAAATAGTGAAAATGGGATTGAAATAATACCGAATTAATTTTAACTTATGCATAAAATAGTTCATGTAGAGGGAAATTAATTTTATTTGATATTTCAATAGGCATCAGGGTAAAATGTGCTCTTTCCCCTTGTAGAGGAAGCCCTAAGTGAGCACTTGCTACAACACAACATGAAAGAACCTCATGAGGGCACGGTGATGAGCAAAGCAGGAAAAGCCCGAGTTTATTTACAAAACTCACTTTTATGCATTTTTAAATGTGGATTGGAGGATGAAATCCCACCTCCCAAACCACATTGCTCAAGACAACTGTCAATCAACTTTCTCCTCCTAGCTAAAAATACGTCAACAACGAAGGAGAGTTAGGAAAACAAAGCTATTGTTTATAATAAAAAGTGTGGGAAAGTAAAAATTCTGACTCCAATCTGAAAGACAGATCAGAAGGCCTAGAAAAATCCTCAAAACCAGGGTGACAAGTGCTCATTGTGAATGATCTCTAACACACAAATGAGACAGATGCAGGTGTAACCAGCTTACAGCCTAAGCACCCATTATTCTCACAAACAAGCTTTGTTGAGACAGTCTCTCTCTGAACCCCATCCCTGCCTTTTCCTCTCACTGCCGCTCCTTTCATTCATTCCTGTTACATCCCAGTCGTTGAGGACTTCAGCAGCACAAGCCAGTAATGCTTGAACACATTTTTCTCTCTCATAACATGCTCCTCTTGTCCTGCTCTTATTATAGTGTAGCTTGCAAATTTTTGAGACAAAGGAACACGGTAGAAAGTAATTCATGAATTTACTGGTTCAGTGTGTGAGGTCAGCTGTCTGGTATGACCTTCATCAAATTACTTTGCATTTATCATGGGGTAAGAATTTGCTGGTAGTAGTTTTCATCAGCTACCTCCCCTTAACTGCTCATAAATATCTCCTTACCTTGGGTAACTGCAAGGTCCTTTGAACTGGCCTCTACACTCATATCTACTTGTATATAAAATAGAGAGGTTTTAGTATATTTTGCTAGCTGTTGCAGCTTAGATTCAAGCTGTGTTGGATTGTGATAAATGCAATGGATTTTTTTTCATGGATATTCATTTATCTTCATCAATACATTCACAGAATGGATTCCCACAGAAATCATTCTTACCAGACAAAGGCTCTTCTCTATTCTCCATCTCTTTATGATGCTTGTAGCAATTAGATCTTCTTTCTCAAGGGAAAAAAAAACCCAACAAACTAAAAGTGTAGCTGATTTTCTCACACTTTTGCAGGGAATTTCCTTCCTTGCTTACCACCAAAGTCATTTCACTCACGTACAGAAATACAGCTGTCATTCCTTGAGTTCAGAGGTAAAAAAAGAACAATTGAACTGTAATTGTATGCTCACCTTATTGCTGAGAGTGATTCTTAGCTGGGACAATGGCTATTACAAAAACAGCTCCTAGTGTTCAGTCATTGGGAGTTTTGGCTTGGAGTGAAAGGAAAAAATTGTAAGACAGCAACTGATGCAACACCTTTGCAACTTCCCCCTCATCTAGAATTTACACAAGTATTCCTGTAATTTATCTTCATTACTCTAACCTACTTACAACACGCTTCATATATTTTGTCTTTTAGTTCACATGACATTTTTTTTATGATCTGTTTATCAAGCTTGCATTGAGGTTTAACAGCTCAATGTTGACTCAAAAATCTAAACTGTATATTGTGCACAAGGACAAGAGAAAGGATATTACTGAAAGTGTCTATGGGTGTGCCTGCATATGGGTACTACTTACTGCAAAAAGATCTGAAACATAGGAGAAAAACAACCAAGCTAATATATTTGTGGTGGAATTTGTTTTCACACAAGGATATGAACTGGATTTTATTATTTCATTGAAGGGCACTTTAATAGCCAAAATAATATTTAACTTCCAGAATGAGGCTTAAATGTGACATGTATTTTATTTTTTAGTCTCTGCAGACTAAACATCAATCACTCTCTCCATGTTTGAAAGAAGATGAAAGAGGAAACAATGGAGCAGAAGGATTCTGCAGCTAAAACCTCTCAGATGTTTGTGAATATAAAAGTCTGTAAATATTGATGATTCTTGCCAATAAAAAAATTCCTATCAATTTAGCTCCTGGGAGCAGGGAAATTAAGCCAGATTTCACAAGCCTTTAAGCATTAATTGAATAATGACATCAATTAGCAATTACACTAAATTATTAAGTGAGTCTTATACATACCACCGCATTATCTCATATATTCTTCCTTGCAGGCAACCCTTGCCAGGGTAATCAAGCCCAAAGTACTAGCAGAGACAGAAGTGACTATTCTTAACATGTAAGAAACCACAGAAATTGGATTTTGAGGGCAGGAAATTCATGAAACTCAAATGAGTTTCTTCCAGTACAAGTTCATGATTTGCCTTACAAATCCTAGAGCTACTGGAAGAAGAGTGAAAGCTCTGCTGTGCTCTCTGCACGACTGGCTGTAGTAGTCCGAATAATAGCAGCTGTACTCATTCAGAGTTCATGTTGGCAAGACTGGTGCTTTTGTCTGGATATGTTTTATGGATACAGATTTAGAATTTGGATTTATGTACTGCCCTGAGACATGCATGTCTTTCAAAGGATGTTGGTTCCCCTCCTCAGTTTCATGAGTGCACTTCACTGCAATCAGTGGGAGGTGCAGGGCTGCCAGCACTGTGGGGCTTTCACTTTGGCTGGAGACTTTCAGGATGCTCCAATCTGTCTTGCCTGCCTCTCTTTTATTTCTTCCTGTGAAGGACAATCAAGCAGAATTTTTTTCATATGGAAGTACCCCTTTGCTTTCAGGCTGGCATGGATCAAGCTTCCCCTGCAGTCTTTCCTTTTCCGAAGGCAATGAGGAGTTCTGCTCTGTGCTTGGGGTTGCAGCTTTTACACTTTCCTTTTCCTGGCAATGGAGAAAGGAGAAAATGAAAAGAGAATATTTTGCTTGCTTGGACTCAGGAATCCAGTTGATAGCACACTGAGGGAGGGAAAAAGAGCTGAAGTCTATGTATAAAGAAGGGAAAATAGCTAAGGCAGATGGAAACAGCACTAGCAAAACCTTTGTGATGATTTATTTTGGACCACAACATCCTAATTCATGCTGAAATGCAGGAGATTTTAAATAGTGAGGGAGATTTCAAAAGTGACAGGACAATGAACATGTTATAGAGGGGCAAGAGGCCCTGGAGGGAAGATGGAGTTAAATCACAACAGGGAAATTTTAGGCATAAACAGCAGCAGATGCTCTACTAAGGTCTTGTCTAGGAAGGAGTTTGGCCACTGCTGTAGCTTGCAACCAATATAAATTCTCCTGTGCAAACAGTGTTCTGTGCAGTTTGTTCTCTAGGTTGCACCAGGTTGCCTTGAAATCAGAGCCAATTCACAACCTAGGAAAGGATCATGTTTGTGCAAATTACAAACTATATACTTTTGTCCAAAAGCCTTGCTAGATGGGTAATCGTGACAAGATTGTGCTGGGAACAGAATTAGCCTCCAACACAATTAATCAAAAACCTTGGTAAATAAATTTGCTGCACTGCTACCGTTGTAGACAATATAGCAAGAGCTCTTTGAATTGACATTGAAACCACACTAATCCTTTAAACTAGTCACATTTAATTGCATATTGTACTTTATCATGAACATAACTGTGTTTTTTTAATATATACTGGAGGAGAGAGGGAGAAAATTACTTCACAAATTTCAATAGAGCATAACTGATGAGAATCAATGGCATCTTGGAAATTATTTCAGTGCATGCAGATAAGACTGAGAACTTAATGTGCTCCGTAACCATCAACCAAAATAAGCCATTAGAAGTGCAAGCATTACATGCCCCAGGAATCTGTAAGAAATCTGTTGGCAGAAAAATATTCTCACTGAAGTTCTTGTTATTGATTTCCATGTTTCATTAAATGCATTAAAATTCTATGGCCAGTGAGTGCTCCGCTACTGCTGTAATGGGTGCTCCATAAATTGTGATAGAAAACCACAGGTTTGGAGTAACTCCACGTCTGCACTTGTGCAACATGTTGAACCTGGCCCTGCACCTCATTTGCACAGAATGAAAGCTGGCAGCAGTGGAATAACACAAAGCTTGCAGTAGCAGCACACTGCATACATGCATCCAGTCTACAGATGTAGTAGCCTGCAGCCCTGCTGTTTAATTTTTATGTCCAGCGTGATGAACAGAAAGAATTTTTCATTTATATCTTCACTGAAGAGGAAAAATACTGGAATTATTACCTCTTTTGATTCGATTCACTAACAGTATTGATTTTCTAATGGAATCTGAAGTGAGCCTGTTGATTGACATCAAGGGGGAACAAAAGTTGTCACAGTGCCGAAGAAGGAAGCAAAGAAAATTGTAACCTTATTTTGCAGGAGGTATATTGAAGCAGAGGTAAGAGCTCTGGGGTATATTCAGATTTCTGAAGAAATTGCCATACCTTTTTCTTCTTTTTTTTACTTTATGGGTCATCCTTCCTTACTTGGTGCTAGTTACCTTGAAGAGGCAGCAGAGCTCCAGTTGTCTAGAAGGTGCTCTGCAGAATGATTTTCCCCACATTTTCTTAGCTGAAAATGTGTTTATGTTTTTTAAACAATATATAAATTACTTTATGTGATAATGATCATAATAAGTAAAATTTATGAAATTTTGTGCATCACTAGAAAGGTCTTATGGAAAGAGGGCATATTGTAAAAATATCCTCTTACAATCAAGTTTTCTATTCTTTGAATTAATTCTAGAGATTAAAACTGGCTTGAATAGGAATGTTCCCTCATTTTTCATAGCAATTCACAAAACAGGAAGTTTCACTATTCTTTCTGTTTCTATTTCCTGGAAAAAAAATTCTGAATTCAAAAATATCACATCTACAAAACCATTTTCATTAAAAATAAAAAGAAAGAAATACAAGAACTTATCTGCCAAATGAAGAGAATTCTAAAATCAAAATAAATTTGCTTATCCTCCAAACTTTAAAGAATCTACTAAAAAGCAATAAATAGAGGACCACCACTCCAATATCCACCAGAAAATAATTTTATGAGAAACTAACTGGTATAACAAGGTTTTTTTTCAGTGAAAATCGTTTCAATGGCAATGATGTATTATCACTGGTCAGTGCAGCATCACTGAGGGAGCTGCAGACCAGGGACTGTGCACAGAAAGAGGAATTATACACACAAAGGACCTGCACACTGAGCAGGCAGACACAGCATGTGTTGGTTTCAGCTTCTCAAGAAAACCTGCAGGACTTTCATTTTAGGCAACAGCAAACCATTTGAATCAAAGTACACATTGCAAATAGTCACTATGGACTATGGACTAATAGTCACCCTGTTTCCTCCCTGAAGGTCTCTTCCCTGCTCACAGAAGGTTTCAGGACCCATCCTCCCAGGAGAACTTGTCTGGAAAGGCTCTGAGGAGCTGTACATGCTGTGTGTGTATTTGTGCAGTGCACATGTAGTTGGAATCACAAGCATCCATCAGCAGTAAGTTCCAGTGCTTTGATTTAAAGGATTTGTGCTGAAAAGGGACACAATGAAATAGCCGTGTGACAAAAAGGAGACAAAGGGAAAGTGTTAAGAGCAGGAATTATCTTGCCTAACTTTTATGATTTATAAGTTAGTCTAAGCTATTTGTGCAACATTTACATCTTAGTCTAAGCTATTTATTTAGTCACCCTCTGCAGTCAGTGAAGAGATGGAGACATCTCCACAGGATATTCATCCTCTCTCTTTGCCTCTCAAGTGACCCAAGGTGGAATGATTTATGTGGATGTGTGCTGCAGGAAGGTTTGCTGCAGAACCATGGCTAGCTCCCTAAGGAAAACACAGCAGAAGTCCCACACTAAGCAAATCAAACTTTTTTCCCAGGCTTATTGTTTACTCACAGAACTGTGAATTTGTCTATGTTCTCTCTTCTGTGTAATCAAAAAGCCCTCAAGCAGCAATGCCTGAGTGTGCTACCTCTACCTACCTCAGTCTCTTTGCACAATAAAGGAATGTAATTGGGTCATCAAAATCTCTGATTCTGGCTACTGACCCATCTATTTTTTGCAATGTCTTGGAAACAGCACGGCAATTTTTTTTTTTTTCCTGATTACTTTCTGAGACAAAGCAAGCTTCTATGCACTTGTTTGCTTCAGGGAATAGTTCAAATTATGTTTTATTTAGTGGCAAAATCAGTCTAAGGCATTTTAACTTTCACCTAGTCTGGCTAACCATTCCTATTCTTGTGCAGCTTCTACTGCCTCCTTTAGATGATGCTGTTGTTTGTGCTGCATCAGAGAGAAAATAGAGTTTTTTCTACATTTCAATGAAAATGGATACAGTCCAACACTCAGGTGCTGGCACTGCCATAACAGAGTGGCTTGGGAGAAGTGTTCAGAAATCAGGGAACTAAAGGAGGAGATGTTTCCATTGGCTTTGCTGCTGGTGAAAGACTAAGGTTCTCATATTTATTGATATGCACTTACAATCCTTATGACCTGTTACCCTGCACAGTAGGTCTTTCTAGGTGGGAAGAGATCTTTTATTTAAGATTCTTAGAGATGGTATGTCCAGTTGTACACAGAGTACACACAGTCACCTTAGTGAAAGTGATGAAGTCAACTTCTCCCACTAAAAATGAGTTAATTTTTTTAGAAAAGATAGCTTTAACACAGAGATTTGTGGTGGGCAAGTTTATTATATCCAAATATAAATCATTTCATGCCATATCAGATATCATCCATCTTCATGGAACCAGCTGACAGAAACACCATGGTGTGTGATTAGCCTGAAAGAAATACAGTCAGAGGCTCTCACTTGATCTGAATCCAGTCTGTCTTGCCAGAAGACCTGAGAGCACTAATAAACGTGGGACTTCAGAAGTGTTATTTGACCTAAGAGTGCTTCCAGAGGAATGAAAAATGAACTCCCAATAGACTCTACACAGAGCAAAATTATCCAGCCTGTCCCTGACCCCCTCCACCAGGCCAGCTGCAGCCAAACTGACTTTGCTAGAAACCTCTGTATTAGCTAGCAGTAGACTCATTAAATTTTCTGAATAATCAGCTGGATAACAGCCACAGCAGAAACAAAAGTGAGCCTGACTTCTATATAGTGAAAAATCTCTGCGAGGTTACAAGTTTTTGTTTTCTAACAGCTATAAACTTCTATTATTTAATCTTTAAGGTTTCTGGAAATGCTTCTCCTCCTGCAGCAAGCCCTTAAACTAGTTCTCCCCAGCAAGCTGCAGGGACCATTTTGGAATCAGAGGTATTTCTTAAAGGGGAGAAATATAGGTGAGGAGAGAACTTCCATCATAACACTCATCTGTGTTTCTTTAGTGCCTGGTATCAAAAATTCCCATTAGACTGGCAGTGCACAATATATTCTGGCTGCTCTCCTTTTTGTCCTTGACATGCCTCTTATATGTTGTGGGCCAGAGGGACTGATGAAGAGATAGCAACATCAGTTTTATGCCAGCTGCAGATTTCTCCATCCTAGGTCAATCCTCTGCTGCACATTAAAGGCTACTTCAAGGTCCCTTTATGTTCCTCAGGTGGGTGGACTTCAGCACAAGCTTGAATCTGACCCTCAGAGACCATTGCATTATTGGAGTTCTGTGATTTGTGTCAGCTTTAGTAGCTGTTGTTTGGCCAAAATCCTGCCTGCAGTTTGAAAGTTCAGTTTGAATTTTGCCTTCGTTTCCCTGTTTGATCATGACTGTGTCTAAAGTCTAATTCAACAAATCTTATTTGCCCTCTTTCTCTGACACTTGTTTAACTCCAGTGGTTTAACTCTGAAGTTTCACTTAGACCACAGTGTTCTAACTAAGGAGGGAAAGAAGATGATGAAAAGACTGTGGTAGATTGCATATGAGGAGATTATACAACAAATTAACTCTGAAACATTTTAAGTGTTGTTGCTGCAACACGTAAAGTTGACAAACATTAGCAGGCAGCACATAGGGGATCGGTTCTTTTAATTGTAAATAGTCTGACACTTTATTAAAAATCACTTCATAAATCTCTTTTTTTGCAGTAATTAATGGTTCTCTCCTACCTCATTTATCTGATGTGTCTGCAATACATACAAGGAAAATATAAAAGTCTTTTATCTGTCAGCAAAAAGAATGTGTATCCTTGCAGCACAGTCCAGTCAAGAGTAAATAAAATTTCTGTGTGGTAGAGGAAACTCTAGTGTTTTCATATGTTTTCCATTATATTATAATTTTTACTTTTAACAATGACTGTAGTATATTGCATCAGGAATGCATCTGCTGCTTCCTAAAGCAGCTGGACTTGATATATTACAAACTTTCTGGCTGCAGGACAAAATCCTGAAAAATCATTTTTGCACAGCATTTCTTCTAGTGTAAGACACTAAACTACTCACTAGAGTGAGACATTTCTGGAAGAAGTTCTAAGAGATAGACTGGTAAAAACAGAGATGTAGAGATTATGAGGGCCTTGAATATATATATATATATTAAAAAAAAAAAAAAAGCGCCAATGTAAAATTGTCCTTGAACTTGATCTTGATATTGAGGGCTTGCATGTATGAACAACTGGAAGAAGCCATCCATCACTACAATGCTTGCAGTAAATGTGAAAGGGCCCAAAAAACCCTAAAGGGGTTGAAAATATAGAAGAGGGAAGACAGATTCCCCTAAAGACAAATACAGAATATGCTGTGTTTTCACAGCATTTCAATATCCCTTCCTTCATTGTGCCTGAATACTTTCTAGGTACCATTTATTGCTGAGGTCACTTTACCCTATAAGAGTTGTGAAATTTAGGTCATTTGGATAGAGAAGTACTCAAAATTCTCTACAAATCATGTACTTTATCGTCATCTGCATCTTTTTGTGGACACAGACAGCTCAAGCTACAACCAGGGCTGATTGGACACCTACCATTACAGGGGAAAAAAGTTTTGTTTTTAAATGGGAAACAAAGTCTTATAAAATTGAGGGTAAGATTCAAGCTTCATTCAGAATGAGACCCTGAAATGAGGCACCAGAAGACAAGGGAATTAAAAGCCCCTGTCTCTGACACAACCAAGTCAGCTCACTTAATTTTCTATGCCTTTCATCATTTTTAAGTGAGTTTCTGTAAGAATGGTTACAATTATTAAAATTAATTAAATATAGAGGCAGAAGAGGGATTGTTAGCCCCATCAGTTGTTTTATTAGTATTTTATATGTTGTTCTTGAAGAACTAATGGCCAGCTATCAGCTCTTTTTTTGGTAAATTGTCCATATGGTGATTTTTTCTTATTTGGAACATTCCCTCTTACAAAGTCCCAGAAGATGCTGTCATGTGCTCGTACTGAACAACCCTGAATGTCTGAAACACAAATAAAGATCTGGACTGGATCACTTCTACAGTCTGACAGAAGAGGTTTTGTTTATTTAAACATAAGGGCTGGAGAAAGAAATCCCAACTCCAAAGAGCAAAAGAATAAAAGAACTTGTAAGCTGCTCTAGCCATGAGTGATAAAAGGGCTGTAAGAAAACACGGAATTATCAAAGGTAAATGTTTAGGAAATAAAATAATTACAAAAAGTAAAGTTTGAGGAGTTTTAGTTTCAGAACACTGAGAAGGTTAAGTCATGTTAGAGGAGGGTGCAAGGGAATACATTACAGCTGTTTGTTTGCCAGTGCCACAGAACAACATAAAAAAAAGGAATGCATCACAAGGTCTCAAATTGCTTTTGGTCATTGTTTTGAGTTTGTGGGGAGGTTTTCCTATTCTGTTTTGTTGGGTTTTGTGGTGTTTTGTGGGAGGGTCTTGAGGGGACAAATGTCTAGGACTATATAACCAGTCTTAACTTTTTGTCTTTGGTCAAGGGAATTTGGTTAACTTCTTACCCATAAGCCTTTCTGCTCTTTGACCATATATATAGATATATTTNATTATATTAATTTTATATTATATTTTTTAATATTGTGTATGTTGTTTTTCAAAAAATTAAAGCTGGGATAAATATAAGTGTCTTCATGAGCAGTGTATCTCCCTTCTGGCTGCAAGAGGCACTGCAAAGGTTTGCATGGCCAGTTCTGAATCACAAAGAGAAGCTTTTTGCTCTTTGGTCTAAACCACTGCCCTTCTGGGAAGCTCAAGGAAGGAGAGTTCCCTGGAAGAGACTAAGGGTCCATCTCTCCTGTCTGTGACAGTGGCCAGGAGGGACTGGCACTGGAAGAGCACAAGTGCTGTTACATTCCAGTAGGGGACTTCTAAATCAGATGTGCTTTCTTGTTTCTTAATAGCTGTTGAAGGAAGTTCCTTCCATACATTTGTCAAGTCCACTCTGTGTTACTACAGCTCGGGGCAGGAGGACACAGAGTTTAAACAGAAGCAGTGTGAAAAAAAAAAGCCTCCTGATGATTATTTTGAACATGCCATCTCTCAATTTCATTTGATTATGACTTTTTTTTTTCAGATAACAAGAAACAATGAACAGCTGCTCCTTCTTCACTTACCCTTGTAATTACAATACCCTGTATTGTTGTGGATTCCCATCACAGCTACCTGATTAGTTTCAATACTCAAAGAGAAATGTTCCAAACCTTTGACCTTCTTTCTCCTCTCTGAACTTTTGTATTACCACGAAGTCCTGCTTGAGGTGAAGATAACCAGTTCTAGACCACATTTCAAGATACATTCACAATATGGAATAATGGCTTGAGAATTTTTTTCTGCTTTGTTTTCTATTTTTTCCTGGTAATTACTCCAATACACAATAGGGTTTTTTATCCACTATTGAGAATTATACTGATGTTTGGAAATGCCTATTATTATAACCACAAGTTCTCTTTCCTGCATGGAAATAGGTAGTTTAGGATCCATTGTCTTGGACTGTTTTTCCCCTTGTGCATTACTTCATATTTATTATATAGAATGTAACCTGTCATCCTATTGCCTGCTTAGTACCATGACATTTTTCCCCAGCTCTTTGCAATCAACCTGAATAATCTCCCATCGCCATTAGCCTCCTTGTTCTCCATCCTTTTCCATTTCTTAACAGACACTGGAAAGATCCCAGTGATCTATGGCTTTCCTCTACTGTGAAGCCCAAACATTCATTCCTTCTCTTTGTTTCTTACCTGTTAACCTGTTGTTAATCTATAATATGACCTACTTCTCTCCCACAGGCAGATAAACTTCTGTAAGAGCTTATGACAAAAACTGCCCCCACATTTATCACAGAGTAAAGGAGGATGATACTTATCTACTTCACAAGTTGCCTTCATATCTGCAGATGAGAAATGCTAGATATTAATATTAGGTAGGGAATCTGTATTGCTTTGCCTTAGTCCAAAGATATTATGAGAAATGGAATTGAAGGAGCAGGAATTTGAGAAATGCATGGTACCATGAGAAAAACGGCTGGCTGCTGTACAAAAATCAGAGTTGTACCCATCGTAGCCTGAGGCTTTTTGAGTTTTACTTGACTAATTTCTCCATGTGTAAAATGGGCTTCCAACTGTGATGGTGTCAGGGTTAAATAAATGTGGGTCTGGTAGCTTATACAAAAGGTGCCAAAGATGAGTCTGCTAGGCTGTGAGTACAGGTCCTAACAGATTTGTGTATTAAGTCCCCAGAATCTTCAGTGGTTCAGTCATCTGACACTTCACTGAGGGATTTGATGTCTGTTGTTTTTTTTTATTTTGCTGGGAAGTAAAAAAAGAAAAAGCACATTTTGTCATGTGATTTTATCTCCACTTTATTTCCAAATAAATTTGAGCATTACCTCCTCAAAAATTCCCCATCTTGTTCTGTTTTTAATAAATGTTTGCCCAGCTTTCCCCAAAGTAACGTTTAGGAATGTAGTGAATCACCATAATATAAATTTAAAGTGGGTTAAAATGTGACTATTAGAATTTTTGTCTAACCCCATAACTAAGGTTTTCCCTTGACCAAAATTAGGATCCATACCATCTGCTCTTCATGTCAGCTGGTAGCACTCCACTGATTCTAAGAGGACTCTTCAGGACCTTAAAGGGCAGAAATGGTTTTTATAATTTGCCTCTGAAATGTTACACAAATGACAGACTGTGAGATGGAGTGACAATGTAAACAAAAGACAATCTGACTGCAGTAGCTTGCAGGACTGAATTGAGGTGTAAGTAATAATTGAGTAGTGTATGGGAGATTTGGGAAAATCAAATTTTGCAGTTATTTTAATTATCCTTTATTATATTAGCTACACTCAAGGAAATTGGTAAAAGTGTTATGAATTCTATTTGGATAATGTCCCTGGTGAAGAAAATCAAAATATGCATTATGAATGAGCAAAAGACTTTTAATACCTTGATTTGGAATCTAAACCATTCAAATCACTTTTGCAGCTTTTGAAGTTCATGTGGTTTGGTTCCTTCTGGTGTTATGCACAGCTAAGGACAGGGACACCTCATTGCTGTCACACTGGGAATCTGCAACCCCTCTCAAAAACTGTCTTCTGCTTTTGTGCCATTGTTTCAACGAACAAGGGTTATAAATACAACTGGCCTGGATCATGCATCAGGTCAAAAATGAAACCTCTGAGTGCAAAGAAATAAAAAATGCTAAACAGTGTTTGAAACAAAACTCAAAAGACCTTCAGAAGTAGAGTGGTTGACAACAAAATTGATGTTCAAAGCCATAAGGGAACAGGGACAACCCATGTAGTTCCTGGCTGATGTAATAAATCTCCCTCTGAAGCACATGGACAGTGGAGCCAGGCACAGAGGCAGGTGTTAACATCCCAGTCCAGCTCGGATGGTGTTTACATTCCCTTGCAGTTTAGAAGAGATTTGTCATTAATACATAATGTCAACCTTTGTACATTTGTAGAGGTAATGTGATTTCTGCTTCTGGCTGCAATGCTTGTCTTTCACAGTCACTACACGGGTCTCCAAAGATCTTTTCTTGGCCTACATTGTTGAGGAATAGAGATCATGATAGCAATTTAAACAAGTTCTGGTTTCTTATTCTACTTATTATATTTTATTGGGTTTATTGATAAATACAAATGTTTATGGCTGTGTAAAATGTGTCTAAAAGCTCAGCATGTTTTGTATCTTCTAAACACTGCTTTAAAAGTACATTTTTTTCAGTTTGAATCCTGACAAAGAGTGTCTGAGGGAAAAAATATCGTAAAGTGGTTACATTTATTTGAATACCACCCAACTGCCCAGATTAGTCCATCTTGTCTGGAAGGAGATGTAATTAAGCAGAGTGGATTGAATGTTAAATTCAATAAAATGCCTCAGTAAGTTAATGAAAAATCTTTTTTATCAAGGACAGAAGTCTGTAGATTCAAAATGCATTCATTTCTTCCCATAGACTTGATCTACAAGAATCCTCTCTTCAGTTATTGGAATGGGCTGAAAACAGATAAGCTGGTTAATAAAAACTGGGAAACCCTGAAACATTACGTTTTCCTAATCTATATAATAGATTAATCCATGTGACCATTTTTTTTTAGCATTGGCAATTTCTTGATATGTAACTAGTGTGCATGGAAAGCTATTTCTATGAATAAGTCACAGAAAAAGTCTGAGACAAGACCAGATCATTCACTGGATCTTCTTATTTCTTCAATGAGAAAAAAGAAACTGCAATAACAGCTTTGCAGGTGGTTTCAATTCTGAGATAGAAATTTGTGCATCCAGATTACCATAAAGCATGAATCACAGAGATCTCATTATCTGACTATGCAAATATGCATTAATTACACAATTACAAGTATCTATGGTGATAAAATATAATTAATTATGTGGCTTGGTTACTTTCTGAATGTAATGTCATTATCTACTAGAGGCCCATAGATGTGGGGGTTTTTTTGATTCACTGACATTTGAGTATTATGGGCGAATTATAAATTAGTGTAACAACAGATGATAAAAGCAGATGGAACAAACTCAACTGAAGCCAATATGATTTACACAGCTTTAAATTGAACAGTTTGTGTATTTATCCAGTTATAAATGTTTTGCTCCATGATGAGAGTTCTGTTTGGCAAAAAAAGTTTAAAAAATCAGTGACATATCTGGAAAAGGCAGTCTAAGCATGTGTCTTAAAATGTTAAGCTGTACTGACCCATAACTAATCAGTGGAAGGTAATTTAAGGCTGCCAAAAACAAAGCTGTACTCACCCACTTGGGAAGTAAGGGACAGGCATTGCTGGCTGGAGACTTGGAGAGTACAATCTAGCTTATTTTCCTTAAATGTCCAACACAGTTGTCCCTACCAGAGACCCAAATATATCCTATCTGCTGAAAACAACTATCTGAGGAGAGATCAAGGGCTTTTTTGGGTGTTTGTTGATTACAGGAGAAGCCTTGATGTCTAACTCAAAGGCAGTGCACTCTGTAAAAGTGTTTAACAAAGACGAATCTTTCCTGTGTATGTGATGCAGAAGTAGGCCTCATGCTTGCAGAAGCATGTATGATAGTTTAGACAATTAAAAAGGAGTGGCTTGTTCTCTTCACTACAATATCTCTAATGTGTTTAGGGTGTAGGTCCCCAGCTGTGACACAGCAGCTTTGAAATACCCTGCTTGGTCAGTCTGCCCTGAGTGCTGGAACTAACTGCTACCTGTGTAGGACAGCTGAGGTTTTCCACAGCCACTTCCCAATGTCTTGGGTCCAGTCATGTCTTGTGTGAAACCCTTATACCATCATCTCCATAAGAATCACAGAGTGGTTGAACTTGGGAGGGACCTCTGGGCATCACCTGGTCCAATTCCCTCAGCTTAAGCTGGGCCACTTGGAGCCATTTGCCCAGGACTGTATCCAGATGACTCTTGAATATCTCCAAGGCTGGAGAATCCACAACCTCCCTGGGTAACCTGTGCCACTGCTCAGTCAGCCCACAGTGAAGTGTTCCTGATATTCAGAGGGAACACTTCTGTGTTCCTGCTTGTGCCTCTGCTCCTGGCACTGGGAACTGAAAAGAGCCTCTCTCCATCCTTTTTTCTCCCTTCAGGTGTTTTCCTGAGCCTTCTCCAGGCTAAACAGTTCCAGGTCTCAGCCTTTTCTCATAGGAGAGATGCTCCAGTCCCTTCTTCATTTCTTTGTCACTTTGTTGGATGATGCACTACTGACACAAAGAACAACACAGACACAGCGCAGGTGCCCAAGTCCAAAAAAAGCCTCATTTTAATTTTTCACTTTAATATTTATACAGATTTGAAAATGAGACCAGATTGGATGAAGAGGTTCAAACCCTTCGACCACACTGGTCAAAGTCACAGTGCATCATTGTCTCCTCCTAACCAGGAGGAATGTCAACAGCAAAAAGTCGTTACCCTAATAATAGAATTGTTTATGAAAAATCTGTGAGAACTCTGAGAGTCTGACCCAAGTATGCAAACATTTCAGAAGGCTAAAAGAATTGTTAAAGAACAGGGCGACATCTGGACTCTTTCCTGTATGTCCATGTCTCTCTTTGCTGAGCCCAGAGCTGGACACAACAGGTTTGGCCTCACCAGTGCTGAATGGAAAGGAATGATCCACTCTCTTGACCTGCTGGCAGTGCTGTGCCTAAAGCAGCCTGGGACACCACTCACCTTCCACTGCACGGGCACATTGCTGCCTTGGCCTCACCCTGGTTTCCACCAAGCCCTCCTGGTTCTCTCACACCAACCTGCTTCCCAGCTTTGTGGCCCCTACCACACGTTGTTGCCTGGTGCCACAACACGACACAAAAGAACCTCACGAGGACACGGTGATGAGCAAAGCAGGAAAAAAACACCAGTTTATTTACAAAACTCGATTTTATACATTCCCAAAGGTGCCTGTGCATTGGAGGATGAAATCCCACCTCCCAAACCACACTGGTCAAGACAATTCTCAATCAACTTTCTCCTCATACCTAAAAATATGTCAACAACAAAGGATAGGAAAACAAAGCTATTGTTTCTAGTACAAAGTGTGGGAAAGTAAAAATTCTGACTCCAATATGAAAGACAAATCAGAAGGCCTAGAAAAATCCTCAAAACCAGGGTGACAGCCTGGGTTTTTTCCTCCCCAGGTGCAGGACTTAGCTTGTAGAAGTCCCTCTGGATAGAAGCACAACCTTCTAGTGAATTAGCCACCACACAGTCTCTGTACTGTATTTGACTTTTCCCCAATGCACAGATTTTCTGTCTGACACTGAAAAGTCTTTTGATTGACAAGGAGAACAAAGACACTACCTTAACCATATCATTGCTCCTAAGCTCAGGCTTGCTCTAAGCAAACCAGGAAATTTTAATGAATTTTGCTGATCAACCCTTGGCTTTTGCATTTGCAATAAAAGAACTACTGCAAAATGTAGAGGAAACCTCCTCCTCCCCACTTTAAACAATCATATTGTAAAGTTAAAGTGTAACTTTTCCTTCTAACCATAATTCCATGTTTCACAGCAGAGAATGGGCAGTTTTTTAAGACAGCAACTATTTATCAAATGCAGGGAAGTTCACTTGTAGGTCTAGAAAACTTTGGATGAAAACAGATGGAGAAAAGGTTGACATAACCTAATCTGTCTGTTCTCCATTTTTCCACTTCATATTTAATATCTGACTAACTTTTCATGGATATAAAAATAAGTTAGTAAGTTCCTTTCTAAGTACTCAGATGGAGTACTTCAAATACTGATTACAGCACTAAACTTGAGGTGTACTTTTTTTATTAAAAATGTGAATATCTCAGTCCAAAAATTAATTTGATTTGCTTGTTCAGAACACAGATAATTTAATACATTTAGGAAAATACAGTTATTAATAAGCAGATGGTTCATTTTGATTGATTATTTTTAAAAGAGAATAGTCTTCTAAAAGAATATACCTCTTAGAACTCAGCTTGTGCAGAGGTGCTTGAAGTCATCCCTATTTCTTGTTTGAAAATAATATATTTTAGAAAAATAGCTTATAATTATATTTTTTTAACATTTGCCATTGGCCATAAATTTTTTATACTGAAATCATTCTTAAAAAAACAATAAGACTAATAACAGCCTAGTGTTAAAGCAATGCTAAGTGCTTTTGAATATGTCAATTAACAGTGTTTATCTTTCTTGGTGATGAACTTCTGGAGCTTTCTCTGAGGCCACTATTAATTAGAAGTTGGTGTCATTGAAAATTCGTGGAAGGTCTTCTCCATACTGCTGACAACATAAAAATTACTGTACATTACCATACATTAACACAATCTATTCTCATTAACACCAGCAGTAACAGTTCTCTGTGTGCCTTTTCTCAACAAAAATATTATGTGACTTCACACCAGCTTCTTTATTGCTCTAGAGAGATTAACAAATGCATGTTTTCCACTGAAACACACACTGAGTCTCTTGAGGAAGTCTACTCTTTGTGTCAAAATAATGGATGTATTTTCATGGAGAAGTTGTGGCTTATTAAATGTACTTGCTATAGAGATCAAAGGCTTTTACTTACTGAATGATGGCTGTAAAACAACTTCCAGAGGCTCTGGAATAATACTAGGAACTGCCCAGCTCCATGTCACAGCTGCTAAATACTTCCCTAAGCATCACACAGCAGACCAGAAAGCCAAGAAGGCTTTTTCCTCTGTGCTACCTTAGCATATGCTTTCTTCTGTGCTTTCCTGGACTGGGATCCAGGAAAACAACAGGGGGGCTGTTTTTCACATAGCTGCAACCTGTAGTTAAATCTTTTATAGCCATTGATTTGTACAGCTAAACATGATAATAGAGCAACTCCAATTAACAAAAACCAGAGGAAAAATAACCTAAGCATACTCCAAGTCATTATTGCACAATAGACATCACAAACAGCTCCACTGAGTACCTTATTAATATATTTCTGGAACACAGGGACAGTTAAATAGTAACAGGAGAATCACATTAGTGTTTGATAAACCTTAACAATGTGTTGGTGCTGTATCACATAAAAGGGTTTTCTGCCTCAAATGAATTTCAGGATGAAAGGAGGATAAGGAGCCTGGTTTTGTGCCAAAGCCAGTCATCAAAGTCCTGCTGGGGCCAGTGAGGATGGTAAACTCCTGGCTATATATCTCTACCACAGCTGTGCAGGTGCTTCTGGCTCACCTGCTCACAGTCTCCATATCTCGGGTCCCTTTTGCGTTGAAATGACCCCTGAGATACTAGAAAAAATTCTTTTCCCAAGCCCCACGATACTGAAGAAGTAGTCAAGATTTGGTGGCTCTGTTTTTCAAGGTTGTTTATTCTTTCTTACCTAGTACATTCTTTCTTTTGCCCTGCTTGGGTTCTTGCAGCTGCTCAGGTCGTTGCCGNGTGAGGTATCAATCCCCCTGTACAGGGATCAAACCTTCCTGCTCAGGTCCCAGACATCTCTGCCAAGGTCCCTGACCTTCCAGGAGAACCAAAGGGATGCCCTGGACTCCAACACCCATAGAGCTGTCAGACATATGAAACCAGGGGCTTCTAGGGCTCATCTGCCCAGTGCCACCCAAGCACCACAGTCCCAGGGTGGGCTCCAGCAGGTGGGGGCATTACATGGGGACAGGGGGCACCAGCAGAGACACCCACAGTGCTGGGTTGGACCTGCACCCCTGAGCTTCATCTGCCAAAGCCTGCAGTCAGCATGGGGTTTGCAGCTGGGCGTGAGCAGGGTCTACCTCACCTGAAAAGGCATTTTCAACAATACCTCACTTTTTACTCTTGATAAACAAGCTATAGGCATCAAGTGAGGAATGGAGCTGTAGAAGGAGCAGCCAGAGGAGCTGTCAGCATTTGGGGCACAGTCTAGGATGTAGATTTAAGATTTTCTTTCTAGAAAGCATAGAGGAGATTAGAAGTTCATATCTATCATAAGAAAACCTCTAGATGTCTTCTGCCACTGAACTTAAAAACACCATGTAAGAGTAGAAAAGCAGCCCAGATCTGGTTAAAACTTTCCTTTCTACCTGATTTTCTCAGAGAAGGCATGAATGCTGCAGTTCTCTAGTCTGCTGTCCCCTGACCCAGAAAAACTGGTTAGCTTCACATAGCCCAGTCATAAATCCCTAGTTTGCCAAGTGGAAGACTGAAATGTCGTGTTCTGACATTGAATTTGAAAGCCAAATAAGCCAGTTGTCTTTATTCACATCCTAAAGTGTTATCTTCCTTAATAAAAACAGAGAAAAGAAACTCTGAGGAAGAAACAAGCATTTATAATATGATCACGTAATGTGATGTGTGTATACAAATACAAAAATATGTTTCTATATGTGTGTATATAAATACATAAATAAGTTTATATTTATATACAAGCTAAACAGAAGTCAACATTTCACATGCAAACTCATCTGTCAGTTCAAGAAGTAAATGAAAGTGCAGGTCTCCTCTTCATTTGAAGTAAGTGCTGTGAGCCAGGTTTGGTTCATATTTTCAAAATTTATAACACTGTGATGCTTGCCAAAAATTCTTAATTAGATCAGAGGAGCAGCAAAACTGTCAGATGCAATAGCAGAGTACAACAAAGATATAAAATATTCTGGGGTTAATTGGATAAGTTCATTCAGCCAGTTTTTCCAGGCCACTTTTCTACAATGATCCACAGACAGATAATGAGAATAGGGTTTTTCTCAGTAATAATAAAACTGATTCCTCAAATACATTTCATTTACAAGAACTCAGAATTTTTTTATAACTGGCATAAACCAACAATCATATCTCCCTTCCCACAGTACACATAAATTGTGAACTTCACATGAACTCAATTGCTTAGAGAGTACTTTGGGTGTCTCACTTGTATGAGAATTTCAGGAGAAGTGCTGCTGGCTGAGTGCTGCAGTGAGGCTGAGACCCAGTGACATCTCTAGTTGCATAAACTATTTGAGATTTCATGTATTCAGAAGAAGGCTGCAACACTTGGAATGACAGAGTAAGAGAAGATGGTATTGAACTCAAAAATGGCTGTATTTTTCAACTGATTCCTCCATTTATTTAGAAAGCTCACATAAAATATGGCATTTGGGATGTTTTACTTGACACTGTATTAACACAAGAACATTTCTAAGAAAGTAGAAGCCAATGTTTTTAATAGAGACTATATTTCTATTGTGAGAATTTTTGGTAATAATCATAGTGTTTTTCAGTTGGTTGTCCACCTTGTAATGGTTTTAGTACTCCAGGGACATATCTAGAGGGAGAGCGGGACATTTGATCCCCGGGGAAGAAATAAACCTCACAGCTTTATGATGCAGGAAGAAAAGGCCAGCCTGTGCATTATTTTAGAGACCCTTGCAAACCAGTGCTGAGTGCCAAAAATGCAGCACAGCTATTCTGTAAATGAGTTGCCTTTTGTTAAACCCCAGCACAGGTGGTCAGGATGGTTCTGCTAATGTGATGCTTCACCAAATAATCTCCCAGCCACAGGAGAATGTTATTTCTTTACAGAAGAATGAGCACTGAGATATTCCCTTTTGAAAGGAAAGAATAGATGGGTCTTGCCATTTTATTTAAGTTTTATCTGCTGATACAATGGCTCATACTCACAACAACTATTGGGAAGTTAACAAGTAAGTAATATATACCCTGTGTACTTCACCTACTAATGTGAGTATTTTATAAAAAAAATAGAGCCAAAAAGTGTTTTGAATACCTCTGTGCACTTTCACCAGTTATTTGGGAAGGCTTTATTCAGAAATAAAGAGCAGTGATCTTCCAGAAGTACAAACAGACTTTCATCATTCAAAATACTTTCCTGTCAATTAGGGAATAGCACAAGTCACCTGTGTCACATCTGGTTCTGCTAAATCTCACACAGTGAAAAGCAAACTTGGAGAAGTAGGGCTATGGGCAGCTGCCTCAGTGGGAGTTGATGTGCAACTGGAGAGGAGAAAGAATCCTCCTTACCATGTTTCTGTGCTCAAAAGGAGCTCTGGACTTACCTGAACACTGTCAGTGGCACTGTAGCTGTGCATTGCTCCAGGGTATCCTTTATTTCTTTGTGGTGTGTCAGACACCCCCAAGCCCTCCTCTCCTCCAGAGACACAACAGAGGACCTTGCACAGACATGGTAGAAGCCACATGTGGCTTTTCTACCTGTAGATGCTTTCAGCAGAGAGCTGCTTCTAGAAACATTTAAGTAAGTTAAGCCAGCACTGAAAATGAAAATGAAGAATTAATCAGTGAAAATGATCCATCATTGAAAATGGAAAATTAAATAACAAAGGCATAAAAGTAATTCCTGTATTACATACTAATGCTCATGAGCCCCCTGTTCTTCTGAAGAGGAGAAAAATTGCAAGGGGGTGGTCCCACAGAGACAATACAGAATAGGGCTGTTCTTTTATTTGACAGGATACACAATGCCCATTACACCCTTTGGCCAGCCTTGATACTCTGACATGCTATTGCAAACAGTTCCAATCCAGGGATTTTTGCATAATTTATTGTAAATTAGCATAATTTTTCCTTATTGGTTCAGGTATTTAGGAACAAAAAAAAAAAAAAGACATAGACAATTAAACTAAAAACAAAGTTAATCACCTTTCATTCCCCTTCCACAGGTTCAACTTCAGTCTAACACCACTCCTCCCCTTTCCATGTCTCTGCTGGTCTTATTTTCACCACACTTATCTCAGTCCTTCCCAGTCTCACTGATGGGACAATGGTCAGCACAGGGGGTTGGTGTCAGTTCATAGCAGTTTCTTAAACCAGTCCCTGTTTCTCACCCTTTTCCTCTCCTCCTCCTCCTCACTTGTTACTGCTTTCAGCTCCAGTGTGTGTCACCCATTGATCACAGTCTCCCATTTGTCACCCATTGATCTGTCTCTCAGAGGTGTCCTTGTCCCACAGCCTTCTCCTCCTTCCATGAATGCTCTGCAGCCATGATCCCCACAATGTCCCTTTCCTTTGGTCTATTCTGTTTTGTCTCTCCAAAAGTGTCTCCTCGCAGTCCTCCTCACACGTCCCTGTTTTGTGTATCCTCCTCTCACATCTCCTTCTTGTGCCTTCTCCCACGTGCCCTCACGTGTGTCCTTTTACATCTTCTGCTGTGCCTCTCCACAGGTGCCCTCTGGCTCCTCCTGCCCAAGTGACAAACACCCTTTCCTAAGCGTGTCCACACAGACCTGCCACAGGCTTCCTGCCTGCCTTTGTTTTTGGTGGGCACTGGGTTTCCTCACCATTTTGAAGACCTCTGAAAACACCTGCAAAAGGCCCCAAGCAGCCCACAGCCCCTCCCACACAGGGCACCCCACCAAGTACTGGGATCAGAACAAAAAGAAGGACAAGGGGAGGGGCACTCAGCATTCCAGAAAACGGTGTGGGAAGCATCCTGTGCATCAGCTGTCTTTTAAAGGAGGATTGCAAATGTAGTACTAAAATCACTTATTTAAAATTAAAATCACTCTCTCTCCCCCAGACAGCAACAAGGGCTATGTGACACACAAATTTTCATATCTTTGTGCCTCTGAGTTTAACCACACTCGGTGCAGAATTGGTGGCTCTCTTTACACATTTAGACATTTCCTGATTGTCACAAAGTCTCAGAGGCCAGAAAGGCCAACAAAGGGTGTTCAGGCTGCTCAGCAGAGCTGCTGTGGCCTGCATGGATCAGGCTGGGACTAAGCTCAAGCTGTGCAAATTGCTGAAGCCAGCTTGTGCCCAATTCACGGGAACTGGAGGAGGGAAAAAGGCTCTTTGCTTTGGGCACCCAAAGTCCCTGACAGATCCACTGCAAGAGACAGGAGCATTCCCTACTGCGTTTTGGGCACATGGTGAGGTTTTTGAAGCAGGGCTCCAGAGGTGGCCTTTGTGAGAAGTTGCCAGAAGCTGCCCCTGTACTGAACAGAGCCAGTTCCTGCTGTCTCCAAAATAAACTCACTGCTACCCAAAGTGAAGCCCACCAGTGGCACTGGTGGCATCTTGTCAATAGCATACTTAACAAAGGGTAAAATACACTGCACAGCATCTTGTGGGAGACAGGAACAAGAAAAAAAAGCAAGAGAAACATCTCTGCAGACACCAAAGTCACTGAAAAACAGCAGGGGGAGGAGGTGCTGCAGGCACTGGAGCAGATATTCCTCTGCAGCCTGTGGTGCAGACCATGATGAGGCAGGAGGCTGTTCTCCCACAGCCCATGGAGCTCCACAAGGATGCAAACTGAAGTGTCCTGAGGGAAGCTGCAGCCTGTGGACACCCCACAGCTGGAGCAGGCCCTTGGCAGGGGCCGTGACCTCTGGAGAGAAGCCCACATTGGATCAGTATTTCTGGCCATACATGTAGCCCATGAAGGACTTGGAGAGCAGCTTTTGAAGAACTGCAGTCTCCACGGAGCCACATTGCAGAAGTCCATGAAGGATTGCATACCATGGGTGGGACCTCATGCTGGAATGGGGAAGAGAATGAGAAGGAAGGAGTGGCAGATATGGGATATGAACTGAACACTCCCCCCATTCCCAACCTCCTGCAGGGCTCAGCAGGGAGGAAGGAGATTGAGGAGCTGAGAAATTGAGCCTGGAAAGGAAGAGAGTGGGACTCTCTCTCTCAAAAAAGAAGTTTTGTTCCTGTTTCTCACTAGCTCTATTTTTAACTGGTAGTAAGTTAAACTAATCTTCCCCAAGGTGAGTCTGTTTTACCCATGATGATAATTGGTGAACCATCTCCCTGTCCTTATCTCAACCAGCAAGATTTCCCATCTTATATTCCACCCCCTGTCTTGCTGAGGAGGGAGAACAGCTTGGGGGGCAGCCAAGGCCAACCCACCATGCCCCCACAGCTGTAGCTACAGAGCACATTCCCACAAGTAGACAAGAAAACTCGAAATTACTCAGCTGTTTTGCAAGCAGTTACCAGGCTCCAGTCACCTGCCATCTCATCCACAGCCTTGTGCCTGAAATATGAACACTGGACTGGAATATGTGGAATGTGGAGGGGGAATACATGGAGTGAGGCAGAATTCAACAGCACACAGAAGAGGGCCATGCACCATGACCCAAAAGCAAGAATTTCTGAAATAAAGGAGAAGCTTATTCTACAGCAATAACAGAAGAGGTGAAAGAACTGCGCCAGGCAGAGTAAGGGTTGCAGTGAGCCCTCACAACAGAGGGGCCAGGAAATGAAAACAGTGATCCCAAGAAACATTAAGTGAGGCCTTTTTACCAGGAGAGAGACTGATTACTACCATTGGGCAAGAACCAGATCAATCTCATCAGGAATGGGGAACACAGCCTTCATTGCCTGTACTCAAGGGAAATTGAATTCCTTGCAATACACACAAAGGAAGGCTGCTAGGATGACCAGGAGAATTGGGAGACCAGTTTGCAATAAAAGCCTGAAAGGCCTTAGCAAAGGTGGCACTTAAAACCAGGGCATAGAACTTTTTTTTCTGTATGTGTATGTGGGAGATAAACAGGGAGGGGATTTGGGAGGGAGGGATGGATGGATGGATGGATGGATGGATGGATGGATGGATGGATGGATGGATGGATGGAAGGATGGATGGATGGATGGACGGAGAGAGGAGAACAGCAGGAAGGAAAAAGACATTTAAAATATGGGGTAGTGCTGGCAGAAAAACAAAATATACAAAGTAGGAAGGAGAGGAAATTTTAAAAGCTTTTCTGTTTCAGAAATGATGAAGCAGCTTTTCAGTAGGAAGAAAAACTGCAAGAAATATGTGTTAGTTTAAGATGGTTCTTGATAAATTTATGAATGGAATTACATGTCCCATACAGAACTACAGAATTGCCTCGTTTGATGACTCCCAGCAGGGTCTCCAATCATCTGTGCTGACCTGTTTTTATTAAATATAACCTATATATATCCAGACTAAATTATTTATGATGCGTTACTTAATTCCATAGTATTACATACTCCATCAGAATTCTTCAGTTTTATTTTAATTTAAAAAGCCCACCAAAAAGGTGGGGATTAAAAAGGTATACAAGTGCATATGAGAAAAGATGGATAATCAGATATGTGAGACAGATTTAAAGAAATGGTAATGCAAGACTAAGGAGAAATAAGTTGAAGAGAAACAAAGAATGTACAAATACTGAACAGAACACTATAAAGAGAATAAGGATCAATTACGGTCATTAGTCAAAGAGGGTGATCAATAAATGCTAATAACTAGATTAAATGCAGCAGGGAAAATTTATAACTAGAGCAACAGCGACATAATGAAAGAACCTGCCAGTGAAGGTTACAGCATTTCCATCACAAAAGATATTCATATCTATTTTAAGAATAATAAAATCCATCCACCAATGATTCAGGCTGATGGATTGAGATGACCCAAGAGGCATCTCTTCCACCACAAATGATTCTATTCTTCTGCAAGGACACTGATGCTTAGTAAGAGCTGCACTTCAATGAAATGTTTCATCTTATTTCTACAAAGAAATCATGATATAATAAATATCAAGAGGAGAGATAGCTAACTGGTTTTTCCAATTAGTGGAAAATTAATGGTATTTCAGTTATCTATATTCTGGAATGTTTCTATTAAATTTTTCAACTAAATCTATTAATGCTGTAGTTCCTCCAAGAAACAATTATTTTCAAAAGCAAATCCAGTCTTCTCTCATGTCTAGTTTTAGAACAACTTACTATACTTATCTATCTAATATATTATATATGTGTTTAAGAAACAGTAAAAAATCCCACTGGTTTCATGTAAGTTTGCTTTCATATGTTCCATTATTTGTTTACATGTTGAGTGTGTTGAAATGGACCTTCATGTGGTTTTTATCTATTGGAAATGACACAGCACATGCTCCTTCTGAATACATAGGCAGTATTTCATTCCTAGCACCCAAAAGTGTAATTAAGATTATTCTTTCTGGTGGTCTTCCTTGTCACTCTTCTGCAGCAGTCATGGCTCATCAATACATGAGCATTTGTCTCTGTGTGGACCACACATATGGAATTTGTCTAATTATTAGGGGAGATACTAGAACAGAATGTATCCACATATTCCTCAAATGTCAGACTTAATGGGAAACATTCAAGAAATCACTGGCAGAATTAGATTGGGTTTTTCTGCCCATTTAACCAAAAATACACTGGCATCCATTAAAAGAAAATCAGAAAATATAAATAAATCGTGTACTTTGTTTACTTTCTATGGACAGAAAGTTTTGTAAAACTGACCTCAAACTATCACAGAAAAACCTTCTCAAGATGATACCATGATGTCCTAAAAAGGACATCATATCTTCTAGCCCCAATCCTGTGTTGGGATACTAGAGGAATATCCAGAATAATCCACTTCTGGAGATAAAGAGGCTGGTTAAAAAGAACCTTTTACTGAAAGAAAAAAGATGGGAGAGAAGTAGGATGCTAAAAGCAGGTCCAAAAATCCATATTGTGGCTGTGTTATCAGTTACTTTGTGTAATTTTGCATGCAGGTCTCTCTGTTATTCATGGGATTTTTGTAGCACAGATAGAGCAGCACAGAGGGTGCAGTGAAGTTTCCTACTAAAAATATGATCTGTCTCCTTGCAACACAGCAAGTCCAACTGTGCTACTCTCTGTAGGTCAAGGTTACAGCATGAGTACAAGTCAACATTTCCTTCCTTGTTTTCCTAGCTGACCTTTATATAAATCCTGCACTCAGAGTTCAACCAAAATTATCATAACCCAAGACTCAACATTTTAAAATATTGTTTATATGTATTTTTGTCTGTGGAGTTATATCCCTCCACAGATGACAGCTGCTAGAGGTAGCTGTTATACTTTCGATTATTTTCCTCATTTCCCAGTCAGGAAAAAGAGAATCTTCACATTGTCCAGGACAAGTGAAGAAGAGACTTTACATGGATCAAGGAAGACAGCAACAAGTGCCACAAGGCCATGTCATAAAACACTTTCCCTGCAGGCACATGTCCTCACACATCAATCCTGTGTGTGGCTCCTTGTGCCTGAAAAGTCATCCACTCTCAGCTGGCTGATTGTTATGTACCTGGGAAACTGTCTATGGTGTTAACAGGCTTTATACAACAGAGGAATGAGGCAGCTGCAGAAACAACAATAGTACCAA
>VYXD01008186.1:398557-432245 GCA_013397195.1 Hylia prasina | reverse complement strand
AAAAAAAAAAAAAATCAGTACAAAACTCTTGACCTTTTTCGTTTCTTGGAAACACAAAAATACAGAAAGTGAAAAGGTGGCCTCTAAAAGACTTCCAAAAGGATTCTTCAGAGCTATCTGGAGCATTATCTAAAAAATATCAATCCATTAAAGAATTAAAACCAAAAAAAGGTGTTTAACATGGTGGTCCATATTAGTTCTCACGCATTTGATTTCTGCGAATGGCCTTAGCTTGATTTTGCCACTTTGCCTAGAAAATGCCATCAGGAAATTATAAGCAGTATTAAAGAACTGTAGTTTAAGATTGGATATGCTTCTTTTAGTAAAAGCTACAGTGTGCTGAATGTGTAACTTGTATGTTAGTGCTTTATCAATCACAAATTTTAAAAATATCTGGATAAACTCTTCTGCTTTCAAATCCTGGATGTCTTGATGACTTTCAAAATTTGCAGAGTACATTATACCTATTTCTGTGTCAAGTGTTCAGCAGAAGAAATTTGTTTTTCTGTATAAACAGACTGGTAGACTGCAACAAATTAGGAGTTTCAAAATTGTTATCTTTCATTATGCATGCAAAAGGTTTCATAAATTACTTTTAAAGTTGCATTAGTGTTTAGCAAAACTGCTCCTAAGTACCATTTGAAATAGTGTATTTAAGCTGAATTGCATACTGGAGAGCTGTTGCAAGGTCCACCTAAGGAAAAATGCACCATTTACTTAATGTTCCCCCTCTGTGTGCCTAAATATAAACTGTATTTGTTATTTGTCTGTTACTTTCTTCCATCCAAGAAGTGCTGTCACACTACTCAAGGGGAATTTTTGAAGCAGGTCTGTAATTTGATCTTCTGTCTCTTTCTTCTCAGGAAAAGGAGCAAGGTTTGTTCATCAGCTTGTCCACTATGAGCACCTGCATCTTAACTCTCTTCTTAGCCTGCTCTGTTTTTCCAAACCAGCAGAGTGTCCTAGTGTTCACTAGTGGATACCAGTAGAAGACAGGTATCCACTAGGGAAAGCTGGAGTTTCCTTGGAATGGAGAATGTAAACACCCCTCCCTCTGAATTATTATAATTTTGCAATTAAGGGCTTTCAGGCAAAGGTTTGGGAATAGGAATAACAGTTCTTTTACTGGGAATATTAAAAAATACAAATGCAATAATACAAAAAAGACCAGCAAACAAACAAACAAAAAGCCCAGAAAACCCTGANGGTTTTAACAGCTGAACCCTTATCAGAAAGCATCCATCTCCCTCCCCCTAGAGTAACAAGAGATAAAGAAAAACATTTCCCCAACTGCTCTCAGCAGATGAAAATAGAGTACATGTTTTTGGTTCCATAACCCAAGACACAGAGTAAGGACAAATTTTGGGAAGGCCAAATAAGGGGGAGGGATTAACCCTGCATCAGTTCCCACTTAACCTTGCCATGAGAAGGTGTGCATACAGGTACATGAGTGCATATGGATGCATAGGGCTCTGAGAGATGTAATGGAAAATGACAGAGAAAAAAGGACCCTGTGGTTTAGGACATAGATTTCTGATTTTGGACATTTCCTGTGATTGTGTGGGAAGTCCTTCTTCAGCACTACATGTCAGAGGGGATGATTTTGGATCTGGGAGGAGAGAGATGTGTGGAGAGAACAGATTCTCCAGCCTGGGTGTCTCAGCATTGCACAAGTCAAGTGAAGCTGCAGGATCCAGAAGAGGCCCTGAGATGTCAACAAGATCGATCAGGTTATCAGTGAGGAGTGGAAACAGCCACATGGGATTGTGTGTGTGTCTCACAGACAGCTCAGATGAGAGGATGGTGTAAGAGAGCAATGAGAAAACAACAGGAAACAACAAAGAAGTCACAAAGGTGGCGTTACTGTTGGGTAATCTGCCTCAAGGCTGACATGCTTTTCAGTTTAAAGTGAAGACAGGTGCAATGATTCTTCTCATCTCTTCTAAACTTCCTCCATTACCAACCAAAAAACTTGGTGATATTGTTAAATCAATGCCTCGGTTTTTTATCTCTTAAAATTTATCAGCCTGGAAATTATGTGTAAAAATAAGCCAAATCAACTTCCAACACCTTAGGTACTTATGCTGGTACAGCCTTTTTCATATTTCAAAACTGCCTGTATTAGAAAAAAAGAAATCTCATCAGTTACAAGCCTCTGTATTGAGTGATGAGACATAAAACTTTTCTATTTTTTCCACCTTTGCAGACAGCATAAGGGAAGCATACTGCTCACGTGAAGAGCTTCTTTAAAAATAAAGAAAATTATATTTTTTAAACTATTTTGAGTACTTCGTTTGAGATCCACATACTTGGTTACCTTTCAAGGAATTAAGTATGTGGAACCCCTTCTTAGTCCAACCGGGCCACAGGTGTTTCAAATCTTTTTAAGTAAAGGACAACAAAAACCTCACTGATCTGTGGATAAACAGCTATGTAACTGGTGTTCATTTGGGTAAGACACAAATATATAACAATGGCAGTACCCAAATTAGTTACACTGAACTGGAAGAGGTCTGAGGCAAAACAGCCATTTCACTTTGCTCATGTTCTCAGCTGCTAACAGAGAGAGGTTTTTCTTTCTTTAATCAAAGACCTCTCCAGGAAAGGAACTGACAGGCTGCTGTTCCTTGGAATTAGTGTAAAAAAAAAATAAGCTCTTTGAGGCAGAGTCTTTCTATAAGGATTTTATTCTTGCTTTCCTATTAAAAGGATAGTGATTAACTTCCTTAAATTCAAAACAGAGTTTAAATCTCTAGCAATAATGACAAAGTATTACAAACAACATGTCTGCAGACCCTTCAATTTGATTTTAAAAAATCCACTTGACAAAAAAAAAAGTATATTGAGAAAATTAAAATAATTAAGCCTTCATTTCCAATACTTAAAATTCAAGTTAGAAACAAGAATATTCTACCCTCTTGAGAGACATTCATAATTACTGTTTGCTTTATGAATGGAGATTTGTTTTATGCCTGGGCTAGTGGTATGTTGTGATTAGTAAATAATAACATAGGATGTTATGCCCTGAAAACATGTGATCTAACATCACAGGGCAATGCTTTCCCTGGTGGGTGTATCCAGACTCACCCAAGCACTGGGCTAGCCACAGTGCCAAGGGCAGCACCCTTATGACCTCCTTCCCAAGGAATCAGCTTGGCAGGAGGGAAAACACGTCGAGGAGAGCATTGCTTTAGCAGCACTGTCCTCCTCTGGTCCCCTGGGTGGCCAAGTTACGGCTTCCTTTGGCATCTTCCTGCTGCACCACTCCATAAGATAAACCATCAGCATAAGGCCAGACACGGGAAAAGAGTAAAAGCTGCTGGAAAACCTCCAGAAATGAGGAGTCAACCAGCACAGGGCAGCCCGTCAGCAAGTACCAAGAGATGGCTAACACATCTCTCAGCAAACTTTACTAAGGTCTTGGAAAAACAACAAAAAGTGAACATGTGCTTGTTGTAGAAGAGAGAAGCATGTAGAAAGATACAAACAGGGGTACACAGACCAAGGAAGATGCAAAGAAAATTATCTTTTTGGTGGCATTTTGAAGAAAACAGGGCAGGATCAGGAGTCTTTGTCTCCTGTTTTTTTCTCATCTGTGAGCTTGGGAGACCCTATTGAAATGAGGAAAAATCTTAAGGGGAGGAGAATGTAAAGAGAAAATCAAAACAAAAGGAAAGGAATAGATCACCGGAGAAAGTGAAGGAGTTAGAGAGGTCAATGAAAAACTGCACCTGTAAGAAAGAAAGTGAGTAAAGAAGTAAAGGAAGGCATAAGCAGAGATGAACTGATGGCAAGAACAAGGTAACATCCCACCTTTTAATTGCATCTTTTGATAAATCATTGTGAACCTAAAATAAGAATAAGGCAATAAAGTAACTAAAATTCCACCACAAAAATGAGTTCTTTTTCAGATCATTACTACATGATATATGGTAGATCTCAAAATGTAATCTGTAGTGGTATATATGATATAAAACAACTAGCAGAAACAATTTCACATACCGAGAAAGTTAGCAGAGAAAAGGACTTTTTTACAACATATATTTAAAGTACGCAAAAGAAAAATAGTACAGCAATAGTCAACTTGATAAGGTGCTGACTGAGATAATATTGTCTTCAAAAATAAACTGAATAAGAATCTCTGAGCATCAGGAAAATCCAAGTAAAGACCATGTTGCTGACAAGGTTAACAGGACAGAAAAAAGGACTGCTATATATATATAAAAAAAATAGGTAAGTACAAAATCTCAAGAATAATAGTATATTGTGGACCCTGGCCAGCACACATCTTGTCTTGGCTTTGAGGGACACTTTAACTTCTTTTTCTCAGTACTGGAAAAATACAGATTCCTCAGCTGAGGGATTTTGCAGTGGATCAGCAGCAGAGACACCTGCCATCCTTCTGAAGGCACTGCTGGAACTTTCAGCAAATAGGAGGAATAAGAGCAGGGCAGCTGCAGGAGGTGTCAGGTTTTAACTGGGAGTCCTTCATCTAGTTCCTGTGGCAGACTGTGTCGTTCTTGCAAACCCTCCCTTTCCTTCAACAGGATGAGGGGAAAAAAACCAAAAACCAGACCAAAGGAAAAAACACCAATGGAATGTCATAAACCTCTTTTGCGGTTTCTTTTAAAAAAATAATTTACATCTGCCATATCTGTATATTCTGTGCTATTTTTTGCTCTCTCCTACACACAACTCTTCTTCTTTTGCATCACAAGGGCCCACTACAGGGTCTGCCCATGCTGGTCTAGTGTAAATTGTTGAATTGCAAAGAGGAATAGTTATTGTGGTACCTTGTTGCACACCCAATATGCATTCAGGACTGCAGCTGACTCATGACCTTAGTGAATAGAGATGTCACCCTTTAGTTAGGTTTTGTTAGGTCTCTAGCAGAATTACAAAGAGGATCTTGACAGAGGAACAGCAAGGCCTGGTGATACCACTGATAAAATGGGCAAGTGCTCTCTCTCCATCCACTTTATCAAAGTAGGCACTTTGGCACAACAGGAGTCTCAGAAGATTTTTCTTCTAAGACACATAATGTTTCCCTGACCTAAGGGAAGAATATTCCATTATATGATTCAGAAATAAGTTTAAAGTGATTTTGCCTTTCATGTCTCACAGAAAACCAAGAACATGATGACACTTTCAGTCTAATTATGAAACAGTTCATTTTTTTCTTATGTAACTGTACAGAATCCTTAACAAGAATTCCCAGTCATATTTTCCCACTCATGCCCTCAAATTGGGCATTTGTCCTTTAACTTTTCTAACTTTGTTCCTTTTCAGCTTCTTAAAAAATGAATCTATTAGTTCTCCCAGACTTTAAATGACTAAAAGAAAGATTATCTGCAGGGTAATTTTGATACATAATGTGGTTTTACTTTGACCCTGCAGTCAATGCTCTCACAGTGCATGCATTGAAGACTGACACTAAGCAGTGAAAGGTTTTGGGGGTAAGGATTGCTAATGTTGTTTAGTTATGGGGCTCTTCACTGTCGACACTCAGTGGGACCAGAGTGCACCTGTTGGAATCCTCACAACCCACCCAAGACAAGGATGACTCCAAGAGAGGCTGAGATGTCATTAGAGAAATCTTCCTCTGCATGCATCAGTTCTACTTAAAGGGATTATACCAACTGTAAATAATAACAGTAATAATGCATCCCCTTTGGGTATAGATCCTTTTTCAAATACTGGAAAATAATAAATTCAAAGCAGTCCGTAATTTTTTTAAGCACTTATGGATATAAGTTCCTTTGAATTGCTGTCAAGGCCCCACATACCCCCACTGAGAAGTGCTCTGGGTATCAGAGACCACTCAGGAAACTCAGGAAGTGAGAACTGGGAGCTGTGTTTTCAGGGTGAGCTCCAGCAGCCCCAGCCTCACGGGGAGAGAGGGAGGATGTTCATCCCCATCCACACAGCTTCACCTATCCAGCACTGCATCCAACATCTCACTTTATTTACAAGTACTTCTGGATCCTAGTTTATAGCAGCTGTAGTCTTTTTAGCTAGTTTGTAGCACCAAAAAAAGCCTAAGCCACTGCCCAATCTGAAAACAAGGATGAACTATAAAATCTTTATTAAACCTAAGTTTATTTTCAGTGTGTCAGAACTGATTTGCTACATGTTTTTCTAGGGCTATTTTATCACTTATGGAAGGGTTACTGAAGGAATCCCCAAACTCTGAGAAAATGAAATATCTGACAGTGTAATTTGTCAGCCTACCTGTGCACACTGCAGGTCACATTCTGATGGGTGAGGTGAATTTGGAGCTAAATTCAATTCACTCATTTCACTGGCACAACTACCCACAGATAATACAGATGCAGACATAATAAGAAATTTGACCAGTTTGTTAGCAACAGGCCCTAAAAATAATAAGCACACACACAAATAAACTTGTGTTTATAACAGCCTGCCCTGCATCAGAGTTACACTGGCTCCTTTGACTCAGGGACATCTCTGACTACTCAGTGCTGCAGCATACAAGCCCACACAGCTGACATCAAGCATTCAAAACTAGAGGTCACCTTGAAACTGTCATTCTTTGCATGCTTCATCTAACTGGGTTTTATCCATAGCTTTATTCTTACTCTTACCCTCCTTATTCTTAAATCAAGATGTATGACTGAGGATCATCTTATGCACTTGCCAGGTAGAATCATGCACAAGGATAAGGACAAGCCCAGGAAGACTTTATACATGTTCTCTCTCCAAAGCCACACCACACACACTAAGGGATGGCTGCCCAAAGGGTTGCAGAATTTATTGTGGTTTGTGGGGGAAGAGAATTCAGATTTTGCTCAAAACTTATTACAGGGTCATTTAAGGGGATTGTGGAAAAACACAAGACTTCCTATGGGATGTTTAGAGGAAGGACCAAAGGTGGGGAAAAGGAAGGATATGGGTTGATAGGTCAGGAACAGAAGTGGAAAAAGAGCACTAAAGCAGTCAATCATGTAAATAGGCTTCTGGTCCACTCACTAGTCTGCCTGAGCCCTAAGCCTGGTCACAGCAGTCTATCCTATTTCCTTGTTTAGTCCTATTTCTACCTCCTATGTGTGTGCACACCCTGCTCTTTGCATGCATGTGCTCCTGAGTGCCAGTGATTTAGCAAGCCAGAGCAGCCAAAGAGAAGAAGTTACCACCCATCAATAGCAGTGTAGATGTGCCACCCATGCTTTTCACTGCCCAGATTTACACATATGTACAAAAAACAGAGTGTATATCAAGATAACCAATTTGTGTATCCACGCAAATTTGGTTGGGTACACAAATTTAAAAATCCTTCGTTATTTTCAGCAGTTTTAGCCTACATAAATGTATTAAGATCCAGAAAATAACACAGAAACTTTACCAATACTAAACCAAAAAATTAATTTAGTAGCTGTACGTCACAATGTATAAGTCCAGGAAATCAATTCTGCCAGGGACAGATAGATATCCCAAAGCATATGCAATTACCTGCCAGTTGCCTGCCATCCAGTAAGTCCCAGGTTTATCTAGTCTTATTAGTTATTTGCCTAGATTTGTCATTGATGAATGCCATGCACTAGTCATTTGATAGAGCTGATAGGCTTGGAAATGTATGCACTAAGAGTTTCCAGAGCAGAGGAATAACTAAACTACTCTAAAGGATATGAGTCCTAAGAGAACAATACATAACACTTCAGATTAAAAAGGTAAGAACGCCAAGTAGAGTACAAACAATTTCAGAATTCTTGTGAGTCTTCTTTTTAGTTTCCTATCAGAATTTGTTCCCGTCTGGTGTCCAGAGGTATATATTTGTGAACAGGTTTAGACAGAAGACTATCAGGAAGTGTAGGTGAATGTAATGTATTTGTCAAAACAAGACAATTCCTTCACAAGAACTATCTAGATATCTCAGCCTCAGGAGACCAGAAGCTTTCAAAATTAGAGAGGAGGTTGCTAAATGTAAAACAAACCACTGAGCTCCAGCTCTTACCTGAGATATGTGTGGGTGCACGTGCACATGTGTGGGAGTGTCTCACAAAAGCTCCTAATAACCCTTGGGCTTCTAAGTACTCTCAAATCAACAAAGCATGGAGAACTGCACTCACTTTGTTTTGTGAAAATCATAACCACAGACAGAGAAATTAATGTGTGAAATCAAATCCCCAGAAGCTGAAGCAAAGTAATGCTGTCAATACTTTTCTAGCACAGAACTTTGGAACAGAAGTGCCTCTGAATCAGGAACATATTCTTAAAACACACCTTCATTAACTACCAGCTGAGAAAGCTCCTGTGACCTGGCTGAAGTGGCAGGTTCTTTCTTTAGTACTTTTGGGTTATATTCTTGGCCTAATACACCTGAACTTCAAGAGTTACCCTCTCAAGGAACATTCTGATTAATATTCTTTCTGCTTTGAAGTCAGTGGCAATTTTGCAATTGCCTTTAGCGGAGCCAGGAGTACATCTAAACAGGACTTAGCTAAAGCATGGGATTTGTTAATGGGTGGAATAAATATCTGAAAATTCTTTTCTTCATATGCCTTAGAAAACAATATTTTGGCTTTCAGCAGCCTTGCATTGTCTTCACTGGCTGCTGTAGTGTCTATGCTGCAAACTGCAAGGGAAAATGTCTTTATGCACAGAAATTAGCAAAATTCTTCCTCTCTCTTGTACCAGTGTGAAAAAAATATTATATATATATATATATGAAATATAGTATATACAAATACAGAAATACAGTGAGATGTAGCTAATATAAAATACTGCACCTGTGGAGATGAAATTGCATGATAGTTTCTGCATTTCTGCTATTTTATCTTCATCTTTTAGACATTAAACTAGCAATTGCCTACCAAAACATACCACGATCTTCAAGTATTTGAAGATCTTGTCATTAAAAGGTTATATTAACCAAAGAATAAATTAATTTTTCACCAGAAATAAGGCAACACAACAGTATCTGATACTTTACTACAGAGAATCCTAGCAACCATTTTGTTATCCATGCACTGATCAAAGGAAATACTTTGAAAAAAATGGAAAATTCTGTATTACAGATTGAGCCAGTATAAAAGTTGCCACAAACTTAATACTGTGTATGTGAATATGGGACAGAAAAAGGCAGCAGCTAATGTGGTAAAGCTTTGTTAGAAGGACCTCTATGTGACTTTTCCCATATTTGTTTGTCTTCTGGCAAATGGTGTTTTGAGAACACTTTTTTTTAGCTTTGCAAATCTTCCTACATAAGCACACATACATACATATCTAGTCATCTCTTCTTCTTTTAGACCTATAGGGCCAGAACCCAATTATTTATATAAACTTTTAACTATTACTATTTATATAAACTACTGTTTATATAAACACATAAACACACACATAATTCTATATTCTCAGTAAGCAGGATGCTGTCTTAAGTGTTATCTCTGTGTCCTGGTGTCCCTCAACATAGTGTGAAAAGCAATTTATGCCAAACTTTGTATTACCTCAAAATTACTATATTTAAGAACTAAATGCCAAACATATCAAATCTCAATGGGCATTTGATGTTAATTTGATGAGATCCTCCAGGAGAAAGTGAGCATATAGTGCTGTACTTGCCAAAAATTCCATTTCTTCCCAGTGAATGCAGTGCCAGCAATGCAGATCTTGTCTAGCAGCTGGATCTCAGATTAAATATCTGCTCAAGACCTTTTTAGCTCCCTGTCTGGGAAGAAGAGCAGAAAACCTTTGAGGGATAACCTGCAATGTTGGATTTTCTGCAAGGTATGATCCTCCTTCTCTTGTATGCATTTGCATATACAGCAGTGAGCTGCAGTGTTAGTATTTGGGTTGTTGGAAAAGTGTTTTCAAAGGTCTTTTACCTTTGAAATTTTTGATGTGAAGGTCACAACACACTGGCATACCATTCACTGGGGAATAGAGGTCTGTAAAGAGAAATCTGGTATATTGACACATGACCAACTGTTTAGCATAAGATCAATAAACCCTGTGTGTTAGCAGGCTATTTCTTCATTAAACTGCACTTGAAAAACAGGTTATTGATTTGAAGGTGATGTCTTTTAATGCTCAGCATTAGCCAGAATACCCTGACACAAATGTGCAGTGGGAAAAAATTATTTGAATCTTGAAGGTTTCCTGTCATATTCCAGTATGATATAAAAGTCTGTAACTTCTGGAAAAGTATAACGAGTTGCTGAAGCAAAAACCTTCACCTACAAGCAGTCTGTTAAACACCTACACTTATCCTGTAGAATATTAGTGGACCCCTGTGGCTGTTGATTGAAGCGAAAAATGTGGAGTGGTTTTTTGACAGAAAGCTTTCAACATTTGTAATTGTGAAATGTTGCTGTCCAAATCTGTAATGATTTGGCTTTGCTCGGGCTGCCAGATGCTGCAAATAACTACCTGCCTAGAAAGCAAAGGGTCAGAAATAAAAGAAGCAACCTTCAAGATCTCCATCCTCCATATGTTGCCACTCAGCCTGCCTGATACAATGTGATGGGAAGCTTTAAAGTATGATAAAGGCAAATCCTGATTTAATTCAAAAAATAAGATCCCTCTTGTTGCCATTCTTGAATTGACAAATGTGTCTTTCTGTCATCCCTGAGATTGTTTCTAATGTAAAACTCCCACTGCAGTCCCCCAGTGTAAGTACTGACTGATTAATTTTTATCTGATTCCTCAGAAAAATGAGTAGATCAGACAGCAGAAAACGCTGCTAGATGAGGACATAAATGGTTTTTGGACACTAAGCAAAAAACATCCATACAAATCTTTTACCTAATGCACTGATTTTTGTTGTCAATAAAATTATAAAACTCAGGGACTTCAAGAGCTCTTCTGCTCTGTCTCAATATTTACCTTTTTAATAAAAAATTTAAATACAACTTGCATTAACCCAGTAAAGTAAATTGAATTAAAAATGAGAGCACCCTGTGTGCAATGGAGATTCCCAACAGATTAGCAAACATGGTATTTCATACTCCTAAAAAAAAAAAATCACCTATCAGAAAGGACCAATAATTTGCCAAGATATAAGTCAGTTTTCTCTAAGGACCATTCAAAAGAATTTGTGTGAGCCACAGAAGTAGAAAAATTTAATGCTTCACCATCAAAAACTCTGCGATTCATCAAGGGTAAACTTCCTTCCTTCCATTGGCATAGCTCAAATTGCTGGACAACTTTGTTTTATCCAAACCCAGAAGCATATCCCCTGACTGGGATGGCAAGATTTTGGTTCTAAAATATACATTCAAAGAGAAAAAGTCCATGGTGCCTGTTCCTAGGGCTTTGGAAATTTTTGGGGGGTTAGGGTTTTGGGGTTTTTTGGTTTTGGTTTTTTGTTTTGTTTTTTTTTTAACAGGTACATCACATACTCAGTTCAGATAAATTGAGCTCTTTTTGCTGAAGTTTAATTTGGGGGATGCCATGGAGAAATAACACAAATTTCTGAAACATCAGTGGACTCTAGATATCTGTGACAGGATTTACCAGTATATTTGGGAGTTATGTTCTTTATTCTGATCATCTCCATCCAATCAAGGTCACAGAGGTTTGCCACATGAATGGATGTGCTCCACTCAGCCTTGCAAAGATACTGCAACCATTCAAATGTGATGCTATTTATCAGAGAAAAATAAGATTCAAAGTAATGAAAATCTGGGCTTTGCTTGGCAGATTATTGTAGTTAAAGAAATGAGAGTTTGTCTTAAAATCTCTGTGAGATAAAATAATGATGAATATACAAATGAACATGAACAAATTTGTGCCTATGAGTAGGCACAAATAATGACAGCCAGTCTACATTTTATTTTGTTGCTGAAAAGAAACATATATCATGTTTATCTCTCTCACTGAAGCAATCCAGATTTCAAATAGACATTTAAGCAGTTAGATGTTTTCTTAGCAAAAATCAAATCTGATTAATAGAACACATATTCATGTGACAAGTTGTCATGGTGTTACTTTTTACTAATGATTTTACCTAGTTATCTTTTCAACAGAAAAAAATTAAGAACCATAATTGGTAACCATGGTCTTGATAGTCCTTCAGCAACTTCTTACAGCAACACTGTACTACAAAACTGTATCTGTAATGTAACATATATACTTCTAAGTACAATAATGGACATTAAAAGCGTGTTCCACAATGTATCTGTAAATCTATTATATAAACTGCCAAAATAAAGTACCACATGGGCTCACTTTCAGCTATTTGAAAAGCATTAAAAATTCATGTTATATGAACAGGAACATCCAATACTCAGCTTTTGTAAGTGAATATTTAAGATGCACCATAAATTACAGCGCAGACTAGCAGTGCTTTAAAACCCTGTGGATGTTAATAAAATCACCATCCTATAATGGGCACACAAAGTGAGTCACATCAGCCTACTGATGCTTACTATTATAATATATCTGTAAAACTCAGGACTTCTGTGATGCAGTAGGTTCCAGTCCCATAACAGGAGTTAGATAATATTATGCTCTTTCACATGGAAGTGTGTTATGGTTTAACCCCTGCTGGCAGCTCAGCATCACACAGCCACTCACTCACCCTCCCCACCTGCCCCACAGCTTGATGAGGGAGAGAATCAGAAGAACAAATGAGACAAAACCAGTGGGTTGAGACAAAGGTAGTTTAATGAACAGAAAAGGAAGAAAATAATAGTAATGACAAAAGAATTAGAATATACAAAACAAGCGATGCACAAGGCAACTGCTCACCAGTCAGTGACCAATGCTCAGTTCCTGAGCTGTGGATTCTGGCCAGCCTTTCCCCCAGTTTATTGCTCAGCAGATGCCATATGGTATGGAACATTCCTTTGGTCTCTTGGTTAGCTGTCCTAAGGCTGTGACCCTTCACACCTTCTTGTGCCTCTCCAGCCTTCCCACTGGCAGGACACAAGAAGCTGAGAAGTTCTTAGCTTAATATAAACACTGAATAGCAGCAGGTAAAACATCAGCCTGTCATCAACATTATTGTTATACTAAATCCAAACAGCACTGTATCAGCTATTAGAAAGAAAATAAACTCTATCCCAGCTGCAATTAGGACAAAGACTCAATTTATAATTTTTATATTTGATAGTACAGCCACAGATGTTGTCTCTCCATAAATACTCAAAAACATCTTTATCTTATAAGCTTTTACTTTAAAAAATTATAATCACTTGATGAATGGAAAACCCAACAATTTGCAGCTATTTTTCTAGCCTCAAAATCCCATTACTTTGTTTGTATGAGTGTCTCATGGAACCTTTTTTTTTCCCCTTCATATCTGCACTGACAAGACTTGCTGAACTAAATTGTTCAATAATGCATCAATCTGTTATTTTGTATTTATGATGCAGCTCTTCCCTATCCCCCCTTAGTGCTGAAATTTGGAGCCAAGCATGAGTTACAAGCCTGCAAAGCACCATGTGTGCTAATTGTGCTTTATATATTATTAATATGCATTGCATCCTGATACCAAGCTTCCAGAGCCCCAAGGCCTTGTGAGAGATTGAAAGAATGAAGAGAGGAGATCCCACTTGTCCTCAGAGTTTTCTACCTCCTTTTGTCAGCTCTTGGCTGCTGCTCATTATCAGAGCTGGAGGGAGGCAGGCCCGTGTCGCTGTAGGACATGAAATGAACATGTCAAGTCATCAGGGCAAAAGGAGAGAGAGATTTATTTTTCTACTTTGGTTTATATAGATTTTTGACAAGGGCCATGGATTGGAGGATAAGGTTGCCACTCCTCCAACCACACCAGTCAAACTAGAAGTCCATCAATTGTCCCTCCCCATGAGAGGAATCATAAACAAGAAGGACAGTTTCAATAACATCACTTTGTTTACATGAAAATATCACCCTGCTTTTGAGGATTTTTCTAGGCCTTCTGATTTGTCTTTCATATTGGAGTCAGAATTTTTACCTTCCCACACTTTTACTATAAACAATAGCTTTGTTTTCCTAACTGTCCTTCGTTGTTTACATATTTTTAGGTAGGAGGAGAAAGTTGATTGACAGGTGTCTTGACCAATGTGGTTTGGGAGGTGGGATTTCATCCTCCAATCCACAGGCACTTTGGAAACATATAAAATTGAGTTTTGTAAATAAACTTGGGGTTTTTCCTGCTTTGCTCCTCACCGTGACCTCGTGAAGTTCTTTTGTGTCGTGTTACGGCACGAAAATCCGTGAGAAACTCCACTACAGAAATGCAAACATCAGCAGGCTGGAAAAGATCAGGGTGACAGGCCTGGCGTGGCCATCACTCTCCACTCCCTGCCTGCTGCAGCAACGTGCTCATGTGCACTGTCTCACCTGGATCCTGGCTGACAGTGTCAAGCTGTTTATGCTTTGCTGACACAGATCCTTTCTGCAGCGCTTTCTCCAGGAAGACCCTTTTCGGGAAAACCTTGTTAAGCACCTGACAGGGCCAATCTTCTTTTAATTACAAGGCCCTTGGACCTTGAGATGTAATTACATGTATAAATAGAATGACTCACCCGATTTTCCTGCTGTTTGTAACTTACATTTCGTTATTTTCATTTAGCTGACAGAGAGCTGACAATTGTAGCCGTCCCTGGAGATAGCGTAGGGAATCCAATTTACAGACATTCTTTGTAATTGTTTGGCAACAGACTGCCTGGCCATGCATTTAAGAACAGAGGTGAACCTATATATATTAAGATGAACACAGATCAAACTACCACATTTAATTTTATTTTTAATTAAAAACAGCAGAAATTTAAGAGAGTGTGGCAAACTGTACAGGCATGAGAGCCCATCTGGACGTGTTTGACAGGGCTCCTGTCATGCTGACAACTTTTTTACAGCTCGGTGGTGTCTAACAAATTCAAAACTATTTTCTGGGCTTATTAAGAGAAAATTGAAAGGGTCCAACCATGAAGCAGTCCCTGATTGCTGCTCAGCACTGCATCTTCTCTGCTGCTGCCCTGAATGCAGGCAATCCTGTGGGCTGCTATACCTGGCACATTTCTCATCCAGAAATGAGCATGTTACCTGCTCCTGGTGTGGGAGACAGAAGAACCATAAAGGCGTTTGTCTTCCTGGTAAATACATCCTTAACACTTAACATCTCCCTTTGCTTCCCTTAAATTCATTGCATTCCTTTAACGTTGCTTCCTTTAAATTCATTATACAAATACAAAATTGAAAGCTTTGAAAGGACTAACATATTCCTACCAAGTAGAAGATTCAGGTTTGTGCTTTTCCATGGCTTCATTGAAATTTACCCAAGTGAATACTCCCAGCTCAGATGTACAGTCCCAAATCTCACATGGAGAGTCATGTGCCTACTCGGTAGGCCTCAGTCAACTGCATGGCAAAGATAGTATAGAAAATACCATCAAAAACTGTAGCCTTGGAGCTCTTAAAAGGAAAAACATAAAAGTACAAACAGCTGCTAACAGCTTCATATTATGCTCCCTCTGGAAAGTATGGGGAATTTACAGCCTAGGGGGAATTTACAGTAGGTACAAATTGCTCAAACAAACTACAGGGGAAAGAAGTGAAAGAAAGAGGGAGGAGTTATGGGGACCTAGAAAAAGTACAGAAATTACAGTCTCAAAGTCTCCAGTTCATTTTGAAGTCAATCTGTCCCCCTTCCATTAAGATGACGTGATCAGAAGATATTTAAGACCATTTGTTTCTTTACTGGACCTTTTACTTCTGGGTACTGTGATTTATTTTAAGCAGAGGTTATAAAAGTACTGATATCAAGTTCTAGAATGTAAAAGAAAATCTTACTGAAGATAAAGGGATTCTTATAGAGAAAATATTATTTCCCTGTTGCATTCAAAGTTATGTAGATATTTCTGTACTAGAAATGGATGGCATTGTAAATGGAGTAAAAAGTAATAATACAAAAGACATGACATAACAGGAATTGCTGTATTGATTATGTATTCCTTGTTCCTTCGGTCCGTTTGGTCCATTGCTTCTTAATTAGTATTCTGTGTGTCTACATTAATGTGATAGCCTGAAGCAGGAGTGCACTTCTGATCAAATCTCCTGCCATTTCCAATTACCCCAATTTGTTTCAGATCTCAGGGTCACCTGAGAGCACACAAGCTCCATTTCACTGCATAGGCCTAAATGAAGAGCTGAACTTTGCACACTCAGCTGATGTGCTCCAACCACTGACAGATAATCAGACTGCAGGACCAGAAGAGAATCACTCCCAGTTCATGTGACAGATCTGCTGGGTCCTTGGCACCAGCTCTTTCCCCCTATAAAACACGTTGCACTGAACTGCCTTGCTAAGGTGGATGTAATTTTCTTTCATTCATGCCACCACCTTGCTGTATTTGCATCCTGATTAAAAATGCAGCAAATCTAAAACATAAAATCTTCTAAAGCCTTTTTAAAATTCTTCTTTGCCATTAAACACCTTGTTAACAATGTAACCAAGTCCTGGGAGTTTTCCTGACATGCTGGCAATAACCCTCTAGAGGAACACTTCCTGAAGCAGCTCAGTGTAATTCTTGTAATGATAAAATAATCAAATAAATTTCCAAATGTGTCACTATCAAACACCATCAGATGTTTGCTCTATTGCTTCACTGTTGTCCAGGTTTTGGCTGAGATAGAGTCATTTTCATCTCAACCCTCTGGCCCCATATTGTGGGCCAAAAAGGACTGTGGTGGTTTAAGCTCAGCTGGCAACTAAGCACCAAGAAACTGCTGGTTCAACCTCCCACAGCACAGTGGAAAGGGGAGGAGAATCAAAAGTGAAAACTGTACATTTTGATAAGAACAGGTTAATAATTTAAATGAAGAAGAAGAAGAAGAGTATGATGATGATGAAGATAAAACCAAGGCAAAAGAAATGATGCACAATTGCTCACCACTCACTGATTAATGCCAGACCCTGCTCTCCTTCTGGGCAACTCCCCCAGTTTATACACTGAGCATGAGGTTCTCTGGTGTGGAATATCCCTCTGGCCAGTTTGCTCAGCTGTCCTGGCTGTGGTCCCCACCAGCTTCTAGTGTCCCTCCTCACTGGCAGAGCATGAGATGCTAAAAAGTCCTTGACTCAGGATAGGCACTATATAACAACAAAAATGTCCATATGTTACCAATATTATTCTAAAGCTGAACCCCAAAAAAACAGGACTGTGCCAGACACTGAGGAGGAATTAACTCCATCCCAGCAAAAACCAGGACAACCATGAATATGTAGTGAACTCCCTTTTCTCTGATTGGGTATAGAGCAGTGGAAGACAGAAATCAAACCAAGCAATTCTCAGAAAACCTTATGTTAACTGAGTGGATACGAAGCTGTCGTTAACAGCAGTTACTATCTGGACAGCAAATCCCCTCACTGTGGTTCCCTCGTGGTTCCTACAGGTGCTCACCCACAGTCAGGCAGTGAGAAGAGCAGCTGTAAGGACAAGGCCAGATGTTCACTCAGAATTAGGCAGCTGCACTGGCACACTGGGGGCTTCTTGGCAGTGCTGGAGCAGTCCCTCACGGGGTCCCTGACGTGTGACACGTGCATGACTCCACAGTCCCTGTCAGAGGGTAGCAGCTCCTGCCCTCTCAGACATGCCCAAGTTACCCAAAGCCTGGCTGATGGTGGGCTGTGGCCCCTTGAGCTGCTGGTGATTTGGGAGGTTTATCACTTCTGGTGGATTTAATGGGACCATTTACAGCTTCTTGGGAGACTTTCACAGGTTGTCTCTCAGCACATACTTTCCACTCTTCAGCTGTTGTTATCTGGTAAACTTTTGTTCATCCACAAGCATTCACACACACTCACAGAGCGTGGCTTTCATATTAAATCTCGTATCTTCTTTGTGTCCTATACTGAAATCTGCAAACAAAAAATATTTTCCAGCTATATTCTCAACTAGAAAAGATTTTGATTCTTCTATTCTCCTAGAAAAATCTCCTGGTTCATTTTCTCATTCCATTCTCCCATCACGCAGATAATAATGTCCAACAGAACAACAAATTAGAATAGTTACAATGCGTATGTTTAATGACATATTTTTAAATAAAGATAATGAGCATAGAGTTTTAGCATAAATGTGAGTGTTATACTTACCTTTTTTTATTCCAAAATGTCAACTTACTTCTCTTGTTTTGTTCCCAAGTTCAAGTGATGCAACAAATGCTACTTATGAGAAACTACAAGTATTCTTCTTGTCTGGACTGAAAAAAAGATTTTTTGGATTTTTTTTTAGTTCATGGTTTTCAAACACCCTTCACAACTCTGTGTCTAAGTACCAGGAATTAAAACTAATCTGGAAAAATATTGTATTTTCCCTATTTAATACATAAGAAATTCATAGTTAGATAAATGCCTTCAAACTAGAAACAACAGCCTCAATTACAGGCTCATGGGCCAATATCTCAATAAAAGCTGCTCATTCTCCTTGCCAGGGCTGAGAATTAGAACAGCTGCTGACACCCAAAAGTGGAGAAGGCTTTCAGCTCTCTTACAGCTCCCTTACAGCCATTTTACATTGTCCTTTGCACAAATACTCGGTAGTTGCTTTGCTGTGTTAGCTCTAAATCATCATTCATGTTTCGCCTTATCAAATAATCTCAAATTATTTTTGAGGGTTTTATTTATTTAAATTTAATTAGAAGTAGAAGATGTACATTTTAGACTTGCGTGTAAAACCAGCTAATCAGTGCAAGCTTGGAGGAGATATGGATAATGAGAAGAAACCTGTTCTTAATTATGTCACCATCCCTTTTGGGTTTTACCTCTTACAGCTCTGACACGACTCTGGCTGTACCCAGCCAGACTGCTCTGCATCTGAACAGATATGTGATTCAGCAACATTTCAGCAAGAGGTCCATCAATTTATTCATATAGTTTGGGAGGCTCAAGCAGAGACACTATTCACCATGGCTTAAAAATAATGCAAATGTCACGGGTCTTCAGAAAGAGAAGGGAGGAAGAAACTACAGGCCAATCACGTGGTCTGGGGCTTAGGGTCGGACAAAACTTGAAAAAAAAAATGGCAGAACATGCAGTAAAACACTTTCTGAAATTCTGTCTTTATGGAGCTAAAATAACAACATCCAAAAAGGAAAGGGGCTAAAAACAGACTGAAGGGAAGAAATCCTAAAAAAAACACCAACATGGCAGAATGAAGTTACAGAAAAAGTAAGCTAAGGGGAAATTAATGCTAGAAAACCAGAAAATAAGTATGTGTTAGAGAAGAGAAAGATATAGAAAATAAAGAAAACTGAAAAGGGGAAATGGTTATATAGGAAAAACAGAGAGCATAACATCAATTCACTTTGCTTAAGTCACCCTTGGCACCCAAGGCTGCACTTGACTCATCTTTATTCTGTAAAAAGTGTTTGCCAAAGTCCATAAAGAAGTCTGGAACAGAGAGAATCTGTTGTGAACTCTCTGGGCCTTTGCATAATTTTAAATAATTCAAAATATCACAGAAAAGATACTGTTAAAGTAACACCTTTCTGTATCTCATTCCAATGCAGTGAGAATTTATAATATCACTTGGAAAAATATGTTTATTTTTTCCATATTGTCATCCTTTTACATAGTACAAATTTTTAAATTGTGCATTATAAGTACAAGAGATCACTACCACACTGTAAGTTACCTGAAGACCAAGAAAACTAAACTATACTTTAATCAAAAGGTGCTAAAATAAAGCATTTTATAACAGATGTTGAACCTTTAAATTCCAGTACAGTAAAAAAAGTTGTTTTCATATCATGTGGGAAAACCAGCCTGCACCACTGCAGTGCTTCATCTGCATCACTCAAGACATCATCACCATAATTACCATTACTAAAATAACACTGCTTGCATGTTACATATTTAACTATAAGCATAATTCCTCATTAACCTGAACATGTTACTCGGAGATGGATGACAGCTATTCCCAGTCACAGGAAGTCCAAGGTACCAGGCTGGTAAACCTGTATGCAAAATTCTGCACCACAGCTACCTTGTGTGTGGCAGACAAAGCCCCCAGGTGTGCAAGGCAGTGCACTGCTTGGGAGTGGGTGCTGCTTGGGACAACTCACATCCATGTATGGCTGGGTAACTATGAGCCAGGGAGAAGGGAAGAGAGAAAAAAAATATCAAAGGTCAGCTTGGTAGACTGCCATTCATCCTGTGTGTGAAATACCCTTGTGGCCCCACCAGAGAACAGAGACTCAAGGAGGGGGTTCAATTAATCTAGAAAGTCTCTTCAAATTCTTGCTCTCCAATTCACCTAAGACACTAACTGTATTTATACTGCAAAAGGGAAATAGAAGAAAAGTAAAATATTTAAATTTGGGGGTTGATCATAAACAATTATTTTTAGAAATGGGACCAAAAGAGTACCTGATGACACTGGTGCACGGGGCTGTGCTGACACCAGCCTACCTTGTCTGCTGTCTCCCTTTTATTTTTCCACCTGTCCACAGCACCTCTGTCCCTTTGCTCTGGGTGTTATGAAAAGCCCAAGCAACCACTGAAGTGAGGTTTTTACATTTCTTTAGTTATTAATGGAGCTCTCTGTCAAAACAAAACCTTATTTCTTGAAACTTACTGGAACCTAATCTTGAAATCTCTCCTGTTCAGTGAAAGAGCACAGCAGCACTAGTTAAAGCAATAGCTATGGGAGCTGTGGGAACACAGGTGGCAACATGAATATTGAGGAACTGTTTTTCTAAATAGGAATGGCTGTTTAGAGACCAGAGGAACACACCAGCCCACCAGCCCATGAGACTCCTCGCTGCCTCCTTTCTTCTTGTTTGATAAGAGGAGAGTAACAGATTTTACCAGAGATCAGAGGAAACTGTCTGATCCCAGTGGGCTTCGGGGACCCGACAGGTCTTGCTGAGGGACCCACCACTAGTTAAAAGCAAACAGCTCATTGCACAGCAGGAAGGGATCTGAAAAGATGGAAATGAGGCACATAAATAGGAAGGAGGGCTTTGGATGGCAGAAAAGTGGTAAAAGAAAGAATAAAAAGAAAAAAAGGAGGGGGATAAAAAAGGAAAAAATATATACGGGCTGAGGGGCGAAAGAACCACAAACCCAACCTGTGCAGGAAAACGTCATAAACTTCCTGGGGCTGCAGTCCCCTTTTAAAATTCCCCAAGGATCAGCACGTGGTTTGAGCTGACAGTAAGATGCAGAGCACCCCCTGACATTTATGGGAAGGGCTCTCTGCTGAGGAGCAGCACTTTTTCTCATAGATACACCAGAATCATTAATTTGCTCGCCCTCATACTTCAGCACATTAAGGCCAGATCCTCCTCTGTCCCTTTGCTCACAAAGATGTTTTTTCCTGCATCTTGTGTTCAGGTGAGTGGTTTTCCACTGCTGACATTTAATATTGTTCAAGGCAAAGAGGTTGTGTGACCAGACCTCTTTATCAGCAAAACAGTAAACACATTTGTAGTGTTACTAAATTTTGTTTGGCTGCCTGAAAGGAAAACTAGACTGAGTGATAACAGGCTGGAATACCCTGAGACTCAAGCAAATCAAAGACTACTTTAAAGGGGACCATGAAAAGTCTTTTGAAAAAATTCAAAGAGCAAAATTCTACAGAGTGACAAAAAAGAAAAATACTGTCTTGAGGGAGTGAGTTAGTGGCTTTTCCTCTACAAAGAACATTAGCACAAAAAGACACCTGGACCTTCTGATGGCAAAAAAAAAAATAATAAAAAAAAGTAGACAAATAAATATCCCTGACCACAACTCTCCTCAGTCCCACCAGTTCTTAAGAATTTTTCTAAGTCTCATCAGCTGCTGAGACCATCTGGAAGAGCTCTAGTGAAGGTTCTATAAACATCTTCTCCATAACAAAGGCTCTTGAATGTGGCTACAGCTTTCTACCTGTGGGCTGAATGGAAGAACACATCCAGAAAGCAAAATTCCGTCTTGGGTAAAGAGTTCCACATGGGACAGCTTCTGCCACTGAATTGCATACTCTATACAGGAGTTTGCAAGCAAGCTTCTAGGGAATTTGAGTGAATACTCTCTCTTAAAGACAACACTTCATGATAAGAAGACTAACTGGTAGTAGTTCTGAGCACAAGACAGAGCTGTGTGTTGGTCTCTCTCTTTTGGACACACAGCTACACCCACAATCCATCTTTGCTGCAAGCTCCCTCATGAGGGCCTCTTCTCTCAATGCTTTTGTATGAATGTCAGCCTCACACTGTGCCATATCCCCTTTTCCTGGGAGACCAGAAACAGACCATCCATCCTCACCACCCATCAGCACTGCTCGCTGAGCTTCTGCTCAGCTCCCTCACAGAGCCTCACATGGTTCTGCTCATGACTGCTAACTGCATGATGGATTGCAGGCTTTTCTGCTGCTTCTGATGCCAATATGTGATTTCTGGTTCTGAATAGAGTCAGCCTGGATCCAGAAATGGCTACCACGTATGGTCCTCCACCACAAGAGAAATTTGCCCAGGGCACCAAATGTCCTGGTGCTTCCTGTGTGCAGTGCCCACTACCAAGACCTTACTGCAATCCATCCTGGGGGGGTGACACTGCCATTCCTTATCTCTGATGTGCCTCTGGTCACAGAGCAGGCATTAGGAGATGCAAAGGCCTGAACCTCCCAGATCAGGACACCACATGTCCACTGCCATGGCCGCAGTTGCAGTTCCAGGGTAGTGTCTACTGTCTCCTTGTCCCCAGGCAAAGGACACGTCACTGACCTCGTGGGAGAAGGCAGCTCCCCACCAAATGTGGAAGAATTAATGAATCTGCACGAGCCAGTGATGACTGATGGGTGTTGCCCATTATTACCAAGGAAAGGCAAGTGCTGCTTAGAGTATTTTGACATGTTAGAGATGAGTCGTGGGAATTCCTTATTTTGCATTATCAAGACTCCATTCCAAATAGAGAAAATAAGTAATATAAGAATAGCTATTTTCAGCTTTCAAGCTACGATCTGCTGAGTTCTTGTCAACACACAGAGAAGCTTGTAAGCATCCAACAACCTTGTGTTACAAGAAGGTAAAGCTGAAGAGAGTGAATTTGCTTGTGTGACAAAGCTGGCACTAACACTCAGCTCCCAGCCCACACCTGGTTGTTCCTATTACACTTCTCTCCTCTAAAATCTTAGAGTGGTCAAATAAGAAGTTCAATCATTCAAACACAACCTGATCCAGCAAGACTATCATCAGTACTACTGTGAACAATTCATTGTGAAGTAAATGAAACTGCTCACAGAAAGTGGGGGTCCACAGCTTCTCTTTGGGAGTAGATGGAAGGTTAAAGCAAATTATGTTTTCTTTTAAATGGGAAAGAGAAACTGTCAGATGATTCTCCAACTTCAGCATTGTTAGCTGTTGTTAAACTAATAAAACATCCAGTACGTGAGCAAATTGTCAAATGGCTTAAGTACAATTACAGTGCATTTCAAATATCAGTTCTAGTTATATTTTCCTTTGACAAAGTAATTACACTTCAAGAAACCACAATCGGAACAATTTTTCACTGCCAAATCTGAGAACAGAAGGTGAAAAGGTGCATTTAAATTATTTTATAAATTACTAACTTAACTTTTATAGAATAAAAAACCATAATAGTAGAACAGCTTAAAAATAGACCAGAGAACTCACATTTTAATCCTATTTCAAGTCGTTCAATGATTTGTAATTTAATGAGCCTTAATACAAAGCTTATGTTTAGTTCTCTTTCACTCCATTCACTTGATTTCTTGATACTGAATGTTATTTGGCTGCTATAGAGACAATACATGTTTTTAATCAAAAATCCACACAAGAGTAAAATTAGGCACAGCCATTTCTTGTCCCATCCCAGCTCCACAAGATACTCTGAACATCTGTTAGAGAAGACTGCAAGATATTCCTGTGAGGACTGAGAAGCTTACTTTGTGAGGATATTGGGTTCAGGGCTGTTGAGCATATAATACTGGGACAAGAGACAGGAAGAGAAGAAATACATTAAAAACCCACCCACAATCCAAAAAGAGAAGAAGAAAATTGATACTTACACCAAAGATCAGAGCTCTCACATTGATTATTGGTTATTGATAGGATGTTGCTGGAACAAACCTTTGACAAGTTCCACCAAAACTCTTTAACTGATAAGGAGGGGGAAGCAAGATTACCACAGGTCTTAAAGGCTTAGGCAAACCTACTATGGGATATTTGAGAAAATTGTGGGAATGCAAGAAGCTTACTGTGAAATATTTAAGGAAAGGGGAAGGAAACACATGCATCAGTGTAGATAGGGGAGAACAAATAATAGGAAAAAGGAGAGCAGAAACAGGCAGATAAATGCCATCACTGCAATCTGTCATTGTAACACTCCATTCTTCAATGTTACCCTGAGTGTTTGCCACAACATGACATGAAAGAACTTCACGAGGGCACGGTGATGAGAAAAGCAGGAAAAGCCCCAGTTTATTTACAAAACTCAATTTTATACGTTTCCAAAGGTGCCTGTGGATTGGAGGATGAAATCCTACCTCCCAAACCACATTGCTCAAGACAACTGTCAATCAACTTTCTCCTCCTACCTAAAAATACGTAAACAACGAAGGACAGTTAGGAAAACAAAGCTGTTGTTTATAGTACAAAGTGTGGGAAAGTAAAAATTCTGACTCCAATGTGAAAGACAAATCAGAAGACCTAGAAAAATCCTCAAAACCAGGTGACAGGTGAGGGTGCTCTCCAGTCCATGCAAATCTGTCAGAAGTCTGAGAGCTGACTAAGGGAGGGACCATAGGTCTGAGTCATCTGCTGAGCAATCCCAGGGTCTGAGAGGTGGGGAACACCACAGGGCTGGACCTGCTACCAGAGAGATCCATTTGTGCATGTGTGAGTGTCTGTGACTGTGTCTGTGTGTCTGTGACATCTGCTAGCGTGGTTGGATCCCAACTAAACAACAAGAAAGGACCAATTGTATTTCTCATGTTTCTGTCAGGTGGCCACTGCAGCCCAGAAAATGATGCTGTGCCCCGAGGCCTCCTGGACTCAGCTTTCCTTCATCAATTTCCTCCTCTGTAATCCCACTGCTTCCTGGATGTGCCCTGTGCCATTAGAATCACTCTGTCAAGGCAGCACTGAAAGAGAAAACATCTGCTCCATCCTTGTCAGGTGGACCTGATGTTCTTCCAACACGAGGCAGCAACACATGCACAGAAAAACTCCCAAATTTCCTCCAGGCTGATTTTGATGAATTGCTCCTTCTAGACTCACAACAGAGGGATAACATGACTAGAGCAAGGAATTCTGGTCTTCCATGCTGTTTTACTTTCCTCTTCACAGTATAAAGCATGACAGGGGCTGCACAGAGAAGAAGCACACAGAAGATTACAGAAGATTACAGACTTACTGAGGCCTGTAGGGTGTTCTGTGAAAGAAGACATGCATTGTCTCTCTGGGGCAGCATGGTGATCTGGAGGCAGTATCATTTTAAGCCCTACCTCAGTCTCAAAATGCATTCAATAAGGTCTGAAAAAGTTTCAAGAAGCATTTGACATATTGCCTCAGCTACTTCCCTCCCCATGGTGCCCATGAGAAAACCACACACCCACAGAAAATCTTGTTGGAGATGCAGATTAATAGTGGGTTTATCTGCACAGCCAGACTAGTAGCAGATTGAGAAAGAGAAGATAATTAGCAACTTTTGGATGTTAGAAATTTGTATTTTCAGACAAAAATATTTGCTTTGAGGGTATGACATACAATTTTGGCACCATTTCTGTTCCATTCTTCCTTTCAGATGCCAGACATTGTCCAAGTTCTCACTGATGGCTGTTTTACACCCCTTTCTTTTCCTCCCATAATTAACATATGTTACATGCTTTGGGAGACAGATAGTTTTGTTCAAAGTTTTCCTTGTTTCCCTCATATTCAGCTAATGATGACCAGAGCTATTAAATTTGCAGGTTTTGGTTGTTTTCAATCCCACCCACCCTCAACTGCAAGGTTCAGGGCTTCTGCAAGCCCTTAGCAGCCTTTTGCATGCACCCAAACAGCTCATACCTTTTTTGTTTAGGAGGAAATTGTTCTTTCTGCTGTATTCCCTCCACCATTTAGTGAGGTGAATCTCTTTCCCATTCTGTTCCATTGTTAGACATCTCTTCAGTATCCTCCCACAGTAGTGCCCAAAGCTGGGTCAGTGGTACCGTGCCCACAAATTGTTCTGGAGATTTGGGACATGGGAGGCTGTGGAAGCTGAGCCCCAGGAATGCAGCACCAATGTGCCACTCACACAAAGGACCTGAGAGTGGCAATCTGCCCATCACAGGCAATCTTTGGGGTTGGAACTGCTGCTGCACACCTGGAGAACAAGTTCTCTCTTGTAGCAGCACTGTGGAGAACAGTAATGACACCTGAGAGCAGGTCACAACACGACATGAAAGAACTTCATGAGGACACGGTGATGAGAAAAGCAGGAAAAGCTCCAGTTTATTTACAGAACTCAGTTTTATACGTTTCCAAAGGTGCCTGTGGATTGGAGGATGAAATCCCACCTCCCAAACCACATTGGTCAAGACAACTGTCAATCAACTTTCTCCTCCTACCTAAAAATATGTAAACAACGAAGGACAGTCAGGAAAACAAAGCTATTGTTTATAGTACAAAGTGTGGGAAAGTAAAAATTTTGACTCCATATGAAAGACAAATCAGAAGGCCTAGAAAAATCCTCAAAACCTGGGTAACAAGAGCAGGCAGGATAACTGGACCACTAGGCCTGTTTTGACTCAGTCCTTACTGGATTTAAATCCCACTTCTCATGTGAATACTAAAATGTACTGGAGTATTCCTCCCATCTGGTGTCTGGTTGTAATTCATAGTCAGGTTCTGAACATGAAAAATGTCCAAAAATAGTTCTTGAAGGTCTTGAACAGTTTCTTGAAGGTCTTTTGGTAGCAGTGATTGCGAACAGAACATAGAAGAAACCAAATTCAGGCACATTGGTATTCAGATCTAAGCAAAAAGCCTTAGTGTAGTTCTAAAAGTCATTGGCCTGATTTATGGCCTGAATTATTATATTCCTCCAGGGTTTCAGTGATGACATGCTTGCCACATGCTGTCTGGTTAATACAGTTCCTTGTTTTTCTCAGAATTTTTCTGTAAAAGTCAGCGTTTGTGCAAAAAAAAACTAAGGGAGATTAGAAAGGCCAGGACCATGCTAGGCCCAGCATACACCTCATTCAGCCAACATGCTTTTTGTGTTGTCACCACTGGCACATCTGTGCCTTCTGCTTTCCACCCTCACTCACAAAACCTCTTTGCTTTCCCCTGGAATATGAGGGTGCTTCACAAAAATGCACATGAGCAGAGACTTGAGCCTGGGGTTTGCAGCAGCAGGGCTTTGGTGTTGATTATGAGCAAATGTGATGTTTTCCACTGATTACCATGCATGTTTCTCTCCTACACAACATCTAAAATGATTCCTCATGTTTCTGTTGTCCTCTTTCCTAATACAAGAGAAAAGGGAATTTCCTAATATTGAAAGGCAGATGAGGAACACTCTCTCCAGGCAGAGCACAGATAGCCTGTGGCCAACTTATTTCACAATATTCCTTCATGTCAACATCTTTCCCAGATCCCCTGAATGATTATGCATTTGTACTGATGAAGAACATACCCAGAGGTATCATAATGCCAAGAGCTTTGGTGGGATATGTCTCCTCATTCTTCCTTCAAGGTACAAAACTGCTTCTCACTCAAGGAGACAAAAAAGAAACTTTCTGTGTACTCAGAATATTAACTAACTGGAAACTTTGCATTTCTGTAACACATCTGGTTCCTCCTGTTACTGGAGGCAAAATACTGAGCTAGATAGAGAAGTGTTTGAATAACAAGGTTATTGTTTATTAATATCATAAAAAATGACCACTGGTGAGCAAGATGGAACAGTATTTGACAGCAGATTACTCAGTTCTTTTATAAATGCATGCCAGCTGTTATGGCAGTCAGCACTAAGATATACAACTACAATACCAGTAATTTTTGACACTTTTTTCCCTATTTTCTATCATTTCTCTATAAGTCTTATTAGTAAACAACAACTCAACAGTCTTACAGGTTCCCTTACTCAGAACAAGAACTTATTTTAAGCTTGATTTACCTGTTCATTCTCCAGCCACCTGCCAGAAGCAGAAATTTTACATCTTTAAAAATAAATTAATACAAACCTTGGGGCAAGGGTTAAAGACAGTCATTTCTACCTTTCTCTAAGTACTGACTGCACATGCAAGGACCCAGAGAAATTCTTGCTTGCAACGTGAGGAGCGAGGTGAGCTTCCTTCCTTTTCCAGGAAGACAGGATTTAAAGGACTTAAGATTGCAAAGGAGTCATAGGGTAAAATAACAATACTACCATGCTTTCCTTTACTGTTTCACCCCAGGTTGCCAGAACACCGAATATGCAGCTGCATTATCACAAAATCAATCAAAAAGAAGTATAGAGGATATTCAGCCATTACAGCCACACAATGTGTGAATCAGCGCCAGGGGGACTCAATGTGTGTGCTCAGTTTCAGCATTTCCCTTAAAAAAGGGGTTAAAAGCCCCAGATGTTAACTCTTCTGAAATCTTGAGCATAAATATTCCTTTTTAAATAAATAGTAAAGTTCTTAATCATGACTCATTATGGATATTATTATTCTATCTTATTTGTTTACTTATTGACAGGTTAAAGTTACAGAGATAACAAAAGCTATTCTATGAATGAAACATATGACAAATGGAGATATATGTTCTATTTTAAATGGCTTTTTCTCTTTAGGCCTTTGTAAAAAAATAAAAAAATAATAAATGTTTATCCTGTTTTTAACATCTGACTGGAAGTTCCAAATCTGCAGGTTTCTTTCCTGATGAAATAGTGAAGTTCACAGAACTGGACAGCAACTACCTCTAAACCATGTATTTGAACAATTAAAATATTTAAATGAACTTTGATCCTTTGAATCCATAGAAATTGTAACCTACTCTGTACAGTGGCCAGACTAAATGTTCATTTTTAAATGGTGTTGAAGAAGCAAGGGAGGGTGATAAATCACCACCACAACAAGGAAAACAGCCCCTCCATCTGGAGGCACCAGCTTTCCAAGCCTTCTGCAAAAGGATTGCACAGTCTGGTGTCCCCAAAGCACTTTGACATTTGTGTACTCTAAAACTGTAACTCACTTTAGGCTTGATAGCTGTGGCAGGCAGGCACTGACACTGTCAGAGAATATAGGGACTTTTTAGACACTCTAAGTGTTTCATGTCTAAATCCCACCTTTCTCATCTTGCACTGTGGAGTTCAAGGATACCCAATAAATTAGTCCTATCTCATGTTGTGGCCTCCACAAAAGACTAATTCCAATAGAAATAACAGCAGGATTAATAAAAATCACATATGTTTCTTTTCATATCTGGCTCTACAAGACACCTGCCATCACTAGAAGTGTCTGACCAAACTGGAATTTCTCTTGGCTCTGCAGAGCTGTACAGCTGCCCAGAGCTGGTCCATGGATACACAGGGAACCTCTGACACCCCAAAGCCCACCAGGCTGACTGCAGGCTGACCCCCCACAACGTGGGCATGCAGTTCCAGACACATCCAGCTCATCATGCAGCTGAGCTGCACTGGAGCTTGTTATTTTAAACTGCTGTACACGAGGCAGCCCCATTAACACAAGCAGCCTGGAAAAACTGCAGTCTGTACTAAGACAAAAGTACTTTCCATGGCTTTGCCCAGCTTTGTTCTTCTCAACCTCTGCTCCTCTTATTTCCTCAAGCTCGTGAGCAGGTGTGGGCACAGCTTATGGTTACAATTTGTAGGCTGAGAGAGGAATTTCCCAATAGCTCAAATCCTGGAGCTGACAAACCTGCTCTATAAATAAGAGAAGTGGCAGCTTTTCATCACAAGCTTAAATTAGGTTTGAGCACTCTGAAAAACCTCCTGTGAACCTGCAATAATGACAGGAAGTGCACACATTTACTCCTTGTCTAACCTATCCCAAATTAACCTCCTCCTGCCCATCTAATTTTCCATCTGGAGGAAATTTTGGCACATTCTGATTCAGACACAGGGAAAAGGCTGTGGTGCTTCCTCTGAAATTTTGTCTTGGCTTGAATGTTTAGCTAATTGTGGAGGCATCCATGCCCCCTTGCTGATGTGAGTGCTGCCAATATGTGCCCCACACTACCCTCATACAGCTGCCTTTTCCACCCCTTCCACCCACTGGTCCAATGGAAATGAGCCATCAGACTCTCAGAAAGCATCAACTGGGCTTCATATAATAATAATAATAATAATAATAAATAATAATTAATACTAATAATAGCATTTTGCCAGGCAGGTTGGTGCTGTCTTGTTCAACACTGATGTAAAAGTGCCAGATCCAAATCCCTCCTCTTCCACCTTGCAAGAAATCTCAGTATAAACGTTTCCAGCAGGAATATCCAGATTATTAAATTACATTTTCCTTTCTCCTGTTCGAATTTCTCTACCTTTTTATTTTTATACGATTTTCCAATCTATTTTGGAGCAGAATTTTAATGTCTGCTGTATTCACTTCTTACATGGTCTTGTGGTACATCTTGGGTAACGTGTACCTAAAAAGCACTGTCTGCAGAAGATGTGCCCCCACAAACAAATACTGACAGTACGTTAAAATATATTTGATTGTTCTAATGGAAACTGTCAGAGGCCACCTGGTTCTTTGACAAAGAAAAAGAAAAACTTTTCTTGTATTGGTAAGTCTCTGAGCATACTCAGCCTAATTTTTTTTATTCTCCCTTTTTTTTTGACTGAGGTTTACTCTCAAGTGGAGGGCTCAGCTATTGCTAATACAGCAATCAATGAAAGCATCACCACATCTTATTTCCTCCCTCTGGCTCTATGATTTCCAGAGAAAGCAACTTACTAAGCTTTTCCTGTCTTTAAGGTGAACTCTCTAAAATCATCAGAAATGTATAACATTTCCTGTGTATTCTTCCATATTCTATAGAGAGTTTTTGTATTCAAGAAAGATATTTTTAAAATTTTCTCATCTCCTATTTAGATCCCTTTCCAGTGAACACACCCTCAAATGAAAGGAAGGATTTTGTATATTCTTAAACTAATAATGGGCCTATTTTTTCCTGATACTATTAAAAATTGCATCTGCTTGATCTTATTTACTGGTAAATTTAGTTCATATATTTCTTTATGGAGGTTAGGTCACCTCAGCAAACACAAATTTTACCTCTTCACCCTCTACTGTTTGTGGATTTTCTTTGAGCAGTAATATCTCAGCTGCTGGCTCCATATCCTTATCCAGCTTGAAATTAATAAATAACACATTTCCTTTCACGCTGGCAGGTCTCTAAGCTTTTCCTGCAATATTGACAATGGTTCTTATGATACATTTTATGAGGCAATATTGTTGCTACTATCCTCTGAGCAGAGAGTGCATGAAAACCCTACCAAAGCAAATCAACACGATTTGGTTCTCACATGTTGCTGCCTGGGGTGGAGTGCTTTGATAGATGTGCTGAATATTTGTGGCCTCAACCTCAGAACTGAGTCTGCCTTCCTGTCCTGGGTCTGCTTTATGATTTTGATTCTCTGACACACTTGTAGCACCGAAAAGGTTCTTCAGCCTTCACAAGGTACAAACTGTGGTGTGTTACTCACTTTTCTGAGCAACTTGCTTTCATTTGTTTCACGATTACATTTATTCAGACATGGAGTTTGGGCGAAAATATACTAATCTTAACATTTATTGGTTGATTTATAGGCAGATGTTTGAAGAAAATTATTTTTTCTCATGATCTTGAAGTTCTTAATCAAAGTATAGTAAATCTCCATTAATTGTACAGATCCACCAGCAGTCTGATCTAACTTTAAGCAGGAACTTGGACTAGAGAGCCTCCAGAGATCCCTTACAACTTAATTATTCTATGAATACATAGCATTAGCATCTTATCCTTATAATACTGATTTTATTACTGTAATTTGCTCTTGGGAAGTTTGGCTGCAGAATGAACTATTAATCTGGTGTTTATGAAATCACCAGACAACAGGGGTTGCCTCACCTTCATAACAAAAGCATGCAAAAGACTGCAGCCATTGTTCCTACTCTTCCCTATCACCTAAACAAATAAGGTTAGTCAATATGATCTTCTGGGGTGATGAGCTTGATCTTATGAATAGTTTTCAGATATTGGAAATACTATTCCTTTAACTGTCCAGCATTGAAAAGGGTGATATTAGGCAAGGAAGAAAGAATGCAGCAGAAAAAAAAAAGCAGAAGGAAGCACAGGAAGGGAAGCCACACAGCTGCAGAAAAAGCAACACTGCTTCATATACATTCCAGGGAAAAGACAATGAAAGTGTGACCAGTACATTTGAAGAGAGTCTTTATGCAACCAGGAAATCACCTATGTGAAATATAAAACAAAGCCTGAAAAAGCAAAGACATCAAAGTAGAGGAAATTTTTGCATAATGTGTCAGTCCTAAGGCTTGGTAGGTAGAAATCTACTGAAACTGATTTAAAATAAAGAGCTTACTTTGAACTGCTGATGAAGTCAGAGAGGTAGAACACAGAGTGCTAAAACTGCTCAGGATGGACCATTTCCTACAGCCAGCTGGCACAAAGGGATATAGAATTATTCAAATGAGGATCAAAATTTAATCCACTAGGCTCACCATTCTCTTTCTTTATGGTTTTAAATCATAGCATTCATAAATTGTATTGTATTTGAAGACCTTTATTCAATCCTCATCGTCTACTGGAGCTCACTGTACAGTAAATAAACTTTCTAATTGGAAAAGCAAAATCAATCTATTTTTGTAGGTTACTTAGGTGAGCATATAGATGCTATGATTAGCAAAAAGAAAATAGCTGAAACAAGTAGTCAGATAAAGCTTATGAACTGAAACACTCTGTTCAGACTAAATACTAAATAGATGGTCATAAATAACAGCAGTAGATGGAAAAATCAAGATTGGTTTGAGAAGGACCTGCAAACAAATACAAGGCTAAATCTGCAGTGACACAACCAACTCCACCAACCTGGGTACATCCCACACTTCTAGAAAGATGACTGTACAATATTTCCAAGTGACAACCTAGAAATGCAAACAAACCGTTTTATTCCATGTGATCCACAGTGGTGAAGTCATGCACAATATCTGGTCACTGCAGCACTTATCACAAGCTCATGGTTTCAGCTTTAAAAGGAATCAAATGTTACATCAGACATTACATGCTGCAAATGATGCTGTAAACCTTCTGCAGGGCTGGAGCACATGCTCAGTGTGGTTTGCAAGATCTGCAGCTACATATGAAACTTTTTAAATGGCACATCAGCTTCTTCCCTTGCTATTCCCAGTGCTGCACACACAGTCAAATCTTAACTGATATATTTTAGAAAGGACTGGGCAAGTCAGTATATATGTTGAGTTGATGAGTTTATTGCTTGTGTGGCATATGCCAGCTGCAACAGCCCTTTTATGCTGCATTAACCTTTTATCCCTAATTGTTTGGGGGTCTTTTTTTAAGATCTTTGGTTCTTGCAATTGTGTACAGTTGCCAAATTGTTTAAATGTGTGGCTACTTATTTTGTGGCCACTTAGGAATAAGCAGCACTTCAGAGTGCATGATAGTTGAGTTAAACTCTAAAGTTACTCAATCCACCTCCTGAAAATGTCAGTCAGTTGATGCTATTGCTAACTCTACCTTTTCTCCCCATTTCAGGTTCCTTTGCATCCTACTTTCCCCACACAGCTTC
>VYXD01008186.1:334160-398191 GCA_013397195.1 Hylia prasina | reverse complement strand
AAGGGAAGGGAAGGGAAGGGAAGGGAAGGGAAGGGAGTAGCACAAGAAGAATTGCAGAAATATATTATGCAAAGTCCCAAGGGATTACTTCAATTACAAATAATTTCTTCAATCATTTTTAATCAAGCAACAAGGACTCACATTGTGATAATTCTCAGTATTTTTTTTAATAGTCATCCATCCAGAACTGATGTTAGGCTCCAGATCAGTTCTCTTTTGGGAAAGAGCTTTGTAGCCTCTTATGTCTCCTTTTCAAACAGGGTGAAATATGTTAATTTCTGTAGATTAATTTTTCTGATACATATAAAACCAATGATGTCACAGTGTGTGTGTACTCACTGCAGGAAACTCCACCCTCTCTGAGAGCCAAAGGCCCAGCTTGATCCATCAATATGTTCCACGTTCTAACACAAAACTTTTACTCCAATACAAAACTCATGAGAGTCGCAGATTTCTCCTCACCAGCTTTTACTACTTTTCCATCCAAATGGTGCTTTATATTTTGTAGCTACACAATCTTCAGCACATTATTTGAAGTCCTTTACTATCCTGCCATTCATTGGCTTGCTGACATGGAGAAGCCTGTAATTAATGGGACAGAATTTTAAAAATGTGAAAACTCTAAGATCTACTATCCTGTGACAAAGATGCAGTTTTGCCCCAACTAATTAACACTGACACTGAGCATGCTACACAGTAGCTAAATTGCAAGTTGGTTTGTTTGTGTTAATTGCTCTGTAAGCATTATTTATCTGTCCTGAATTAACTTAAGAAAGAAGAGGTTTTGTTCCTTGGATTTCAATGAACACTGTATTAAATACAGCTACTTTAATTTCCTTTGCCACTTTTCCTTGATGTTGCAAAAAGACCAATTTGAAAAGAGGGAAGAACACAGTAAATGTTGGCTCAGTGGGAGATGCACTCACAGTTGGATCCCCTCCTTTTATATTTCTCAGAAATGCACAAGTATGTTGCCTCCTGAATTTTCCTAATGACAGAAATTTAAAGTCCTAGACAACAATTAACACTACAGGGGCAAAAAAATCAAAAGCTGGTTTTAAAGCTGTTCATTTTTCAACTTTTCTTAGTTTGAGTTTTTACCACTTTTGCTTATCATTCATCAAAAAAACCCCTCAGAATTCTCAAGTTATTGTTAAGTATATCAGATTTTTTTTTAAAATTAAGAATGAATAATAAATAATGAGAGTGGTGATTTTCTTTGTGAACATGGCATTGATATGAGCAGCATGTTGGCAGAAGATGCTGAATTCCAGGCAGGTTAAGGAATTTACACAACCCCCCATATGGAAAAAGTGGCAAAAAAGGGAGTGCAGGTGACATTACCAGGCTGTTCTGCAGAACAGCAGTCAGTTTGGAGGAAGACTGTGAGAGAAATCTGCACAGACAGAATGCAAACAGACTTCACAATTCCCATCGGCTGCAGAAAATTTTCTGGCATTTCATGGAGCTGATACTGTGGAGCGTCCACTTAATGCCCTGACCTCCAGTGGGGCAAAATTAAAATAAGACATGAAATCCACAGCTAAATTAACAAGCTCCTAGTCTGTTCAGGCATTTCTGGCTCAAGGGGAGGAAGAGAGAGCACTAAGACTATGATTTTGGTGCAGGCTTGTTTGAAAGATCAGGATGGGGGGGGTGCTTCCAAATGGAGTGAAATAGATGCCTTAGGGATTTAATGAGTGAATTAATGAAGGAAAATATCATGTGCTCCTTTTGTTTCTCTTGTTTAAATGAAAATAAGTAATGTGAGATGAAAATCTTATGAAGAAAAGAGGTTTAGGTTTGCCATAATAAAGACCTTTGTAATAAATATGGATGAGGATATAAGGAATTTTTAAGGAATTAAGGAGGTGGTGGATGCAGTCAAAGCACAATCTCCACTCAAATTCCCCTTGATTTAAACATTGCTACAAGAATCATTAATACACTGAGGAGATACCAGATGTCCCTCAACTAAAGAAAATTACAGGGAGATCATCACAATAAAACCAGCCTCAGCACAGAGAGAGATCATTTTCAGACTCTAGCAATCTGCAAACTCTGCTCAAAAGAAATATAGCTGGAGTCAGACCTAATTTACACTAGTGGAAATCCATATTGAAGCAAATAATTTATTTTAACTAATTATTGTGAAAGGAGGTTGGAATCAATTCCAGGGCCTGTAATTTTTTCCTCATGCCTGAAAAAATGTAGTCTAATGGTGTTAGATATCACAAGGCTAGGACCTCACAATTCTCTAAGAGACTGGATAATGAAGAAATTTTTCTACAAAAAGGAATTCCCAAGGTCATGCCTGGAGTGTGATCAGCAGACAGACATCCATCCCCAGCTCCACAGTCTCTGGTGCACCAAGCTTCTCCTCTGGAAGCTGTACAAATACCTGCATTCATAAGCCAGCAGTACTTGCCAACCCATCTTATTAAATATGAAAGTTTTCAAGTCATGTGAGACTTTAAGAGAAACCAAGATTTTTAAAATACAAACCAGGGAAAAATAAATATGGCAGTGTTTATTAGGCATCCGTTTGCAGCTATTTTAGAAAGTTAAACCAACATGCATATTCCCAGAAATATAAAGGGAATCCCATAATATTCCCCTATAAATAAGGGAGAAAGAAACAACAGTCACATTCCTCCTCCACACACTTTTCTGCCCTTCCTCACATTAGTGCTGAATCTGCTTAGAGTACCACACAGGCCAATATATTACTATTGACAACATGCTACAGTTTGACTCCCTGAACAAGAAAATCACTACTTCAACCTACATTATTCTTAGCAGGAAACACTGTATTATTTGTTTCAGCTGCTTTTGTAACTTTTTACATTCCCAGCAGCAGCAGAACAGGATGCATTAGCTGTATAAACGATTTGTCATTTCTTAGGTGCTATTACAAAATCTGAATTTTGATGTCCTTAACTGAGCTTTGCCCAAGCTCAGGGACCTAAAGTGCTTTCAAATGGCAACAAACTCTATACATACTCAAACCTTCACAGACAGCACTGTAGAAATCTCTACGACTGCAGCTGAGCCAAGCAGCTTTTCACAACTCACACCAGCACTACATGGTAGCTGTAAGCACCAAATACTGAACAATATATCCAGTGAAGCTGCACAGGGAGGTTAGAGATGCAAAATATAAGCCGAAGTGTGAGCAATGTCTGCAGTTAAGGTCTTTTATCAGGCTCCAGATTCAGTTGCTTATAATTTTGCTATTGAGTCAGAGGTTTTCTGACCCAGACCCCTGCTTAAGTTAAAATTTCAGATCAAATGTTTTCCTCTGTTCCCAGAACAAGGGTATTACCAGTAAGGTGGGCGCAATTGGCTTCAAGTGGTCTGAGAAATCACCTCCTCAATAAATTTTCATTACCACTGCAGCAACCAAAGCTTGCACCATCAACTAGTACAGAGTAACAGGCACAATTAGGCATGATAAGGCCATTAAACCTTCAGGTTCACAGATCTGACCACAAGAGTATTCCCAGCAGCCCCATGAGCATGAGGAAAATATGTAACACTTGGGACATATATCATTCTCATCTGTTTTGTTGTTAAGATCTGAATGAAGGTTTTGAAAATTAGCATGACAGGGGCTACTGAGGTGTTGGAAATGCCATTGTTCCTGTGAGAACTCAAAGGTGAACCAAAACTACAAGGCTTCAAAGCAAATTTTATTTGACAAAAAATGATGAAGGTCCTGGATAAAGAGAGGAGACAGTCTCAGGAGGCACCAAGGACTCAGGGCTGCTCTCTGTGGTCCCTGAGACACCTTCCATGTACTTCAGAGAAGAGGCAATCGAGATCCCACAGCACAGAGGAATCTATTTGGGAACAAGGAAGAACAGGGACAGCATCCAGAGGAAGAAAATAAAAGGTAATCTATTAGCAGAGTGGAAGAAATAGCTGGGCTTTGAGAGAGAGAGCAAACAAAGCAGGAAGCAGAGGACTGGAGGCCAGGTGGGATGGCAGCAAATAGGTTGGGGGCAGAGTGGTGATGGGGGCCAGGGCAGGATCCAGGTGATGGAAGGAGGGGACAGAGCAGGACATGCAGCACAGGATGCTCCCCTGAAACCCCAAACCACAGACACTTGTTCTGAATTTCTTTCTTACAATTCCTCTTCTGTGCTGTTTTGCTCAGCCAGGCTGGAAAAAAATCAGAAAGTGTGTCATACCACACCATATGGGCCTATCCTGAGGGCCAGTCATCTGAAATCCATCACATAAGTGTGAGCTGAGCGAGCTGCATGGCATGATTATGCCTTGTGAGGGTCTGCCATCACCGAGGCACTCGGAATATTAATGGATTCTACAATGGCTAGAAGACAAATGAGGATGCATTCGTGTTGGCAGACCGTAGGAATAAGTCCACACATATTGTATGACTGAATTTCTGTGTATTCAGCTTGGTGGGGGCGTTGGTTTTGTTAGTTATTTGATTGGGCAATAAAAACCCAATTCTAGAAAGCCAAAAGATATATTCCATAGTTACCTGTACATGGAATGAACAAAGGCTCCCGTTGGAGAAAGCAGCATGTGGTTCAAGGCAGTAACATGCTGCATAAATCCAAAGTAGCTGAATTTATTTTGCAAAGAAAACCTTCAATCTAGAATTTCGCAACTTTCCTAAATTTGACTTGCACTTCAGTATTTTCTTACTGGGTAATGTAGTAAGAGAATGACACAAACTGTGGTGCACAAGCCACAGGGATCATCTCATCACCTTTCTTACAAAGCAGACTAAGATTTTTCACTACTGCAGAAGAAGGAAGTTATAAGCTCATTTTCAGAGTCAGTGCACCACAGTTTTAAGCGTTTCTGGGAATTGCTTCTCTTCTTCAAAGTCATCCTATGGTGTAAGGAGCAGTGGCTCCTGGGATACAGGAACTGGGTGGTCTGCAAAACCAGGCATCTTATCTGCAGCCTGGCAGATCTGGTTTTAAAAGTACCAATCTGAATGCTGTAGCAGATGTAGAGTGGCTTCTGCAAAACGTGACAGGACCCAAAGAGGCTGTCTAGTGTCAGAGGTGACTGCAGAGCAGAAACTTATTTCTGGAACTATTCCTTCTTCTGCAGTATATAATTACTTTTCATTTCTTCAGCTGCTTCCATAAGCAATTTTTCACTAGCATGGGGTTTTCCCTGTCAAATAACATACTTTATCTACCTATCTAAGTCCTGTTTTTGTTGGTTTTCAGAGCAGAGAACCGCAGGGGATCTCCTGAGCTAGTGCAAATTCTCCTTATTATGGAACCCATTTCAGTGATGGTTCAAAAGCAAAGACTACTCAAGATTTGGCATTTGAGGCATTCTTTGACAGCTACAAACTGATGAGCTCAGAGAAAGCACCGTGCAGAAAAACAACTCAATATTAAAAAAAAGAGAAACAAAACCAAACCAACCCAAAAAGCAAAAACAAAACTACAAAACACAAAACCGCTGAATTTTTTAATCTTTAAAATTATCATTTGGACTTCTTTCATGCCCACAAGCAAAATTTAGGAATGCAGTCAAACACATGTGCACATCTGCCACTGAAGTTTGTAAGGAGTTTCATACACTTAGTGAAGAGTAAATAATTTTCTGTGAGCCTCTTAATGTTTATTTGCAGACGTGCTAGAACCCACATGACCAGTATGCACAGATATTATTACATCTTATTTTTCTTCAAACACGAGTTGATCTAGAGAAAGAAAATAGTGTCAGAAGTTAGCAAAACCAGCCTTATTTTGCATTCTTGCAGCACAAACATGGCTGCTACAAAAAGTGAATCGTGAACTCATGCTTTCATAAATGTTGAGATTATTCCCTCTTAGCACTTGAAAAATGAATTAATAAGTAATATTTGAAAATGTGTCTATGCTACATTTCCAGTTATTTTGACTCTTTAAATCCATATTGTGTCTTAACATCATGACCACTCCAGGCATGCTAGGAATCAGCATCACCCAATAGGGGTGCTGACAGTTGGTCTTTGGAATATGTCCTTACCACGGCAATAGTTTAGTGATTGCTTAATATATTAGAAAAAAACTTGAACATTTTATAGTATCATCATGCCATCTAGAGGTGGCATATCACTGAGGCTCCCACTCATCCTTGTGCCCAGAACAAAGAAAAATAGTGAGAGGAACAGTGGGATGGAGGCCTTTAAAGACAGCCTTTCACTAGGATGCTCCAACAGATCTGGCTGCAATTAGGCCATGAGTAGTAGCACTAGTAGTAAAGGGCAGGAAATGCTGTCACATGGGACTCATTAGGAAAAAAGCATTCACAAAAGAAAAATAAGCAATGGACAATCTGTTGCTTTTCTACCCAGCTCCACCAGAAACTGTGCTGCATCTGGCACTCCATATTCACCTGCCTATGAAGTCCTCCAGAGGAATAAACTCTGTAAGGATCAATGCTGTTCGAAGCAGTAAGATGAGTCAAGTCCCTTTCAAAAAGGAAATTTTAAAACAAACAACCAGCCTTGCATTCACCACATGCTCTCCATCTGTCTTGACCCCTTGATTTCCCAATACTTCTCTGACTTCCCTGAAATAACAGAGCTCTGAACAGGAATCAAGTACTTCTCACAGATAATTCAGGGTGGAACCAGCCCCAGAAAGTCTCTGGTCAACCTTCTGCTCAGAAGAGATCAGAAGAACTTTCTTAGAAGATTGTCTAGTAATATCTTGAGAACCTGCAAGGACAGAGATAGCACTTATATTGTCAAACTCTCCCACAGCTCCACTGTCCCCATGGAGAACAAGCTTCTCACCAGTCTGAAGCATGGTTGTTCAGTTTACACTGTCCCATACCCTCCCACCACACATAAAACCTCCCTGTCTGGTCTGGGGGACTTTGGTCCCTCCTGAAGTCATCTTGTCTCCCAGCTGAAGCAGTGCCAGTCCTTCAGCCCCTGCCCACAGGACAAACACAGCTCCTGTGTGCAAAGCCTCTCCCTCATAGAGAGCAAAAGTAGACAGCAAAAAAATAGAGAGCAAAAGTAACGGAGACATGAAAGAACTACTGACAAGGGAGCTGCAGCTGGAAACTGGCAAGAGATATGAGGTTATGTTTAGTTATGATTCTCAACTTTTACCTTTAGGTGATTCTTGTCCTGTTTTTAAGCATACAGAAGAGTAAATTAAATAAGAATATTGCATAGCAAAACTACTGAGGAAAACAGAAATATCTTTTCCCTGTAGCAAAAATCTATTGCTTGGTTTACTTTGTGCCTCCTATTGCATAGAAAATCTATGGCTGAATTTGCTTTACTGTCTGCTGTCATACTGCTACTTCTAAAAGAACAGAACAAGCAAACGTCAGCATTGAAAAATAATATGAAAAATAAAATCTCAGCTCAGTGCCCTTGGAAAACAGCATCAAAGGCATTCTGGAAACAGTCCTAATCACTAGAAATATATGTCAAAAGTAGTAATTAGTATTGTAATTATCCTACAGCCTTGGCATCTGTCTTACATAAGCATTTAAGCCCCAAGAAAGCAGGTCAGCATGACTTCAGTTAACACAAATACATGAGATGGGAAGAACCAGCAAAAACTCAGAAAAATATCAAGCTAACCACATCTGTTTTCACTTGGACAGTGCTACATGGGCCACTGATGTTTTCACCAAGCTCCCAACAGCATCTGTGTGCGTTATCCAACAATTGCTCCAATGTAAAATTCATAAGATCTTTTTGGAAGCAGGAGATAGTCCATTGCCAGCCATGTCTAAACTAAAACCAGTCATTTCCACTGTGCTTTGTGCTGCATTCAGAGTTCTTGGAGCACCAAGCACTCATCTCCCCTATCCTGGGAACCAGAGTGGTTGCAAGGCCACCACAGGCTGCCCCAGAGGGGGTCTGGTGGATGGTGGACATCCAGGTGGATGGTGGACATCCTGACCAACATGCTGTGGCAGCTAGAAATTGAACTGCCATCTGCAGGTGTGCCTCAACCTCTTTGAGACATGTTTGTCTCTCCCAGCAGAGAATTGTCTCAGTGGAAATTGATGACTGTAGCATCAGAGTTTGCAGCCCAGAGGAGTAGGGGGGTGAACTCTGGTTTGGGTTTACCTGGAGCTGCCCTTCCTCAGCCCGTGATTGCCACAGTCTCAGAAGGTGAGGTAGACTTTGCCTTGGCATCCATATCCCAGTTTGGATTTCCTCTGTGGGCATATGCACTTGTGACACTGAGCCAGCTCCCAGTTAACTTTGGCTAGAGAGGATAATTTAAAATCTCCTTTTGGCTGTTTTCTTTCTCTAAAGAGAAAGAAGATAAAAGATAGAAACAACACCAAATCTGATGACACAACAGATCTTCCTTTTTCCAGTCTCTGAAACTTCCAGTCTCTTGTAACGGCAGAACCAGACACTTTAGGGAAATAATAGCAATAATAATTTTATCTGAACTCATATAACTAAATATACTATTCTTATTCATAAATATTTCTAAGAACTCTGCAAATCTGCTGTAAAATATTGTAAGTTGAGGCTATCTGCTTTAAAAAGTTCAGCCTTTAATCTCCCTATTTTTTTTCAGGTTAATTAACTTGCTTCCTTTAGAGATTATCAAATACTTGGCTCCCACTGTGGAGGTGGAATTTTCTGAAAACTATGCACAAGACTGCTCAGTTTACCTTGTTTCCTGAAAATCAGACTTTTTCTGAGGACCACTGAGAAACCACATGTCCTGAGACCTTGAAATTGTCAGTAAAATTTGAGAAGGTTTCAGTATGTTTATATATATGTTTATATATATAGAAATATTTATGTTTATATTTCTATTTTATATATGTATATTTATATGTATATGTATATGTATATGTATATGTATATGTATATGTATATGTATATGTATATGTATATGTATATGTATATGTATATGTATATTTAGTGATAGTTATAGTTATATAGTTATATTTATATGCAAGAGATCCTTCATATACATAGGAAACATGATATATTTATTATAAAAAATGATAAATTTATTAGAATGTGAATGCCTACTTCTCAAGACAATTCATGGCCCTTTTGGTCCCATAACAATGGAAGCTCATTAAATTTCAGCTTTTCCAGGATAGGCAGTTACAGTGTTTGGTTTCCTATTTCATGAGCTAATGCTAAGCTTCTCAGCAAGTGCCTGCCTTGTGAGTTAATCTTGCACTCATTATCTGCACTAGCAAAAATACACCCTTGTGACTGAAAGAAATGGCACCTTACCAGAAAACAGAAAAGAAAAGCAGCTGCCCACTGTGATGAGAGAAAACAACCTGAGCATGATGTTCCTTGAGAATCTCTTCAAATTGATACATAATGACAACCATCATCAAAACAAGGATAATGTCATAAAAGATTAATAGTGAGAGGGTGTAGTAATATTTGAAGTAATAAAACTGTGTTTCTGACAAAAGCCTAAATAAAGATCATACTAACACAATCAGGGAAAGAATTAGTGGGACTGGATTTCCTTCTAAGCAATCCCACGCTTTTTTTGCTATAATGATGAGCAATCAGTTGAAGGAAAAAAATACAATTACCCTTGCCCTTATGTGGTGCAGCAAAGGATTTATAAAGAATAATTTGCATTCACAAAACAAGGAGGCTAGTGATAAACCCAGACTGCTTCCATATGCACCACCAGACTCTCTTTCCAGCTAATGTGCGAGTCTTTTATTCATTGTGATTCATCTTCCTGTGCACGTCATTCACATTTACCATCACCAAAGACAGTTGTAAGCACGGAGGTCCAATGGGAAAACAGCCCAGAGACTGCCAGGCTTGTGACCCTCTACTCTCTGCTGCTTGTCCTGACGTGAGCTGTCCTGCTGCCTTGCACAGGAGAGCCCCGTTGTACAGCACTGATCACAGGCAAGTTCTTCCACGTCTCACAAAGCCAAAAAGAAAGTCATTAACAAGGCCATTGGTACCTGTGAATTTTGCTGAAGTGGCTGCTCTGAAGCTCTGCCCTGCACCACCTACTGCAGGCAGGACAGCAGCAGCATCAAGAGGAGTCCAGCCCACCCCACCTGCCCTGCCTCACGTCCGCTCACAAAGTTCAGCTGTGCTTGAGAGCTGAACTAAGACTTACACGCTCACCACAACGTCATCTGTGGAGATGTGAGCATTTTCTTTGACTCATTCCTCATCTTCTGCATACCATATTCCTTCTCCTCAGCTTTTATCACAGGCTCCATCCTCAGCAAAGGGAGAGGTGATAACGTGTGAAGGCAACTGCTGGCAGCTCCCTCACCAGTACTCAGGCAGGAATCAATACAAATACAGTCTTTTGCTTCTGCATTTATTGCTGATATGGTAGAATGTTAAAGTCCAACTTCTGTTCATGGAGAGGGCTGTTTAAGCTTATCTTTGTACTGCCTGTTGGTATACATACAAGAAATATAATTATCAGCATAAGTAGAGTAGTCCCTGAAAATGTCTTGCTGAACTATGGCATTTTTCCCAAAACACACCTTTTACTCTTTTCTCCTGTCTCATCTACAATGCAATCCTTTCATCTTTGCCCACAGAATGCTATCCATAAGAGTTGTATCCGTACAAATAACACAACCTCTTTGCAGAGACTGATAGGAGAGACAGAGTAATACTGGGAAACAGAAACTAGTGCAAAAGTGCTCAAGAAATGTTGCCATGTTCATGCCAGGAGCAGCTAAACTCATTACCTATTCCCCCTGTAATGTGTCAGGTCTACCAATCTGCAACACTGACCCATGGCTGAGACCCAGAAGGAGAGAGAAGCTTTGGGTTATGAGTGTCAAGTATGAGGTCTGAGTGTTTGCATACGAAGTCAAAAGTTTCCAGAAAGACACTTCTTACTTTGACAATTGTTTTTTCCAGACTCTTTCACTTTGTCTATTCTGCATTGGAAACCTCTCCATACCTGCTCCCCTGCAAAGAGCAGAGGCTGCCTCTAAACCAAGCTCTTCTACAAAGAGCACACAAAGGGCACTGAGCTTCAGATGTGTCATCTCTTCCTTGCAGTCACCAGCTATAACTCTCTACAGCTGCTCTCTTCTGGATTTCCCTTTCACCTTGATCCATATTGTGACTTCTTCCTCTTCTGGTCTTCAAGCATAAGTCTGAGCACTGATCAAACATACATTAACATCTGAGGGTTTTTTTCTCCACCATGGCTTACGGCTTTTCCCTTAAAACTCCTTCATCTCTTCAAGAACAATTTTTACCTTTTTTCTCTTTTTCCCCCCACATAAATGCAAGCGAAGGAACAGGAGGAAGCCATTCATATCTGTGAGCTTAAGACCAGAATTTAAATCTTTTTTAGGAATTTAACATATTTCAACTACAATTTTGCACCCTCCAATGTTCCTCCCAGCCTTACAGCAAAAAGCACAGGAGGGCAAGCATTTCAAAGTGAGTGCATTGATTTGTTTTCTCCACAGGAACCTGGAGAATAGAGGTGGCCTACCAAGATTCAAAGCAAGGGATGGCCATCACTAAGGATTTTCCACTACTTCCTGACAGGAAAACTAATGGAGGTCCCAGAGTGATGGCTACATGTTATACTGACAGAAAATCTGTCTCAGTGAAGGTCTTCCAAGGTGTATGTTTCTGGCTCATATGCTGTGAGTGGAGAGTGAAGGACTTTAGAAACACAGGATTTCACTGCCCTGTGCGTGGAGAAGGGGCATTTGTCTGCAGGGGGAAACCCTGCAGGACTGACACTGCACTGGCCACATCCACAGTGCTGCAGCCCTGCAGCACCACAGGAACCTCTTTGCCTCCAGCAGCTTCATCCAGGTCCTCCTTGGGGTTCCTGATTTTTTTAAGGGCTAATTTCCCAATTTTTATCCAGTACAAACCTCATGAAAAGAACTGCTGTGCAGTCAGAAAAGAGGTAGTTCTTAACGTGGAAGGATGGAAATCCTACATTTTAGTGTCCTAGACTGCTTGAAAGAGATATCACATGAGTAGGTGATTTGGCTGGTTTTTCCTTTGATGTCACATAAATAAAATTAACAAGTAGATTCTTCGTTCATTCCAAAGACATCTTTTATTTCAGATTTACTACCATGTCAGTACAGAGACAAATTTTTTTATGATGTTCTCCAGCACAAGGCTGAATAATTGAATTGTCAGGCAAGCAACTAGTTGAGATCTTTAAAAAATATTTATAACTGTCGAACACAGAAGCATTGTAGGGTTTTCAGTACTCATTTGTTCCCTCTTTAAGCCTTTCAGAACATTCAAATTGAGTCAGACATTATTATTTTAAAGGATGTTTCTAATATGTTATTATATTATCTCTACAGAAATTGAACATTCATCAATTCAGGCAAGGTTGTCAGCTTTTAGAACCACAGATATTTATGTATTGTGCATTGATATCAATCACAGCAGAAGTAACCACATTTTCTCCTCAAAAGAAAACAGATACACACGTGTCCATTATTATTCTCTTCTCTTTTGATGCGTCTTCTCACATGCAGGAGCTGCTACTTTTATATCTTAACAACTGATAACTGTTTAAGTATTAGAAACCACTCTGGCCTGCCTAGGCTAGAAATAGGAGCCAAATTTCCCACACATGAGAAAAGAAGGTACTGTAGCAGCTTCCTTAAATAGAGAATTTCAAACACAGATCCAAAGCCAAGCGGAGATGGAGACTGAAAAGTTTACAAAGGGATTTGGCAAAGTACTGCTGAATGCAACACAGCGGGACGCCGAGATGCAGGAGACGATCTCCAATTGTAGAGAGATCATATTTATCGTTAAACATCCTGTCGCAATCTCCTCAGAGCTGCCTGCATCCTTGAGGCGGTGCCTCCCGTACGCACGGCTCCTCTGTGGAGAAAGGATGGTGCGGACGTGCCGCTGGGCGTGCAGGGCCGGGCAGAGACCAAAGGCGGCTCGGGCGCAGAGGGCAGCNGACCCTCGCTCCTGCCCCTCGCTCCTGACCCTCGCTCCTGACCCTCGCTCCCGGCCGGCCCTGCCGGCTCTTTGGAGCCGCTGGGTGCTCTCCACAAACTTAATTAGTGACAGCAGCGCAGATAATCAATAATGACAGCTCGAGAAATAACAATGCAATAAACAGAAATCAAATCTTTCCTAGTAGGTAAATTAAGCTGCAGGCAATAAGAGTCTCTTAAGCCACCAGAGTGGCATTTTGAATAGGTTACCAAGGTTTCAAAAAGCCTTTATTTGATGTGAACTTTATCTTCTGACATGGCATATTCTCATATCTTTGCACCGCTTGCAAAAGCACTGCCAAACCTGCTTCCTATCGACAGTGCTACCTCACTCAGTAGTAAAAAAAGTAAACTTTCTGCTGAAAGCTCAATAGCAGCATTGAGTACAGCAGGCTGTGGGACCAGGCTGAGGAATGAACACCAGCCTTTGAGTAAAGAGTTCCAGGAGGGGTAATGGACTAGCATGAACAAATAAGAAACCATCTACAATTTAAAAATGGGCGAACAATTGGCCTGCCTCCTGAAATAAATAACAAGACTTTTTCTTCTAATTGAATTAGTAATTGGGCTTTCTATTGCATTTTTTCCATGCCACATCTGTAGTTACACCTAACACATTATACAATAAAATATTTTCTATATTGATCAATTTTTTTTCCCCTAGAAGAGCAGGTTTTATTGCTCATGAGTAGATAAGAGATGTAGTTTCACCCCTAGACAGTAAAACTAGAACATCAGCATAATCCCTCTTAATGCTTTCTTCTACTCCAGTTGTGTAATTGTTTCCATAAATATCTGTGAGACTAGGGATCCAAGTGAGCTCAATAATGGCTCCAATCGATTTCAGTTGTTCACACAGTTGTATGACTTGAGAATATATCCTTTATCCTTATTTGGATTGCTAACAGAGTCCCAGAAAAATCCAGTAGGACTTTTATCTGTTGGTGTGAAACTGACTCCTGATTAATACTTACCTGCCAGTTTAAAGCTGGGATAATACAGTTACCTAAGGCTAGATCTTACAACCCTACTTACATCCATGAACAGAAAAAAATCCAGGAACCTTGGAGTTACTCACAGGGGGAAAAAATCCAACCAGTGTGATTAGTGGATACATAAATTAGTGTTTCCAAATTATACAGCTGAAGTCAATAGGAACTTTTATAGGACCCTCTAGACAAGCTGCATCCTTGGCCAAAATTGGATGATAAGTACTCATCCAGTACATTATTAACATTAATATATCAGATCTATGTAATCAAAACTAAAGACAATTCTTACACCATAGTTTTTAGAATATTAAAATCCACAGATGAAGAGGAAAAGCAATTTTGACTGAGAGGTTACTGAGTAATGTAATTTTAACAATACCAACATATACCAAAGTTTTAAGTACTAGTGACACTATGACTAAGTCATCCAAACTAACAGGTACAATTTAAACACTGGGAGCCAAAAGGTTTAGCTTTCTATTTGTCATGGAAAATGGCAATTATTTTTTCATTTAGACTGTTCCTTGATACTGAAGTGTATCCAACATTATGTTGGATTGCACATCTCACAAGGCCCTTTTCTAAGAAAATTAGATCTTGCCACCTGACATGCCAGGGAGAACCATTAGCTTCCCAGAGCAATATAAGGCCATAGAAAAAGTATCTTGCTAAATTATACTTAAAAAACAGTGACTAAGCACTTCATATAATAAATAATACAAATTATGCAAAGAAAAGGTGGCTATTAGGAACACTTTTCTTCAACTATGAAATCGTTATAAAATGCATATATTATATTTAGCTGTTGGTTTGATTGAGGTCGAGTGTTTGGAGAACACTGGCAAAAGTGGCTCTTGGTTTAGATACTTCCATTGCTCTGAGGTTGTCTGCTTTTATTCTGGGAAAAGAACAAGCTCTTACAACAGTGTGTTGCACTACTTAGACCATGATAGGCTTCTACATTGCCTTCTTTCAACTGTCTTTTCAGTCTATTCACATAATTTTCAAAGTACTTCAACCTATTTTGGCAAGTGATCCAGCATTGATGACTCCCTTTCAAAGAGTTCTCCAGGAAGTGTGTGATAGCAGAGTTGTCTACAACATGAAATTACATATTAGAAACACAAAACCTCTGTAAGTGAAGAAAATTCTGCTGCATGATGCATTCTTTCTGTTTTTACAGAAAATATCACTTCTGACAGTGCTTGGTTTTCCTACTATAAATCTACCATAGTGTAACTAACACCTCTGCAAACTCTCTCAAAATGTTTTTCACTGGGCCTGCAGGACCATGTACCAATTTCATGGACCATCCTTTGTATTTATATTTGCATTTATGTTGTGCTTTCTTTTGAAGACACTATTGCTGTTACTTCAGTGGTGCTGCCATCTCACACACCCACAGTTGCATGGCTGTATTTCCATATTTGCCTTCCACTTGTTCACAACAGAACATTGCTTCTGGGGAGAGTGAGAGACCCACTCAATCTTTCTCCCACTCATGCTTTCTCCCGCTTTGCAGTGTAATCTGCACGTGTAATCCCACTCCAGTTCAGTATGTCTTTATGACCAATGTGTAGAATTTTTTGGTAGATTATGAAGGTTTTTATTCTGTGATCACTAGCTACATATAGCTAAATCATAAAATAGGCTTCAGACACCATAGTTTTAATAAAATGACCAATGTGCTCTCTTGTGCACCAGTTGCAATTATTCAGATACACACTTCTCAGTTTATAATGGAAAACTGCAAAATTAATTATTTCATAATACATAACAAGATGAGGTTTTTCATCTTCTGTTCAATCACTGCCACTTGAAAGGAATGTCTCTTCCATGTCCTACATCTGAGCACACTTCAAATGAATATTTTTTGCGATGATCAGTGTTAACAACTTTCTGTGATGAACGTGCATTTGACAACCACCTCCCTATTGAACTTTTGCTCCTGTAACTGGATAATTTCTGCTTAGGTTATTTAACTTTCCACCCTTGTTTTTTTCCAATTACTGCTAAAATAGGCGTGAAAAAGAATCTTTAGGATAAAATATCTTTCAACATTATTTCTTAGTGGCATTTGTGAAACAAGTCCACATAAAACAATTCTATATCAACATGACATATATGGGCATCAGTTAAGTGTACACCTGATCATAGGATTAAAATGTAACGATAAATAAAATTTTTCCAAAAGCTATAATAAATTTAATTTCACAGATTTGTCAGTATAGCATAGAAATTACACTCTACCAGACAAAATGAGTAATTGTTTTGTGGCTATTAGAATGTTACAAGTTAAACAACCACATGACGTAAAGTATTGGAGCACCAAGCTCTTTGTGTTTTTTAAAGAAGGATTTCATTTTAAACAATCATTTAATTGCTTTTTCTCTGGTAATTTTATAGCCTTGGATTTTATCAAAAAAGCTTATTTTGTATGAGAAACAGAATGTAGAAATCTACATGGGAACTGCATCTTCTATTGAAAAGAAAAAAAATACATTGAATTTCATTGCTGTTCTGACAATTCCAGATGGAATATAAGAAACCATTTAAATTTAACCTCTCTTCTTGATGTGAGAACATTACATTAACCATGAAGGTAGAAGCAATTGAACATTTAATTATTTTCTTCTGTCTTAGAGAGGTTGGAGAGTTATTCCCAGTGTCAAACAGAAATAAATCCTGTAAACTGGCTGTAATAAATTAACAGGAGTCTCTGCAATATTGAGCTGGGACAGTTACTTTCCTTACTGGCAGGTGTTTTCTGATTCATGTCATTTATTACACCAGAGTTTTACTGTGAGATGGCATTGCATGCTGCAGGAAAGGCCACAATATGTATCTGGAGAGAAGAAATCCACTGAGGATTCCCTGACAGTGCTCTCAGCTCACAGCTCTGCAGCAAAGAGCAGGGTTTTCACTTCCATGAGGAAAGTGTGCAGCTCTGCTCCCCCGTGCAGCACACATCCAGACAACCAGGGGATGCACCAATGTACGTCCATATAACACCTCTGCCACCACCTGGCCTGCCCCTGCTCTCACCCAAACTCTGAAAAGCAAGCTGCATTTAAGACAGCGCACACCCTGGGAAGGAACACGATTTTTTGGAAAAAGTTAAAAATGCATCACTAATAGACTTAACTCTGCTTCCTTTTGTGTTTGATTCAAGCAACACTGCTGGGCAGGAGCCAGTGAAAAGTCAGTTTTGACAGAGAAGAATTGTGATCCAACAGAATGTGTTCCTTCTTCCCCATTTGGAACTTGACCTTCTCCCTCCCAGGGCAGGCACTAAACCAGCCTGAGGCCAAACTGCTAGACAAAGCTCCAGCGTGGAAGGAAGGAATGAATGCTGTCCCGTAAAGCAGGTGGTTAGAGATCACCCTTTTGGCCTCATTTCCATGACATCTGTATTGATGAGTGAGTCAGTCAGACCACCAGGCTCCTCAGTAGAGATAAGCTGCAGATATCAGTAAGACAGGCAAGAAAATGAAGCTACTTTGAAGCAAGTTCTTTTTATTTTCTTTCCACACAGCAGATTTTACACTGAATGGAGCTTGACTGCCTGCAGTTTGCTGTATAATTGAGGAGGCACAGCTCTCAGTTCTTAGACAACACGAACTAACCCAGAACATAGGAATCCATCTCCTCCAGGGTCTTCTCTTTGGGTCTCACCTCCTAAGGCTGATGAGCCACCTGGCCAAGACTTCTTTGCCTGGGTGCACAGGGCACAACAGGACAGCCTGAAAAGCCTGAAAAACATTGCCTTTGTGAGTAGGAGCCCAAAAACTTGGTGTTACATCTCCAAACCTAGGAGCTAGGATGTACCAGCTAGGATGACTTTATATTATCCTAGAATGCTTTTTCCTTTGTTTTACCTAGATGAGCTGTATCAAAAATTATTTACCTGCCAGGTGAACACTACCTAATTTAAGTTTTAGCTTACCTTTGTAGGTCTGTATATTTTAATGCCTATTTTTATGAGACCTTTGCTATTTCTGTATGCAATAGATAGTAGAGAAGCAGTAGATGCTTTTCTATGATCTGAAATAAAACATGTGTAGAGGATTATGCAAGTAACGGATTATAGGAGGGGTTCTCAAAGTCTGGAGATGAGATGAAACCTGGGCTATAAATAAATAAACTACAAATGATCAATAGCTGGTCATTAAGCCATCGGGAGTGATAAAACTGCCTTTAGAGATAACAAATATTCAACACAGGTAATTAAAGCATAGTATGTATAGTATATTTAGATATAAAGAGGAAATGCAGATCACTGAGGAAAGAGTAACCTGCAATACGTGCAGTACGTGCTAAGAACCATATAAAAGTAGCCCCACACTGATCCTGTGGGTGGAGGAAATCCTCAACAGCATCATACTTCTCCCAGTGAAGAACCCAGGACACTAACAACTCACCAGAATCCTCTCCCTTGCTCCTTGAGGACCAACAGAAGGGTGAGCATAATTCTGGAGAAAGGGGTGGAGATGAGGAAATTGGTGGGCACTAGCATCAGTTGCTTCATGACCTTAATTTTCCAAATAATTGGAAAATTTGAAGTGTTGGTTTTCACAAAATTGGACTAATAAGAATTAGAATGCTTTGATAGGACTGCTAATACCTTAATACTTGTATTAATATGTAAGATTTCATTTTTCAGCCCCTATAAAATTCGTGGTCTGGGGGTTTTTCTTGTGTATTTGGTACCTATACTGCTTAGTTGTAATTGTGGACGCAACACAAAAATAGATTAAGAAAGTTGTCGTTCCCCAGAGCATAAGGTCTGCATGATGCCAAAAAATACCAAGTACATGAAACAGAAGTTGAATTATGAGTTAGTACTAAACCAAGCATATTCAATTGTGCCTATTGCTTGGAAGAATAAATAAAGCATCCTTGGTTTAGAGAAGGTGAACACTTTTTATTCTGACAGCTCTGCTCTCCCATTAGTAGCTTCCCATGGCATTACCATCAGATTGTTGACAGAAATGTGGTTTTTTAAGTATTAATTTCTAGAGGGGTGGCTCTGTCCCTTAGGCCATAATTTTTGTCACAATAGAAGCAGCTTTTCACATTGCTAAAATTAGTCTTTCAGTTGACTTTGCCAGCAGAAATATGACAAATGCTTCTGAAAATTCTTATTAAGCAAATTTTGTGGAGATATTTATTGTAACTTCCTGACATTCTTTAAAAAAATGCAAAACACAGACTACTTGTCTGAGGTATATGCAGACATTTAAATAACTTTTTACAGAAATAAAAGGATGCAGATGAGAATGTTCAAGATGAAAATAGCTTTACTGCAATACATGCTGGTGTTTCCAGTCCCATTATTAGCATCAAGTACAGGCTACCTGAACCTTCTGACTGCTGATGCTTTGATTTTTCTAAATAACAAAGTGCACTGGGGGAATGGAGGACAGAAATTCTCCTCTTGTTCATGTGCAGTCTCTCATATACTGGGCTGCTCTCAGCATATTTTTCTGTCCATATTCACCTGTCTGTGAAATGCTTCTGGTGAAACCTGAAAGTCTGCATCCTTACTTCTTCTGGGAGACCTCTCACTCCCACTTCATTGAGTTAGGTGTAAACATCACTTTTATAAAAAGTAACCTTAAATGTGGCTGGGATCCTGTCTGACAAAGAAACTGGGGAGATCACTGCCAGTAATAAGTGTGCTTTAAAGGGAGTTAAAAGGACAGGGAATGTAGAAAAGAGGAGCAGAGAGGGAATGGTCAGTGCTGTGAGGTCAGTGAGAGGAAACCGTGAAGGGAAGAGACTCCGAACATAGAATGTTTGTTCTGCCATGATCAAAAGCAAGACTTTTTGGAAGAATTATGTCATTTAATAACAGCTCACTATCATTTCTGAAGGACTCAAACTCATCCTTTCCAGTGAAACTTACCTTACTCAGTGAAACCTGCACCGTGTGTTGCACAAATAACTTCCTCTTCTGTCTTCTGCTTGGTGTCAAGCACCAGTAATGTCATAAGTCCTCAAAAGCCCTGAATAAAACTACTGAGGAGTGTGAGCAACCCAACAGAGCTACAGACACTCAGGTCTTCTATGTCATTGTCAAGCTCCTACCAGAAATCATTTACTCACTTAAGTAGCCTATTCATCTTTATGTCCCCTCCTTATTGGTTTCTTTCATAATGCAGTACAATTTCTTTTACTCTGATTAATTACAATATTGTAAATGTATCACTGAAAAAGAAGTTCTACCAATCTAAAGGAAGCATAGCTATAAAAATATCAAAAATATTTCTCCTTGACTAACTTTTATTTCTGTCTGTGTCGGTTATTGGTTTCAGGGTAATGAAATCCCCATTTTTAAAAGGAAACCAAAGAAAAAGGAGGAAAACAAAAATAGATTTTGTTTGTCTAACTAGCCTAAAAGAAAAATTATGCTTTTCAAGCTCTTCCTGTGCTGGATGACACAAAGGAATGTACACTAAGAAGTCTGTGTCTGGAAAATTCATTTTTACAAAGTGTCAGGAAAGATTAAAGCAGGCCACAAATACCATGTACATGCAGTCAGGCTGGGTCAGATGGGGGACTTAGGCCTGCAGAGCTATTAGGAAGACATTTAAGCTAGTATGGTATCACTTACAGGAGCAAGTCAAGAGCATGGACATGAAGAGGTAGTATGGCTAAACTGACTGGAGTAATTTGTTCAGCTCCTGGGACTCAGTCATATATTTGAGCATTTTGGCAGTAGGGGTGATTTTGTCAGCTATGGAATTCAGTAAAAAGTCTGGCTATGCCACTGGTGTATCTTGCTGTTGGAATGAGCTGCTCAAAATGGATTTGGGGCTTTTGTATTCTTTCTGAGTCCATAAAATTGACCAGTATATCTTTCTAGGTTTCTATGCTGCTATTATTGGGGTTTATATTTATCCTTGTGGCTCATTTTTTAATTAGCTAGACAGTCGCAGTAAAGACATTATGTAAATAGGATAAAATGATCAGCTATTGTTGTGGGCAGAAGTTCTACAGCCTATTTTCTCTCTCACAAGCAGTTCTAAATTTCAGAATATTGTTGCTGCCCCAATGTGGGAGATTGGGGTGGGGGAGTGAAATTTTTTTAAATCCTTTCAGTTGGAGGATCTACAAAATTTTTCAGGTATATAAATATCCAAAAGAGATATTCCTCTTTTCTGAATATGTCAAACATCCCTTGTTAACCTCCTCTAAATATGACAGTTTGGCTTTATAAAGCAATTTCAGCTAGAAGTAGCAGGAAGAATCATCATCCCTGACTTACGGATATTTGTAAATTCTTTTAAGAAAAATCACTAGATGTACTGGGATGATTTATTGGACGCACATGGCTAGCAGACCATAAAGATCTATTCAACACAGCCCAGGCAGATTTCAGCTCAAAGGCATTACAGCCTGTAAATAGATGTTTCTTCAATTCACCTTTTCTTCTTGGCCTCATTTTGGCATAGTATTGGACATTAACACAGCTTAAAATACAGCACCCATTCCCATGAGCTTCAAACTATGGTGTTTCCAGTTGTTGAGGACACTCTACAGAACTAAAGCACTCTGAGTATAACACCATTACTTTTGTGCAGTGTTCATGCCTCCCTCCAATCCCTAAGGAAAATCACACCTTTCCAAGTCCAGAATGGATCAGTCCTTGCTTTGGGCCATTGACTGAAATATTTCAGTGTGCTTTTCTTTATGCTTTTCTTTAATTGTACCTAAATGCTCTTCCCAGAATACTTGTAACAAGTATTTTGCCTCCCATCTCACACAAAATCACAGTATGGTTTATCTGTGATATGCTAAGAAGTTAAAACCCTGCATATTTCTCTAAATCAGACAGTAACTATCTTGGGGGATATTTTGGCCTCCTGGTAGGCACTGTCATCAGCAGAGTATGTTCCCAGAAACTAAGTGAACAATAGTGTCACATCTTTGGTTGTAATTTAAGGAAAGACTGTTTAGAAATGAAGCAAAAAGCTTGAATGCAACAGGAATTCAGAGCAGCCTTCACAAATGCGTGCACAACAGCTATCTCTGGTCACAGCATAACTTTATCTGCTGAAACAGCAAAGAATGCTGGTACTGAATGGTTGTTATCATCTCAGAAATGAAAGTGTCACTCTGTGATTAGGCGATAAACACCAGCTGAACAAAATTACCTTTATTTAGCATAAAGAAACCTGTGATATTTTAGCTGCATGTGTCTTCAGTGCCTTTAATCCCCACGTAAAATCAAATGGCAGGAAGCCAAAAAAACAGAAAATAACACTAAGAATGTAAAAGCTTATACAGTTACATATTCCCATCTCCTACTGACAAGTATTATAAGAGCTCCCTCCAGGATTTTTACTGATCCTCACATGTGTGTTGAAGACTAATGAGACACAATAAAAACCTGAGATATCTCACACATATTTGAGTGTATTTCCTTTGAAAATATTAACTTTAGGAAGGAAAGGATTCCAGGCTAGGATTCAGCTTCAGCTATGATGGGAACAACAAATGGAAAAATGCTTCAGCCATTACTGACAGACTTTCAGCCTCCCATGTGTCAGTGTCACCTCTGACAAGAAAAATTATACCCCTTCTCATGTCCTTCACTTCTCAAACACTTTCTTAGAAGATGATCAAAACAAAGCACGGACAGGCTGGATGAGGGTAGTGATTTATATGGAAAGAAAGAAGTTAGAAATTACTGTCTCCTCCAAAAACTCACCAGTTCCCTGACTTTGAATATCTGGTCACACAACAGCTCATTTCTGTATGTATGTTTTTTGCTCGTTTTTATAATCACTGAGGACCTTAAGACATTCTGTTTGCTTTGGTGTGCAAAACAGTGACCTGTATTGCTCACCTGCTTGCCTGCCCAGTGTTTTCCCCACAGGCTTCATGGCTAAAGTACTGTGCAAGAAAGGAATCTTAAGCTGTCAAAAGTTCTGGTGCTTATGTTCAGAAATGGTCTGGATATTCCCACCCTGTAGAATTTGACAGCAAACACTTGTAGTCAACAGCTTCAGTTTGAGCACAAGGAAGCAAATGAACCATCAGTGTCAAACGAAGTTCAAGAAAGAAAGTTTTCTGACCATATTTGAAAGGGAAATATGATCTAATTTGTCTGCTAAACAAGCTTTGGGTTTTTTTAAAATCAAGTTTCACTGAAATTACTCTGAATTGTTTCCAGTCAAAGACAATCCCATTGTATGGGAAATCCATGAACTTAAAAGTGACACCTGGATCTGTGATTTTGTGAAGCGTGATTTTTTTTTTTCCCCATTTCTGGGAAAGCTGATGTCAAGTCAGCTACCCCTAAACACTGAGGAATCAGTACTTCACTTCCAAGAAACTATGCTTTGTGCAGAAATGCCATGATAGGGACAAAGAACACAGGACAAAGCTTATGTTTAAACCATGCTACTGTGTACCCTGTTTTCAGGAAGAAATCCATTTACTCTTGCATGTCTGAGATTTGGGGTAACTAGTCTTCTTTTTTAAAATTGTCTTCTTTTTTAAAATTTCTGCTTGGTGGTGTTTCACCATCTCTAATGCAAAAATCCTCAGAGACGTGTTGACTTCCATCCTGAATACCTGTGTAATCTTGGACCTCAGAATAAACCCCCAGCAAAATTGTGTTCCTCTCTCTGTGAAGGCTGCGCATAGTAAAGGCAGGCTTTACAAAGCTATAGCCAGAATTTTTTTTCAGATGCTAAAACTTTAATGTACATTCCCAAGACTACACCTTCCCTGCCAAGCAAAACATAAAACCAAGTATATTTCGAACAGGGATGTAACAGAGGGATACAAATGTTTATCAGAAGCCTTGAGGCTGCATTCATCAGTGAATTTCCACCAGCCTTTGAGGTGCCCTGTGGTGTCCCTGAGGCATGCTGGCTCCCCCAGGGCACAGGATTGCTTCTCTCAGGGACAGCCATCCTAGCTGAGTGTCCCGGGTCTCCCTGGTCCCAGGGTGAGTTTGCTGTCTGATGGAGATTTCACAGCACAAAGTGACAGGCTTTGTGCCTCTTTTCCCCTTCTGGGTTATTTTAGAAGGTTGTCATCTCTTCTGCCACAGTAACTATGAGCCTGGGGAAACAACCTCCTACAAAGAGCGTGCAGCTTTTGTAACATCATTGCTCTTTTTTCCTTTTTCCTAAAAAAGGGAGCACAGACAAGTGATGATAGGAAACAACAAATGGGGAGGAAAAAAAAAAGAAAAAGTGAGAGATGAGAGCTCAAACAAGGATAAGGACCCCAGAGATGGACACAGAGCAGAGCACACCCCTCCCATGTCCCTGGCCTTTCCTCATGCATTTGAATCTTGAAATTTTTTGGCACATATGCTTTGGAAGCTCTTCCTCAGCAGTGCTTTCAAGTTCACCACTGTCATGTTTTCAAGCTAAATTCAACCTTGTATTCAATGATATGAACTATTTTCTGAAGTATCTTAGCCTCAGAAACTATTGTTGCAATAAGAATGATGAGCAAATATCTCTCTGGACTTAGTTCCATTGTCAAATGCTCTAGAAATCCAGCTTGCAATTTCAAGGATATATTGATGCTGCAAGTCACACTCCATAACTAAAAATAATGAAAAATAGCCCTTGGCAAGGCTTTCTTTGATAATTCCTTATGATTTATAATCAGTTTCAAAATGGCACTGGCCTTCAGTAAATAAAAATGTATGGGTTTGTTTATTTCCATGACTAAGATTAAATCTTTTTTCTTGTATGCATATAGCTAAGTTTTGTTAACTCATAAACTACTGCAATCTTTTTTTTTTTTCTTTTTTTTTTTTTTCCCCCCACACTGTTTAAAATGACCACATCAACATCTGCCCTGAAATCCTCCAAGGATAATTTACTTTAAGGGCTGAAATGTCTAATTAATTTCTCCTGTTTCTCATTTTCTTCAATAATTACATGTGAGATGATCATGACAGTGCTCTCAAGAAGCTACATTAGGTACATATTTCTCTTTATAATTCAGCACCCAAATACTTTCGGGGAACACAAATTGCTGAATATTTTCTGGTGATTTTCTTGGGTTTGTGCCCAACTTTTTTCAAGTATGCTATTTGTTTTACATGGTATTTACAGTGTTGTAAATTTACAGAAGCACAGTTTCTTTCCATGGCTGCTCTGAGACAGTATTTTTTTATCAAATCTAAATGTCATCTGTATAAATCTTACTAACCTGAAAGGTTTTATTTATCAGGATTTTTCCTCAGGTGCTAAATGCAGCCTAAATACACATATGAGAAAACAGTGCAGCTCACAAATGTTTCAAAAAGTTACAAAAAACCCTCTTTTATTTTTGCTAATATGAACACCCATCAGCACCCCTGAAACAGGCCTGTTTTGTTTCTTCAGGACTATCAATTGATGAACAAGGAGCTTCGTTCATCTTTCCTATAATTACAAGGACTGTTTTGTCTGTTCTTCCAGTTGTTCCAGGGCAATTAGTATATCCAACTCCTCTTTAAAGCATTGCTTTAAAATGTGAAGGGATCACATAGGTGTGCAAAATGTTGGACAGCTCCATGCTTTCCTGTTCTTTTTTAGTATTCACAAGGTATTTATCCACTGGAAAATAGCATCAAATTATTTTCAGATTTTTTTGCTCATGTTATTACACAGGAACTCAATGCTTAGATCAACTTGATGCACTGAATTGCATAGCACTTGCCCTTTTTCCCATCTATTATGAGTTTGTACATTTATTTCTCATATATCTTCTGTGGGCTTAGCCTTGTGCTTTTAAACTCTGCAAGTCAACTGTCTTCCTCTCCGTTCCCTTTAATTTGAGTGTAAAACACAATTCTTGGCAGCATCTTCATGTAAAGGTCACCTGAAAATGAATAGTACCCTGGTAATCCCCACACACACCCACTGCCTCAGTGGACATTCTCAGCCAGGTCATACACTTTGCACATGCCAGGTGCACCTTGTTGAACCTTCCAAGCTCTTTCTAAGTGATATCATCTTTTTCAGTCTTCCAGTGGTTCAGGCATCTCACTTTTTATCACAGTGTGCAACTGGCACAGGCTATTCCTGTTCTAAATCTCAAAGGTGACCTGATCTCTTCTGCAGAATTCAAGCAAGCTCTCCAATATATTTTTCAGACCTAGTGCAGCCACAGATTTTTCTGAAAGAAACTTCTTATTGCCCTTCCTTTCTGTTTTTATAAATTACCTCTGTGTTTTATATATTCTATGACTCTTTCTTCTTAGTATGTTTTTCTAAATAGTTTCCAGTAAATCTCCCAAAGTCAAGATTGTGTAAAAATATTTTTCTTTTACTATCTTCCTCTTAATATCAGACATTGCTTGTAAGTCTAGAGTGCTATATTGTTTAAATTCCACTTGAAGTAATTTTTCAAACTTACAAAATTTCAGTGCTAGTGGGACTCTCTTAGCCCCTTGCTCTTATGTGTCTTATGATCTGGTTCAATGATGCTCAAGTTACCTGTTTTGAATTATGTCCCATTTCAGACAGATATGTAACATCACAAAATTTGCATCTACACAGTGGCTTATCCCTTAAAGACTCATTTCTCAACACTTATCTCTCACAGAATCTGGCACCACAGGATGGCTGCACTTACCATTTCAGAGATCAGCTACTTTCAACCATCCCCATGCCAAATTCCCCTCATGCCAGTGTGGCAATCTTACTGCCCTTACCTACAGGTGGAATGGCACAGGAGAGCCCAGACACAAAAAGGCAGCTTTCCTTCCAGACAAATATTTGCTGTTTTGCTTCTGGCTTATGCAATTCTGGTTAGTCTTCCAAGAGTGGGGAAGGGCAGCCAAACCTTAGCTCTGACCAATAGCCAAGGGGCAAGTCAGTCAGTGCCAGCATGACAAAAGCAACCACAGCTTCATCTCAGCTGTAAATACAAGGGCTGGGACTTTCCCTGAGACTTTGACGGGAAGTTCTTTCATCCCACGCAGACAGAAAAGACTTGCAACATCCCCTCACATATTCCTGCCCTGTACACTCACCCTGGCTTCCACTAGATAAATACCAGCTGGGATCCCAGGGTTTCTGTGTCTGCTCCAGGCAGCAGCACCTCTCTGCAGCTCCTGAGGTTTCCCTTGGTCCACGTACAGCATCTCACCAGCTGAGAAAGCACTGGCTTGCTTAGGGTGACTGCATCAGGCTGAGTGCACAGGTGAGTTTTGCACAGATGACGCAGGTTTCTCTCACTTCTGAAGGTGAGAATGGGGAACAAAATATCTAAACTGTCAACCTGAGAAGTTTAGGTGGGCTTGAAGTTAAATTTTTAAGTCTCTTGATGAGATTTTAGCCCAGGCTTTCTCTCAGCTAGACAAAAACCACAAAACCAGGCCATGTCTCCTGGGTTTTTATTGACATTATACAACCTGTTTGTAACTAAGAGCTTATGTAAGGAAGCACTGAGAAATAGAAAGGTAATTTTATCTGTTAAGTCAGGACAAACCAGAACTTCAGGTTTGTCAATTAATATTATATACATAGTAGATAAAAAGCTTATTTAATCTTCCAGAGGTTCATTGTTATAATTAAAGTGAAGAAAGCTTCTGCAAATAAGGGTTGGTCAGTGGGGTTTAAATAATGAAGCTAGAAAGTGGATTCTCTTTCCTATGCCAGAGCCAAGATATTGGTTTGAATTTTAGCAGCAAGGGCAGGGTGTTGTTTTACCCTGAATTATAAGTTATCACTAATAAAAAAGTTGGAGCTAATGATTCTGTTCTCTTCTGGATTCATATGTGGATTTCAAGTTTTCTCTTCCCATTCAAGCAGCATACCAATTTTAATCCTGTTTAATATTTTATAAGCAGGGGGCTTCAGTGCTGCAGAAAGAAATGGATTTTTCTTAAATATTGTCTTATACCAGCTCCACATTATTAATTCAGAGAACATTTGCAGCTGTCAGAACTGTTCTTCAGCTTTGATATACGAAAATTTCATATCTCCTCTAAATCTGTGACACGAGCTGTCACTCAGACTGTAGGCTAATTTTTTCAAGTCTGTTAAGGCTTCATGAAATGATACAATTAGTGGAAGATGAAAATTCTTTTTTAGATGTGGCCTTTCCGAAGCTCCTAGATTTGTTAATAGCAATGATTTAGACTAGCATGAAGTAGCACTGTAACTACATACCAAAATATTGCAATAGTCATTGAGAAATCAAGCATCACAATGTTTTCTTCCTCCAGATTGGAATTTTCTCATAAAAACATACTGAGCACTTTTCATATTTGTACTTTTTTAGGCAGATGGTATGGTTTTTTAATTACTTCTCCTAGTTTCAGGCAGAAATGATAATCAGATGAGGGGTTTTCTTTGTGTTGAGAAATTATTAGCAAAGTGTGGAGCCTACACTAGTAGTTGGTTTCAGAGCAGGAGCTCACTTGGGAATGAATCTCCTGCCCTCTGCCATGTGTATTTCCATGTCTCACGCTGCAGAGCAGCTGGGGACATGCAATCTTTGGTGCTCATGGGTGAAACAAAACAATCTCACAGCTAATTGGAATTAAGCTCACAGGACCAGGCCAGAGCTACTCCAAAGTAAAAACCCCATCAGCGTGGGCATTGGGTGCTCCCTATAAGCCCAATCTCTCAAAAATACAGACAGCAACTTACACATTCAGGCAGAATAATTAAAACCTGTATATTTTAAGGTCTCTTTCACTGCTCCCCAGTCTATTTTCATTTAAACATCCTTATTTGGTGACTTCAAGATTTGAGCCAACATTTCTTCCTTTCTCATCTTGGTTGCTGAACTAGCAGAGTGGAACTGCAACATTTTCAGTATCTTATTTTCTGTGGGACATTTTAGAGACATTGGCATTTTGACTTTATTTTTATTCTATTCAGATTTCAATGTATGTTGACTTTGAGGTTCAAAAACCAGTTTTTGGGAAGAAAAGGAAGGAAGAGGTATTTAAACGTAATATTTGCATGCTTATTGCAGTTCAAATGTGGGGAGCTTTTTGACCCTGCCTGCTCTAAAACAAAATACTGGGGGTTTTTTCCCTCTTTTGACATCACCATTTAGAGCCAGATAAGGTCTTTTTTAAAATTTCTCCAACATGTACTCCCCTTAGTGAGAGCACAGTCAATAAAATACTCATTTAATTCACTTGATAGATTTTTGTAGGCAAGGTGCACTCCCAGTGTCCTGGTGAACCCTTCCTGGGCTTTCCTCCCAGCTGTGGAGGCCTAGACAGGGTGCTGGGACTGTGCCAGGCAGCAGCTCAGGTTAGCACTGGCTGTCTTGGTGCTTCTTGGAGACAGGGAATAGCTGCCAACAAAAACATTCATTAGAGGACTGACAAATCTTCCTCCCAACTTCACAGTGACTACTGAGTACAGCCCTGGATGCTCGATTGCAAAGGTGACTTTCAGCTATTTTGTTTACTTTGCCAAACTGTGGAGGTGCTGTCTCTCCTGGTGGGGTTACCAGAGAAGTGTCCCAGCCCTGGTGGTGGCATGTGCTGGCTCGGGCTCCCTGGCTTGGGACTGCTCTTCCCATGCCTGGCTCAGCTGCCTTCTTTGTTGCACTGGCAGAGCAACACAGATCATTCTGGTCCAGCAGCAAGGCTTGGGCCAGCCTTCCACTGGGACATGCAGTTCCCATGACTGTCTTTGGAAAACATGAGGTTAAGATTAAATCAGGAGTGAGGATAGATTCTTAGCTGTGGATGGTTTCCCTACATGTGTTTTTCCCAAGGAGAGCATCCTCACCAGGACAAATAAGAATGTGCAGAAAAACCACTTCCATAAACAGCACAATATCCCTAAAACATGAGAACATTAATAAATCTGATTTGAGTTCTGAAGCCTGAACTGCTCCAGAGCTTCATATAACTTGGCATTTCAAAGATCTTTAATTATAGTAATCTGCTACAAACTGCTTGATCAATGGTGAAAAGGCTTAGCCATCCAATTCAGACAAGTTACAGCACCTGAGGACTTGGATCAAAGTGTTTTACTGCTGCCTGTCACCTTTAGTCATGCCAACTATGTAAGCAAGTTTCTGGAGGCCTCTAGATAAACAAGCCTTAAGAGCTAAGAAATTAAGTGGAGAAGTTGATTATCAAAGAGCAAAACACTTTCTGGCATCATTAAAACACAGGATAGTTTGACAAATAATTTCTCTGGGGTGGTCCCATTCTACGATGACTGTGAGAGCAGGAAATATGTAAAAAGACATGAGTACTCACAACAAGTGGATAATTATGCAATAATCATAATAGCATAAAATGGTAATTCAATAAAGACAATGAATTTATTCAGAAAACTCAGTTCCTTATTCTGTATTGCATTTCCTGGTTGGAGCTGCAAGAGAGGGTCACCCTGCAGGAGGGAATTATTTTGTCCAATTAGGCAATTACAAAAGCAGCATGACACTTTGTTTTGTACCTCCTGGCATCCTCTTCTTTGCTCTTCAGCTAAGTTTAGTAAAAAGCATTTGTCTCTGTTCCAAATAGCCACTTTTTCCTTCACTCCTTTTTTGCTTATTGCATGGTCTTGACGTGTAGAACCAAGAGTGACTTCTGCCTCAACCCCACATATTTCACAGGGGTAGGAACAGTGACCTTGACTGAGACCCAGGAGCAAGTAGGAGACAGAAACTGGGGTGAGTTCTCTCTGAAGGCCACAGCCCATGTGTAAAGAGGGCACAGGCAGCAGGGATTTGTAAGAGAAGGTTTGTAAGGATTCCTGTCCCCCATGCAGTGGCACAGGACAGCTCTGGTTTCCCTGTAAGCAAAGTGGTGGCAGTGCTGTGCCCCAAGAGAAGTGCTCTGGCAGAGAGGTGCCATTTGTACCAACATCTGGGCTGGGAGAGGAGCTAATGACTCACTGCTGTCCACGCCCATCCCTGCTTGCCAGGCAGGAATCACCAGCAGTAGCTTGGGCATCTGCAAAACCTGGGATGAACTCAAAGGAAGCTTTGGTCAAAAAACCCCACAAAAACAAAAACAAAACAAAACCAAAAGAAAAAAAAAAATCACAAACTCCAGATCTTTCCTTTTCTCAGCATTGGATGCTGCCCTGAACAGCTCTGTCAATTTTATACTAATTCCATCACTGGCCTTTTTCTTCTATTTTAAAAGCATGTTTCTAAATTCAGGCTTCTTAGCAATTAATTTTCAAAGCCTGTAACTTAAGGTTATTACTTAAAGAGTTTTGAAATTGGTGTCTCCTAAGAAGGAAAACTTCTTCCATCTTGAGAAGAATTTAAAAGATTGCCTGATAAGAATTATACCTTACTGAAAAATGCAACAGCATATAAAAATATATCTCACGGCCTTTCATTTTTTTAGGGTTTTTGTTTTGTTTTGTTGGGGGGGGGAATTTTGGGTTTTGGGGTGGTTTTTTTGAGGAATAATTTCTTCTGAAAATATCAGTGTTCATTTTGTCCTGGAGGCAGACATGCATCCTGCAGATGCCACTCAAATTCAGTCAAATGAGTGGAGGAAAATGTTCAAGTCCACGTAAAATAAAGAAAGGAAACCAAAAGGAGCAAGTAAATAGAGTTAGTACATTTTACATCAAGTGAGTAAGAGAACTGATGAAGGTATCCACTGTCTTGGATTGTCCAATCATATGTCTTTAAATATAGATTAATGAATTTACTGGAAAATCTGCTTGGCTTCATTCTAGAAATATTGCAAATCCACATTTATTTGTTTTGGCAAGAAAACTTTATTCTCTCTTTCCTTAAATCTTTCATCATATCCTCACTTCTCAGATTTCTAAGACCAACAAGAACACTGTTGCTGCAGCCACCTTGCCCTTTCTTTTGTGAAAGGTGCAACAAAAAAATGGGCTTCATTTCCCCACTTGTGCAACCCAGTCCAAAAGCAAGAGAGCTGCAAACCAAGAATTAGTGTAAATGGGAACAGAGTCAGGCTTTTCATGCTCTCCTAGAGCTCACAATAAATATGTGGTGGGAACTCTTACATTTTTAGTGTTCAGAAGGTCTGGCTTTTGTAGGTTGCTGGTGTAATTTCAGCTAGTTCCAGTCTCACTGCAAGGCACTGATGGCTGTCAGTAAAAGCCTCCCAAAAAACATCCCCTGCCTCATTCTCTATTACTTTCAAGAGACCACAATGATGCTGGGGCAAAACTGCTTCACTCGCTTCCTTCTCTTTTGGTGGCACAGACATGCATTTGGGTGTGTGTACTTCACAAATTTTAGGGTGTCCATTCCTTTAGCTTGATCTCTGTAGGAAGTGAGACATCCTCTCACTCGTGCAGGGGTACGTGAGTGTCCCACATTTACGTGTGTTCCTCAGTCATTTTTTTTAGTGATGATTTCAAACAAATATTCCAGGAGGGCAGTGTGTTCGCTTCTGATGTTGCATGAAAGAGGGCAGCTGAAGGCCCCACTGAAAAATGAAAGACTATAATGTGACTGTATACATTTGAAATACCTAAAATCCACTAGAAGAAATAGGAGTCATCTCCTGTGATTAGAAACAGTTTCAATCAGCGCCTGTAATCAGCCAAGAAATACAAACCCTTAGGAAGCCAGGCTTCATTATTTCTAGTGTTATTTCTCTGTGAGATACAGCTCCTTGTTACTGTCTCTAAATAGCAGATAAAAGAGGCTCAAGAGAATAGCTTCACAGTGAGGGAACAACTCTGCAGGAACCCAAGAGGTGCCTCTCCATGCCTGGTGGATCTGCAAGCTTTCATAGCCTCAGAAATCTCCTGGGCCAGTTGGGATAAACCCAGGGCCCCTGCACTGTAGGCAGGTCTCTCTCTCCCTCACACTCGCTCACCTTCACGTGTTTTAAGAAATATTTTCATTCTTCTTGCAGTTGAATAGGCTTAATACCTTTGTAGGTATTAAGTTTGTAGGCTTAATACCTACAAACCTCAAAATAAACAACAGTCCTGAAGAGACTGAAGGAATTACTCAAGTTATGGTTGTGTATTATGTATCTGTGGAAGCAGCTGCAGGTGGTGAGATTTCCAGCCCTCTCAGTATCCTGCTGTGATTTAAACAACATTAAGCACATCTATTTAGGACTATATTTCATCTGTTTGAAGAGCCTCAAGGCAGTTTCAGTGCACTCCTGATAAAAAGTGATGAGGTGGGAAATGCAATGTCCTCCACAGGAGGATTTATTGTCTCAAAAAATTATTTTTTATCAGCTTTGTCAAAACTTGGACCCCAGGACTTTCTGCTGAGAAGAACAGCAGATATTCATTTGCTTGAAAGAAAATTCATGACTAATTTGTTGCAATAGGTTTGTTGGAACTACTCTTCTGTTTTGCTTTGTGCTTAAGTACTGGATTAATCTTAGGACAGTAGTTTAGCCACATGCCTTTCAGTTTTAGGTGTATCAAGAAACAGAAAATGCAAATTGTAATTTAGTGCAGATTTGGTTCCACAGTTGTCAGCTTATGAGAAAGTATTTGTTATAGAGTGTGTTCTTTCTCTCTCTGTGGGAATAGTAAAGTGAAATTTTAAGTAAATGGGATTGCCTCAGAGTAGTGTACCTTTCTTTCTGGGGAGAATTTCTAAATCTCATTTCACCTGTTTTCCACGATAAAACAGGATTACTGTACATTAAGCATGTGTGAAATACTTTCTAAAGTATTCCAAAGATGCAGTACTACTTATGCAAGAAATGAAGTAATAATTTCTCTTTTTTTGTACTACATTTAATGGGCTACTATGTGTAATTTTACTATATTAGGGCATTTTTATCTAATATACACCTTTTGATCATAGATTACAAGACAAAGCAGGAGTCTTATTTACAAAAAAAACCCTGCAGTTGGGGATGACTTCTGCTTGCCAGTACATGCAATAAACATTTAAGACAATAATGAGAATTAACTCTACTTGAGAAAGAAAATGTTTAACTTTGGATAACTCGACAGTATGGAAAACTAAGAATTATCAGAGAAAAAAGTATAAATCCAAATAAATATATGTACCCATTTACTTATTTAGTTCAAGTCCACTGTGCCCACCCACATGTACTCAGAATTAAAAGGAAACAATGAGCAACAGGGGCCTGGTATTAAAAAAATTAGGTAAGTAAATAAAAAAATAATCCTGGCCATGTCCACTGCCTCTGGCACCTTTGGTCATAGGCAATGCTTTTTGTTGTCACCAGCACAGGTACAATGGCACAGCCATTGGGATGGTGTCAAAGCAGGTTACCAGGAGTGCTCAACCATGATTGAGAAGGATGTGTGTTTATCAGGTAGGGAGGGATTAGGTGTGCACAGGAGAGCAAACCTGACTGAACTTGCTTGACCTGTTCAAAGATGTATGGGGAAGGTCTGCAGGACATGAGACGAGGGTTTATTTTCACCATTTCAACACTGAATACCAACTCAAGATCAGCTCACAGTAGCCCAGCAAAATTGAAATGAATAACCACATCAAGTCCAACAGTGTTGCTACTAGTTACTATCTAGTGGTGGTGGGAATCTCTTTTCAAAATGTTTTGGAAGAGAATGCTCTGAACCTCTGTTATTGAAATGAGTTGTCATGTGCTCAGCCCTGCCTGAGTGGTTCAAACTATGTAAGCAAGTTTCATGTAAGGAGCTGCATGCTTCCAGGTGCTTCCTGACTTCCACAGAAAAAACCCTCTAGTAGAGGCTTGAGGGCTTAGCTATGTGGATGGTGTGAGAGAAAGCTCAGCTGATCTTTGCTGTAATGAAAACAAGTGATACACAAGCCAAACAAAACAAAAACAACCCGCTAAATCCTTCATGTTAAAACAGTAGTGTGGTTATAGTGCAGTGTAAGAAGTCAGGTGGGTAAATGAGCTTAAAATGAGGCCATAGCCAGGACCCAAACCAATTGTCCCAGATGCCCCAGGCTCAGTATTATACAAGCAGAATTAAACATCACAGGTTAGTGAACCCAAGAATTAACTTCTCCCAGTTGCCAAGGTACAATTACAGCTCATGAACTCAATTTAATAAGCTCCCAACTGTCAATCCAAGTGTCTCTCTGTCATTATAGAAGAATAACCCTTTTGAAATATGGAAAAAAAAAAGGTTTTTCTGGATGTGTGAACCTAGAAAACATATTTCACATTCCAGATTCTACTATAAAGAATTGCTGCAATATGAAGTCAATACTTTTGTCATGACTTCTGTATAACCAAATATGAATTCACACATATCAATCTACACTCAGCATTCTATATAATGAGCAAGATGTGTTATGTCAGGACTTTTATATCCCTCCAGAATGTTGTTCTGGAGCAATGGCAAGCTGCTCCAGAAAGGCCATTCCCATCCCTAACACTCTCTATTATTTACATAGAGTAACAGAATCCTTGCTGTTATTTACATGGAAATAGCAGTAAAAAGTTTACATAAAAAGAAGGCCTTTGACCCATCATTTTTATAGTTAAAATCCCATAATATTTGTTGTGTATATAATCGTTATGTCCACCTTTGTGATTAAGATTCTTACTACAAGCTTAAAAAGAAAAAATAATAAAAATAACAAAACAAAAAAGGGAGAAACATATATGGACCAGTGTTGTAAATCCTGGCACTAGTTCCTACAGTAGGCAACACCATGACCTACCATAACCTACTTATAAACCTTTCTTTTACATGGCAACAGGTCAAATTCCTTTGGCCTTTTCTCTTCTCATAGTCCTTATATCCTCCTTTGTCTTCTAAACTTTTGCCCTGAATCAAGAGATAAAAGAATATAACCCCAGTAAAAGATTGTGGAAAAAGAGGGGAAAATACAGAGGTTATGTCACAGCTTGGAGCCGTCACAGGCGACTGAGAAACATCAAGTGCTCAAAAATGGATTTGTTCCCCTGGCAGAATAACACAGTATACTAGATTCTGAAGGTGGGAAGGTGATGTTACAATTTGAGAAGAAAATGAAGTCAGGAGATTGGCAGCTGCTTAAAGAAACTGTTAAAAGCAGAGACATAAAGATTGTAATGGAGAGCAAGGACTGCCAGAAGAGAGCCACGTGGCTGAAGCTGTCAATTCTTCAAAACTTCAAATAACACACGTAAACCAAAATCTATGGACAAGCACAGAATTGTGCCAATATGTTGATACGATTTGAAAAGCCACAGCAGAAAAATAAATATAATTAGTAAGGTACATATAGAATAACAAAAAAAAAATCTTGTAAAAACATAAACTGTTAAAGAAAAATCAAGAAAATAATTGATCCACCACTCAGCTGAGGGAAGCTATTGACTAATGACTCCAAGAAAGCCACCTCTGTAATGGGTGTTTTGCTTTTTTTCACTGGAAGGGTCAACCATGACCAGAAGGGTTTACATCAGTAGCAAAGAGTTGGAAGTACTTGCTAAATTATAGAAGAATGGGATTTGGCCATGCTTACGTGAGTTAAATGACCTGAGGAATCACATCATCATCACATTCATCTCACACCGTTCAGGTGATAACCGAAATATTTCCATGGTTGTAAATAACTATCTTTAAGAACTGTGTGGAAGAGGTAAAGTTTTGAAAGACTGGAAGGGTAATAACAGCTGTGTTTAAATGTAAGATGAAAGAGGTGGTGTAGAATTATGGCCCTTTTAAATAATCTTAAGTACAATGCTCAACAAATAGAGGAAACAAATTGAAAATAAGAAACAGATGATAGGCATATGGATTAATCAAGAATAAGTCATTCCAAACCAACCCCATTATTTCTCATAAAAGGATAACAGGCCTTGTGAATCACAGAAGTGATATAACTTGACATGAGCAATTTTTTTAGTATGGTAAATGCTGGAAAAAAATTCAAAAGCAAATTAAAAATTGCAGTTTTGATTAAACTGAGGTAGGGATCTGTGGAACTAGCAAAAGAAACATTTTTCAGTCTTTCAGGTAACCATTGTCAAAATAGAAGACTGCATTTACTGCAGATATACAGGGTGTGTAAAACTCTTATTCCTTTCATTAAATGGCACAGACACTGGAATAGACACTACTCATTAAAGCTGACAATCTGACAAAGTTGAAAAGGGCTGCAAGCAAGTTAGAGGACAGCCTGGAAATCAGAATGATCTTGACAAATTGAAGCTACAGTTTGAAAAAATATGGTACTATTCATCAGGGACAAGTGCACAATACAGCTCTCTGAGTCAGAAAACACTGCAGAAATCAAGGATGGAGCAAGTAGGCTAGGAGAAGTCCAATTAAAGGGCTGGGTGGAAGAGGATGCATTTGCATTGGTATTTCAGTTCTGCTCAGATGTAGAAGAAGATCATCACTTTTCAACGTTTGCTTTACAGTTCAGAGTTATCTTGGAACATATGAAACCAGATTTCTTACCACAAAAGATGAGCCAGAAGATGTGTTTTAGGTGGACCCAAATGCATTCAGCTGCCAGTGGGCACACAGGCTGCAGTGCCAGACTAAAGTTAGTCCAAGGTGGAAATTTTAGATGTGGATGGTGTGCTAATCATGAGCTCAGCACCAGGTGTTGCACTCCACATCTTGGTCCCTGTTGCCACACAGCCCTTGTTAAAGCACTCATCACCTTAATGCAACACGACCTGACTGTTGAATTGGCTGCGCTGTGAATGAGACAAATGTGACAGCAGGATCACATGTGGACTGTGAGGCAACTTAAGCAGTCCTTTGCAGTCTGGTAAGATCTCTGTGACAGTACTGCAGTCAGCACCACACTCTTAATTAACAGTTGGAGTGGTTTAGCCTGGAAAGATCAGAGGAAAGCCATGAGAAAGATCACCACTCTCTGAAACACAAGTTGCAGGAAAGATGTGGGACTGTTTTATCTCTAGAAGAAAAGGGTGAAATGGGTAACAGCTTTCATGTCCAACAAAGGCTGCTGCAAAGAGAAGGGGGACAAATTGACAGCTTTGACAGCTGTGTCTACTGTGGGGGAGGCAATACAGATTGCTCATACAAACGTTTGCCTAATAAAATGGCTGAGCAAGCAGTAAGCAAGGAGCTTCAGCATCCACAACACAGGAAGGTCTCACAAACAGGTTAGACAAGCATCTGTCAGACTTGGTTTAAACACAGTTCATTCTGCCTTAGAAAGGACCTCTTGACACCACAACCAGAGCAATTTGTTTTGTTCCTTTTTTAAATGTAAAGAGTAAAATTACAATTTCCTGCTCCTTTCATCTTGTCTTTCTAACTTTTGAATCATTCTACTGATCTTCCATCTGCGTTTCATGTCGTGTCTTTCTGATATTTCCATTATCCATCCCATCTCTACCTTTCCACTTTTGGCATTGTACTTCATCTGTGATATTGCTTCTACTAGGATATGCCTCCTTTTTCCCATGTGCAAAGCAATGTGCCTGTCTCCATTCAAATTCCTACATAATCAAGTATTTGCATATAACTGCTTAACTAAACATTGTACCTTCCCCATTGTTCACTCCCCCTCAGTGTTTATGCAATGGGGAAAAATTACAGTGTTGCAGGTGACTTTTTTCTTTCAGTATCTCCTTTTATCTTTACTGACCAAGAAAACTCAGAGACTACCAGCATTTTCCTTAAAATAGGATAACTCAGTGTAGAAGAATACAACAACAGTGCAGAGAAAGGACACAGTTAATCATTGCAGAAGCTTACACAGATTATCTTTCAAATAATAAAAGGCATTACTAGTGCTCTAATGCTGATACACCACAGTAAAACACCTCATTCTATAGAAAATTACTACCTTCTTAGGTTCCAGCTACTGCTGTCATGAATCTGAGAGTCCAATTTCCTTCTTTTGACTTTACAACCGCACAGTTGCTATGAGATGCTGCATTTTCTTCAAGCATTAGTGAATAGTTTATTTCTAATATACAATGTGTGCCTTCATAACAGCTATGGGCATCCTTATTATGTCATAAAGAAAAGGTGAATTCTGCACAATTGATTCAAGCAAATTGTCTCTCTTGTTAAAAATGGTATTAAGCTATATTAGACCACAAGTACTAAAGAAAACCTTAACTATCTTCAACTTTCTATGCCTTGTACATTCCCTGTACATCTCAGATAGCACTTCAGGAAAGCGTATGTTGGGAAAAAAAAAAATCTTCCATTATTTTTTTTTCATCTCCCTTTTGTTTTCCTCTCTGGCAAAACAACTTCAGTGTTCACTAGTAAATGAGGTGTTCAGTATAAGTGAGCAATGGCAGTGCTTTATCGACTTATTTTTTTCCAATGGATCCATTCTCATGTTAAATATGTTTATAAGCCCAAACAAAACATAACTCAACTGATCTACCAAATATAATACCTGATATCATCCATCTGAATTTGGGTTTTTTTCAGCCCTAGTTTGGAGAGGAGAATGAATTGCACAGTTCACTCAGCAATAACTTGAGGATTTCTTGAGGACAAGTACAAATGTTTTCAACTGGATGATTGCATGTTACAAATAAGCTTTACCTTTTATCTTAGATAGGACAGTACTTTGTTAAAAACTAAAATTAAGGAAAGAGAATTGAGTTTTATTAGGTAGTGAGTTGGACCATTTATTAACATTGCTTAAGCAACCCTTCTGTTATTTTTGAAATACAGACTATCCCCAGAAAGGAATTTCATAGCTTTAGTCATATTAGAGCCTCCTGGGACATTAATAAAGCCCTCAGAGAACGACTTTCAAATATGTCAAAGGACTTTGCAATTTTATGCATGTGTCAGAGCACACAAGTATGCAAGACACATTCAGATGGGTCTCTTTGAGGATCTATTTTCATGCTCAGTGTCTTACTACTTGTCAAAGTACACAGAGTCCAGCTGCAGAGAGCCAGGGTTAACACCCTGCTGCACTGCAAAGCCTCCCGTGGGACCTGTCTGAGCCACACACATCCTCCAGCTGAGGGCCACACAGCTACATAGAGAAGTAGCCCAAGACAAAATCTTCATGTGATTGTCAAAATAAGGATTTATTAGCAAAGGTTGCACCCTACAGCACAGTCCACAGATGTTTGCATCCTTGACTCACAGCACTTGTCCCTAAGTCATGGCTGGTAGGGGGAAGCTGAGGCTTGATATTTTTTTTTCAGTCACCAAAGAAATGCAAGTTTTGGGCCAAGTAATTTAAAATTGTGTCGTATTTTTAAAAAGCAAAAATTGTTCTGGCTAGAGAAAATTATAAAAGGAAGTGAAGAACATCACCTCAGTGTTTTTAAAAGGCACTATATATAAATTGCAGCATTCTGAATGGTGCTTCACAGAAGAATGTGAGCAAAAGGTTCATAAACAAGAGCAAAGTTGTTTTGGTTCTAGCCAACCATTTCACGCATTTCTTTCCCACAAAATTTTAAAGCCTGTTATTCCCACAGCACTAATTAGGACTTGTTAGCTATGAGGCAGTAAAACACTTGAATTGGGGGTCCTGCAAATTAAATTGCTGCTCTAAGTACCAAATTGATGGACAGCCCAAGAGACGGGTCAGACAGGGCTGTGTGATGGACAGACCCTGAGACCAGGGTCTCCTGTTGGATGTCTTATGTTTTCTGCTCTGAGTTCACCTTTTGTTGAGGGAGGACAGCATGTGGACCTACTGCAAGACCTATGGAACAGATCTCCTTGATTCTGTATTTGTATCGTGGGTCTCACTCTGCAAGTACAGAGCGAACACATGGTGATTGCATGGATAATACATTAAAGACTTTGAAGTTGCCAGGTACAGTGATAAAGGAAGAGAGATATAACCTCAAAGAGAATTTTACTGTGAGTAATATATAAATATCAAAATCTATTTTCAACATGAAATATTCAAGTCCACTCTCCAAATGCTTCATGGAACATCCTTCAGGAAATTGAACAATAATAAAACAAACTGGCACTGACTACTTGCAGTAAGGAAATACTGGAACAACAGATAGGTTTATAGCTTTTATAATAACCCTTCATAAAGTATTTTGAAAAAGACCTTCCAGGTTCTAACCTGATTAGAAACAGACTCCTCCTCAATGCTTTTCTATAGCATAAATAAGCAGAATTACTCTGAAAAGTGTGCTACCCTTGCTCTCTGTGCTCCTGTGTCTTTTCCTCCTATTTTCTCTTTGAGAGAGGAAAACTGAAACAGTGCAGCTGGATGTTAAAATCCATAAAACGGATGGAAAAGACAGTGTCGTAAGAGATGGAGGACTGAATATTCAGAATGTTTTTTTAAACTGTAAATAAATCTTCTGAGAGTATGAATTGAGAAGAGTGTGCAGGAATCATATTACAGGACAAGAAGAGGCTAAGATGTCTATTTTGTACACCCAGAGTAAATACAAACCTTTTATTTTGAAGAGATTGATGTTTTGCTTGGTTCATTCTTATTACTTGTTTTTTGGTTTTTTTTTTTAACAGATGAACAAAAATTCTTCTAACACAATGGCTTTGGCTCCTAGCAGTTCTAACAAAAGAGAGACAGTATGCATATTTGGGACTGGAGATTTTGGACGAGCTCTGGGGCACAAGATGATTCAGTCTGGCTACTCCGTGGTGTATGGAAGCCGAAGCACCCAGATGTCCAACCTGATTCCCAGGGATGCCGAGGTGTTGGGCCACACAGAGGCAGCACAGAAAGCTGCCATCATCATTATAGCAGTCCAGAGGCAGCATTACAACTTTCTTACACCACTAGCCGAAGCTCTCCACGGAAAAGTCTTGGTGGACATAAGCAACAACTTGAAATTAAACCAGTATCCCGAGTCCAACGCAGAGTACCTGGCTCAGCTGCTGCCAGGCACTAAGGTTGTGAAAGCCTTTAACACTGTGTCAGCCTGGGCCTTGCAGTCAGGCACGCTGGATGCAAGCAGGCAGGTAAGGCTGAGCGATGGGAATTTCCTCTGCACAGGGTTACACATCTCATGGCTCCCTTTCAGCTCCGCAAAACACACCTGGGACTCCGGAATTAGGCAGAGCTCAGATGGCGTTTTCACCACAATCTCACACTTCAAACCAAATGTGAGCTAAAATTTCCTTTGGGTTTTTGATACGGCATGACAAGGAACATAAATAGCTTGCCTCTGAACTCAGAAAGGTGTTTAGAGACACTAGAGAAGCAAGAGGAGAAAGATAGCAAAGCTACAAGAGAGACAACAAACCAGGAGGGTTACATCAATTGTTCATCAGAGTTGTAAAGTTAAATAGAAACGAGATAAGAGGAATTTCCAAAGCAAGAATAAAATGAACAAAGTAAAACAAAGGAGGCAAGGGATATAATAGGGCAATGAGTATGGGCAAAAAAAGTATGCTGAAAAGTGAATAAATTACTAAAGTTTTTTAAATCATCGCCACCTGAATTTAACACAACATCAACATGTGCAGCTCCTCAGCCAGAGGCCAGCAAGCACAGAGTTGGCCATAGGCAGCAACACAGCAGATTACTTGAAGATAAATCATTTTTTATGGCCCTGTTTTCTGTCATTTCAAAGGGCAGTGCTCTTATACAACACACGAAATCATCCAGCTACTCCAACCATTGCTAACTTTGCTCTCCACTGTCAGATAAATGATTTTGGCTAGAGACCCAAGGGCTTCCAAGCCTAGATTTTATAAGCCTTCACCTTCTCAACAAGAGCAGAAATTGCCCCCTTTCTCCTAGTTCCAAAAGGATTATTGTCTTACACACTCAGAGAAAAGATGATTTCTTCATTATTTTACTAGACCTGGAAAGAACTAATATTTAGTTTTGTGACAGGGAAATCATGTTTTACAGATCTCTGTCCTCACTTCCCTAGAGAATTTATGGACCACCATAGCAGCAACTGAAAATTTTTCTCTTACTTACTGCTATTGAAAATTTTGCTCCAATTTAGTCCTATAAAATTTTGTGCTTACAAACTACTTGCAGATCTTCAGAAAAACGTCAAGTCTTCTACTCAAAGACATATACTAAGCCCATAATACATTGTTCTTTCCAGATATAAAGTTATGCCATTTGAAAGAATCTTCTTCCCTAAAGTCAAGAATCATATTCAAAGTTCTTTGACTTGTTTGCCAAAAGTACCTATAGGCTATTTTTTTGCCTATATTAATTAAGGTCAGCAGTAAGCCAAGTAAGCAAAGAAGCAGCCTAGGAAGCTTGTGCTTACTGTCCATATCCAGGCAGGACGGCAGTAGACAAAGTCATGAAAATCTGTAAAAAATAAACTTCTGTTTGTTTTTGTCTGCAGGTGTTTGTCTGTGGAGATGATGTGGAAGCTAAACAAATGGTCATGAATATTGTTCGTGCACTGGGCCTCACTCCAGTAGATAAGGGATCCCTCTTGGCTGCTCAGGAAATAGAAAATTACCCTCTGCAACTCTTTCCAATGTGGAAGTTTCCCATCTTTTTGTCCCTTGGCCTAGCTGCATTCTTCTTCCTCTACTGTGTGGTTCTTGATATAATTTACACTTATATTTATGCAAAAAATGACTTTTCATTTTTTATTGCAATAACCATTCCAAATAGGGTCTGCCCTGTAGTGGCACTCATCCTTCTTGCCTTGGTTTACCTTCCTGGTATATTTGCTGCAGTTATTCAGTTATACAGAGGTACCAAATACCGCCGTTTTCCAGACTGGCTGGACAAATGGATGCTGTGTAGGAAACAACTTGGACTAATAGCCTTGGCATTTGCTTCCCTTCATGCTGTGTTCACTCTTGTTACTCCATTGCGTGCCTTTATAAGTTGGAAAACCAGCAAAGGAATCATCTCCCAGGTAAGTTCTGTTCCCTGCTCTAAGTCTTCCTTTCCTCTGGCCCTATTAAAATACTACCATCTATCCTGAGCTTCAGAAATCCATGTGGACAGTCCAGTATTCTTTAAAATACGGTAATTTTCCTAGCTTGTGTTTCTTTTAGACATTGATGTAGACACATTTTGTTGATATTATGTTGAGCTGAGGGGATTTCTGGCCTCAGTCTTCCTCCTAGACAGTTGATGTATTAATAAAATAATCAGGGAAAATGTAAACCCTATTTCTTCATATACCTTCAAGAATAGAATATATTATGACTTTCTGATCTTACTTAACAAAGGAACACATATCTCTCTTCAACACATCTACAGAAGAGCAAAATATGCACCTCAATTACAGTTACATGGAACCTATATGTCATATAATTCCTCTCCTGTTTTTTGAGCTGGCGTTCAAAGTAAATCTCCGATGATCAGAGAGTTAATGTATAACATTCAGATGAATCTCCTACTTACCTGTAAGGAAACTTTTTCTACTTCTTGGTGCTAAAACTGCTGTCACTAAAATACACCTGGTCTTCTTTTCTTCAGGCACTGAACAATAAAACAGAACCACTCAACCACACTAATGCCTGGCTTAGTGACTCTTATTTGAGTTTGGGAATTTTAGGATATTTTTTATTTGTTCTTCTGGGAATAACTTCCTTGCCTTCAGTCAGCAACAATGTCAACTGGCGAGAATTTCGATTTGTTCAGGTAAGAAGACCATCTCTAAAAAAACCTTCTAAAAAAACCTCCTTGCCTTATCAGCAGTGGACATGGTTCAGGTTTACTAGAGACATGGCTTTGCTCCATTAGTATCTCCAAACGTGATCTGTTCATTATCCCCCATCACAGAGTGAAAAAAACATCTACATGGCCATAGAGCTGTAAAAACCCACAATATCTCTGATGGCTGCTTATGGTACAACTGGGATTACTGCATCATCAAGAGAAAGCTGGGAAGATGTGAGCTCCTAAATGAAAAACAGAAAGCTGGGTTTGACATCAAATTCCACAACTGTACTAAGTCACAAAATATTTTAGACGTTTTATTGGGCTAATGTTTTTGGTCCACAAGATAATTCAGTTAAAATGGATCTGAAAATTACTTTATAACTCACATCTTCTCAATGCTAAGTGTCTAAAGAGAATCTGCAATTTCTGCAGACTGTAAAAACTGCTGTGATTATAAACAGGCTGCCCTTGGTAACACTGTAATCTCAGCTCTCCATGTGGAGGAAGTTTGGTGCAAGCTTCCATGCCTCTGCAGGAGATGGGCTGGAGGGGAGGGGAGGCAAGAGAAGGGGAATTTACTATCAATGAATGTTTTATCAAGGCAAAAAAATTGCACAGTATGATACTTCTGGATGGATCAGCACTAGAGCATTAAAAAAAATCTTGGATCTCTCCACTGAATGTCAGCATTTTCTCTGCTTTTTCATAAATATGACAGCCACTAGGCAGTGTGTGTGTGCTAGGAAATATTATAAGGGTTATTGATGGAGAAAAAAACAAACTATTTAATCTATGTCCATTTTAATTGATTTTTTAAAAATAATAACAGCCTTTATGCTATATAAAACTGTTTCATTTCACCAGTCCTCAAGCTGGCACATGCCACAAATCTTACTGTGTCCTTAAATTTGCATTTGTTCTGGTTTAATTTATTGTTTTAACCTCCATTTCTTTCCTTCTTTTTTTCCTTCCTTGTCCTTTAGTCCAAACTGGGATATCTGGCACTGATTTTGTGCACTGCACACACGCTGGTTTATGGTGGAAAATGGTTCCTGAACCCATCAGCATACAAATGGTATCTTCCAGACATCTACATCCTCTCCCTCATTGTTCCATGTGCTTTACTGGTTGTCAAATTTGTGCTGATATTTCCTTGTATAGACAAACCTCTCACCAAAATCCGGCAGGGCTGGGAGAGAAATCCCAAATACTCAGAACAGTCAAATTACATTATCAACAAGTCTGCTGTATAATTAAATTAAACTGTATCATTAAAAAATATTATGAGGGCATATCAAAATGAAGTCTTAAAGCCTACTCCATCTGGAGATGGAGAGAAAAAGTGAAAACTTGTCCAAGTGTGGTGGTCCCTGGACCATCCACAGAGAACTATTTACTTCCTTGGAGAGTGTGCAGCTCCTAGGCTACCTGAATTGCTGTGCCTCCCCTTTGGGAAGTCCCCTGAGAGATTTCCTTGTAGCTCAGGGTGAGCAAAAATGCTTCACCCCATGAGCCTTTGCAGTTCTATGTTAATGCTTTTGTACCCCATTGGTTATTTCCCTTGATCCTGGTTTTTACCCCTCCTGATTGGTTCCCTTTTAGATCCTTTCCCTGACTGGTCCCTTTCCCAATTCCTTTTCCCATTGGCCGAGTTATGAAACCCTGCCCCTGGCTACCCTATAAAGTCCCTCTCCCCTTGGGCTCTCTGGCTCTTTCCCCTTTGGACCCTGTGGAAAGAAGAAGCTCTCCTGGAGACTGGAATGGCCCTGCCTGGCTGTTTTACTCCCCTGTCTCCCAGGGTGGCAAACACGGCTCTGCCGCTCAGGCAGCCTCACAAAAAGTCTGATCACTCTGCCCCTGAGAGTGCACAAAAGGTCTGATCACTCTACACCTGAAGTGCCTGTGCCTCCACTGATCTAGGTGTCTTTTTAATGACCTTTCCAGCGAGGAAGGTCGTGGCACCTTCACCACAGGACCAGACTGCAGCCGCCAGGCTCTGTATAAACAAAGCCGCCCCGATGACAAGTTTTAAATGTAAATGAGGCCATCGAATTTCTGCACACCAGGCATGCTTTCACACAGGTGCAGATGCTCTCTTTTGCTTTATTTCCCCTTGCATATTTACCCTCCATCCTAAGAAGGGTATGTGAGAAGTAGGTGGTGTTCCATGTCCCTCCTCTGTTGTTCCAAACTCCTCCAGAGCTGGGCAGAACCACAGAAACTTTGATGTTAGACAGTGTTTGCTCCTCTTTCTTATGCTGCCCATCAGGACTCAGCTCCGTGTGCACCTACACACATCCACAGAGATCCATATATACACATGAGTTTCCACACATTTCCCTGTTTCTAACCCCAGAAGCCACAAGCACCAACAGAACAGGTGCATGATGGATGCTAGCTAAGGAACAAAGTTTCGCCTCCCAGCATTGTTTATCCTCCATTAATATCTGATCCAAGGAGAGCTACGTTGATGCCTTAGAGGTAGTTAAGTAAGATTTGTTTGGTTTGTGTACAGGAACACTGATGTTCAAAGTGTGTGGGTAAAGGACTGCTGAATCTTTGCTTGTACTGCTCTACCAGAAATTCGGGGACAAGGGGAAGGAGTAGAGATAAAAAAATGACAGAGATGTGAGAAGTGCTTACAGGCCTCAGCTTTTCAAGAATGGGCAAACAAATGACCCGTAATTTTTTATGTAAGCATTGAGTTGTAAGAAAAGAAACTGAAGGAAAATCCTTTTATTTGAGAGGTTATATTTATTATATGTCATAATCATATCTCATGAAGATAATACTGTTGAGTTTTCAAAAAATATATCATTGGATGTGATATTACAGATATTCTATGAAAATATTCATGTTTTAAAGACAATAAAATTGGGGTTTTTTACGCTGTTGAGCTCTGTTATCATTTTGGGAACCTCTTCTTCTAAGATGCAGCTGCTGGTGTGCCCTGTTGCACAAAGGTTTTGGGAAGCCTTGGAACAAATAACAAAATGGGATCCTGTCTTCAGCCAGATGCCTTGACTTGTCCTCCCCCATCTTTGTTTGCTTCTTGGATGCTCACATAAGCAGATCTTTACTTAGTCATCCAAGTAGGCTGAGGATATTGGGGAAAAACAGGTTCCAGCTGGGATGGTGACTTCCTGTTAAATTGCAAACAGAAGATCCAACAGTCTCCTTTGGACTGGAGAATAAAGAATAGACAATATATGTTGGTTTTATAGGAAGAGAAATTGCTTACTATTTTTTTACCTCTCTGCTGTTCTCCTTGTCTGTACAAAGAACACTCACATATATGAAAGTATAAGCATGCTACCTAGTATAACTAGCTGTGCTTTCAAACTAGCATTATCAACCAGCTTTAAAAAATAAAATTTTAAAAAAAACCCTCTGAACAATACTACTGAAAGCATTTCCCAACAATGGATTCTTTTTTAATTCTGGGCACACACCCCCTCTTCATGTCATCCTCTGTCCCAGAATCTGTTCTTTACACCCAAAAGTATGATAAAGTAGTCTGGGATATCAGCAATTGACAGAGCCAGATTTCTTAGAAAGAATTCTGGCACCAAGTACTCTTACTAACCAGCATTTGCACATATGTTATACTTGTCCTAAACTGATATGCATGTGTTGATGTAAGTCTTTACAGAAGTTTTTCTTGACCTGTGCCATGAGGGAGTAGTACTATACTTCAAGCTTCCTTCAGTGATTTTCCACAGAATCATTTATTGCAGAAGGGATCAGGTATAGGCTCAACAGGTCCAATGACAACACTGTTGTGAGGATGCCTGTAACACCTCTTTACAGCTCCCTGGAGGAGAGATGGAAGCAGCAGAACGAGGGGAGGAAAACAAGACAGAACAAGAGAGAGAAAGATTGTGTTTGCATGAGTACAAAGGGGCAGACAAGAGCAGAAAATAAGTAGCAGTAGTGTGAGCGAATATCCTCTAGATTTGTCATTTTGGTGGTAGATTTTAGTCTCAGTGACAGTTACTCCAGATTTATGTTATTACCAGTAGCAACAGTTCCAAAGCACGTAGTGGGTTTTGATATTACTTTATAAAGGATTTATTCTCAGGGTTTCTGCCTCTCTCCCAATCCCAGATGTAAAACTGGCCCTTCCTCTCTCACAGCTGAGCTGGTAGGTTGGAGTTCAAACTCCAACAGCCATGGCAAGTCCCATTTAAAAGCTGTGCCTTATGAAATAAACAGTGCAAGGGCTCTGCATCTTTTCCTCCCAGAGAACAGGCTCCTTTGTGTTTTCTGAGGGTCTTGTGTTAAAAGAAGCCAAACCAAGTCTCCTTTACCCTCACCAGGAACCAGCACAAAGTAACCATGGCCTGACTGAATGCTGCTTTGTACACTCACAGCTAATCCATAGCCTCAAACACCCACAGGACTGTCCTTCTGCAGGCAAGACAAAGGAACTTCTTTGGGGATGGATATCACGTTTTTTTTTGTCAAGTGAAAACAGACCAAGATGTACTGGAAATGCAAAGCAGCTGGGTACAATTTGCAATTTGCTGTTTACTCCAAGGATGAAGTGCCAATATTGGCTGTGTACAAACTGAGGAGGCAATGCTGTTTGCTTGCAGAGGGGGTGTACAGCAGCTCTGAGGAGCAGACCCAGAGCCCTTGCATCTCCACTCAGCTGCAGGTGCTTTGTTGACTTCAGTAAATAGTAGGTCAGATCTTCATCACTCAGATGTGAGCAAGGGATTTCATGTCCTCTTCATATCCTCTTGTACTTGGGCAGCTGGGGAAGACTTGCTTTACACATTTACAAACGTACAAATTTACTTCCTGAACATGGTAGAGAAAACAAATTCAGTAATCATACTGGTAGTGGAAGTATTCAATGATAGTATCTTGAAAACAATAGCCAGTGCCAGGAAACTTTTTGGTAGCTGGTACACATTACTCATGGCTGAGATCTTGGCAGTCTATTTTTTCCCTGTTATGTACTGAAAAAACCTGGTGAAAAAGAAGATCAGAAGGATTATGAAAGGGATTTTGGAAAGGGTGTTTTCCACATGGTCCCCAGAAGCCAAGAAAAGCTTTTATGTGCATATGTACGTAATGCCATTCTAAGAACTCCTGCAGGAATAAAGCATTGATTCTTAGATTTACTTCTAAATCAGAGTCAATACTTAGAAAATACAAATTACAGTGTTTTAAATAAATGGTCACATGGGTATAGTCAGTAACAACTAAGATTGGATTTCATTACATAAATTTTATTCTGATGCACTACAGCATAGTGGAATAGACAGCATAGTGTGGGTAGACTTCTACACTCCTCATTATAGGGTTAATTTAACTCTTTGCCTTTTTTTGATACCTGGGGAATATATATTTTAACCAAAAAAATATACTTATCAGTGTAAAGAAAGTATTTTAATTAGATTTCCTTGAAACAGAATGGTATTTCAGACACACACTGGCCCCAGGGGATGCAGCTGACACCACAGATACTGCTGGATCCTGACCCATGGAGATCTGAGCAATTCCCTTCAATTCCACCACATTGCACACTGAAGTCCTGAGATCTTCAACATATTTTTCCTCTGCAGCACAGCCTTCTGTCAGGCTTCTCTGCTTTATCTAACAGTCACCTTTCACTCCAAGACATGACACTTTGGGGCCCACTCTACAAAGCCCCTTTATTCCTGTGTGTCAGATTTTACAACAGCATCTTCTGTTTCAAATGCTGTTGAATTCACTAGGCCAAATAAAGAACTAGTGAATACTATGAACATTCAGAGTAGCTATGTAACCCATGTTTGCCTGTTCTTCCTTATTATGATTAGCATATTTAATAAGTATTCAGTGTACCAACAATAACCTAAATATAGTTTCTCTCCCACACAATTCAGAAGCTCCTACAGAGACTACTTTTTCATGTGCATTATACAGATTTTTGTTGTGGATCTCTATTTGTGTCACTAATTCCTGACCTTAACATGAATTATTTTCTCCCTCGTGGAAGCTGACATTCCTCAAGAAACAATTTTTATATATCACTGTGGAAAACTACACATTTCTTATTCTTGCATATTGCCTTAATGTTCTTTACTGTGGGAACCCAAAATTGACATAAGTATTAGCTCTGACAAGACTAGATTACTACATATTACTTTCTTATAAGCAACCTCTCTGCTACAAGAAGAAGAAGAGTACACTACAGAATCTTGACAGGACATGCACAAACCTCAGAGAACTGCATGAAACTTAGCTAACATCTCCAAATGCTGCAAGCTAGAAGCAGTAAATTTTGTTCATATGTCTTAACAAACATGCTTTATTCTTGTCTCTCTTTTTGCTTCCACATACAGATTTGCTTATTATTCCAGATACAATCCCTTCACTGTGCTTCTCTTCACATGTGGTCAGATTTAAACAAGGAACAAGTTTAACTGCAGTCAGTAGACTTAAGATAGGAGCAGGAGTAGTAGTAATAGCATAGAGGCCTTTCCTAATTTCCTAGTTATCCATTAAATTGTCATCCCAGTTTTATGGAAGATGGGAAAATGTAGTCTTTATAAACCTCTCTTTTAGAGCCTTCAGAAAATAGATATATGAAAATTTAAAAAAAATATAAGTTATTGTAATGTGCTAACCATTATGGGACACAAGTGGTTGAACACCACTAGACCAAAGAAGACATTTTTTGGACATATTATCTATGACTGTTGGCATCAAAGGAGGAACATATTTTTAAAGAAACATACTGGAGAAAAGTATATGGAACAAAATTAAAAAGCTATTAGAATGAATGAGAGGAAAGAAGAAGGAGGAAGAAAAAGCTGTTTTTCTGCTTTCCTACTGACTCCATGACAGAAATATCACACATTTTTGATTGCAATTATAAATCAAATTACCAATTATTTCAGTACCTTATAAATAATTAAATGAAGAGTTTGATCTTGGCAGCCCTGGAGTTCAAACTACCCTTTAGGATCCCACCATAGCCTTTTTACCCAGGCCAAACAGGTATAAATATGCATATTTTCTCATTCTTTACAACAACCATTCCAAAGCTAGCTGCCACTCCACACCACTTGTGGTTGAGCAGCGGCAGTAGCAAACTCAGTTGTGCATCAGGCACAGGGCTTGCATGTCTTGGTATTAAATATAGTTGAAAGAACTGTTTCCTTGGGGCAAAAAACCAGAAAAGATGCCACAGCCCAATTGCACAGGCTGGAGACAGATTGCTTAATGGACTGCTCTGTTTCAGTACAAGACGCCATCATCTTCATTTTGTAGTTAAAGAAGCAAAATCAAACACAGAACCTCACTGTAGAGAGGGCAAATCATTCACAGGGCATGAAAACTGGAACTAAAAGTAATCCTACAGTACTTGGTGAGGAAGACAAGTGAGAGCTGGGCAGGGTGAGCAGAACCCAAGAGGTGACTGGAAGGGTAGTCCCTCCCCATTTGTCTAGCAATGAACCAGAGCTTAGGGAGCACTGGAACAGGACAGATGCAGTGTTGCTGTCATTTAGAACCAGCCCAGGAAACCAGAAATGATGGATGCAGAAGTAATTGCAGGGAATTATGTTAAATAGGTACAGGATTATAGTTTGTTTGTTTTTCTAGTAGCTTCTGTTTTCCAATTCCATAAGTAAAAGCTGGAAACCAAATCCCATCTTTAATTGGATTGGTCTAAAGGTTAAACCGCAAGTCACACTTCAGAAACTCCAGTCTGGTCTTACTGGCAAGCCTGCCAAGCATTGTTGAGATAAATAAATCTGAGAACTTAGTATACCCAGTCTTGCCTGAGGGATGCTTCCTGTCCAGTTACAGAAGTCTGGGAAGGATAAAGGGGCTGACTTGGAAAAATACCCAACACCCAAGTATCACTGAATATTACTGAATAATGTCTAGCATCTCTACTTCAAGCACCCATGTTTCCTGGCAAATATGTCTTTTTTGTCTTTTACAAAGAAGCTGACACTTAGATTCACATTTATTGCCTTCACAGGTACATCCCAAGTTTCTTTAATGATCCCTGTGTCAGTGACTCATACAACATCATGCAGGAAGTTAGAGGCAAGGAGGGGAATTGGATGTGGGTTTCCTGAAGCTAAGGATAGTTCTCTAATTACGAGGAGCTTTACAGATTAGAAGGCCAGAAGGCAACCTTGTGATTAGCTATTCTCTCTTCCTGCAGAACACATGCTGTAGACACTGCTGAAATTAATTCCTTTCTGAATTATCAGGAGTTGTCATATTTTTCGGTTCACAGACCCGCTACAAATTTTCCAACAGTAATACAGATTGCTGTAAAGTTTAAGATTCCTGACAACATGTAGTTTTATCCTAGCTACCATTTGTTATAGCTGGCAGGTAATCCATTAAAACAGGCTGCCTTAAAGATATTCTGAAGGAACTGATGAACTTGATTTAAATGTTAGAGAGCTCACCACAACTTCTGGCAAATTATTTTGAAAGCTGATTACCCTCACTTCAATACATAGCCTGGATTTTTTTTTTTTTTTACTGTAGCATTCAGTAAACATAATTTATGATTTCCATGATTTATGTGAAGTGTCCAGACTCGTGGTTATATATAGATCACATATATTACTCCAGAGAAGAAGCCCAGATACAAGGAAAAAAAGTGTGATTTATACATTTATATATATATATGGAGAAACATAAATTCTAGTGCTCCTACTGTATATGTGGAAATCCAAACACACACTGAGACTTCTTGGTGATGAAAGTGAAAGATTTAATGTATTTCAAATCTTTTTTTTTTTTTAACCTGGTAAAGTAAAAAATCAAAATATTAACCGTCAATGTGGATAATCTCAAACTTAACCATAAATACACACAAAAAAATCCCAGCTGGAAAGCACCAGCTGAAAACCATTCACAGAGGGCCTACTAGAAAGGGTTATGAACCTTGTTCAAAAATGCTACGGGGGCAGGAAAAAGAGGGCAGGAAGAAGATCTATCATGGTTTTGTGATTTTTCAAATGCACAGAGAAGAGAGCTCCACTGCTGCAGGGAGCAGTTTCACACTGTGGAGGGGACAATGAAGTGTCTGGAATGATCTCCATTAATGCCAAAAATGTTGGAGTAAGAATGTTGTTGTAAGAATGTAGGAAAATTTACATCCACAGAGTACAGTAATTTAATTGATTCAGTAAAAAAAAAAGTTAGAGTTGAATGCAATAAAAAGTACCCAGATCACTATTCTGCTGATGAAATGTCATAATCCAGTAACTGGAAAAGAGAGAAAAAGCAGCTGGTCTTTTCTATGAGACAAGAGAAAAAAACATAATCTATACAAATATATGCAACTCTGGGATTGTTTAACAGAGCACCAGGTGTGAGAGAAGCATACAGAGAGTATCATATAAGCTTCAGATAAAACCACAAGTGTACTTAGGTAGCTTTGGCTAGGTTTAAAGGTGAAATTCTACTTAAATCACTCTACACAGAGAGTAAAGAAACTTGTTCATTTCTTTCCAAGTTTAGGTATTTGACATTTGGCATTGTTGCACTTATTTTCAAAGAACAAACATAAGGAACTATATGGCTCAATTACAACTTCTCTTTCTAAAAAAAGAACATAAAGACTAATAAGCTGTAAATGCTTGGGTTAGGAGAAGTATTAGAACCATTTGAGAGACAAAACACCAATATCAAATAACATTATCCCAACACGAGAAGGAGACAACAAAAAAGTTTAGAGTTAAAACTATACAAATGAGATCAAAAACCCTCTGGATGTGCCTTGAAGACAAAACCAGTGAAAATAAATATCCTTATTGGTTAGGTGACTATTTTTTAGTATGGGTGTATTTGGTCTTGCAAACACCAGGTCGAGCATGGATGCTTTAGTCAAGCTTAAATCACCGAGTTTAGCATGGGAACACCAGCATTAGATTAAATGTTAATTGCCTGTGGAATGCAGAACGTTATACTGCACCACAAAATCCTTGTTTATTCTTCAAAATAGGGGAAGGAGTGTGTGAATGCTACCACCGGAATACCTTTTGTTTATTTTTCTGAGATCATCTAAGAACATACAATTGAAAAACCCATCACATTGTTTCATCTTCTCTTTCTTTCTCCACACAGTTATGAGAGAAAAAAGTGAAGAGTTTCTTAAGTAGGTCACTCTAGCACAAGCACAAAGAGCCATGGATTTTCCCCTTAGCTATCTGGAGTGAAATTTCAGGGATCAGTCCAAACACTGTTTTGTCAGAGATGTGCCAGGAAAAAATTTATTCCAAAAAATAAATTTAGGAGAAAATACAATATCAACAACTTCCTAAGTAGGGTTGTTAAGTTTTTAGAAAACACATAGTAATAAAATAGACTACATTCAATCTGTTACACACAACAGAAGGAGCAAGCTAAGAAAGGAGCACAGTGCTAACTAAAACTAGGTGCAGTGCTAATGCACTCTGGGAATGTGTCATAAATCCCAACCTTGGACTTAATAAAGGCCTAAATAAGATTACTTCTGCTGAATATTCATGCTCTAACTAGTTAAATTATAGAAGTACTACGGAAAGGATTTACAAATTAAATAAATGGAATGACTCACAGGAAAAAAAAAATCAGCCTTGTCTACAAGGAAGTAAAGAGGTACTGTTCAAAGGCAGACAGAACTAGAAGTATCTGACCACTCCTGACACCCTCAGCTCAAACTACTGCAGCAGAAGAAAATCAAGCACCACTCTTTGGGTGCAAAGTACTTATACCTAATGTATGTCTACAGTGAAGACAACTTTTAAAACCAGATCTTTCAGCCAGGATAATGACACCCCCTTAACACGCCTCCATGTTATGTTCCAGAGAGGAAAGAGCAGTATTTGCAGATAATTTCTTTCTGTCTGGTTTTATTAACAGAGTCCATGAGGGAAACAAAACAAAGCACTACTGATCCATACTTATTTTCCATCCTTCTGTCCTTGCACTCACAAACCTCCAGAGCAAGCAGATATTTACTGCTCAGATAAAACCAGCCTGGCCACTTCAACAAGCATGAAGATAGATATCTGTGACCTCTGGTCCCAGCTCAGTTTCCAGCAGAGACCTTCACAAGTCTGATTCCTGTGCAAAACAGAACTCTGCAAGTATAATTCACTGTGCCCACTACCAGTGAATAACTGGGGCCTTAAGTACAAGATAATGGTAGTCATGAGCCATCATAAAATCATTTTACGTGTCAGAACCACTGTGGCTCTGCCGAGAGGATATTTGTGGCTTTTTCAGACCATGTTTAGGGCTTTTTTTCCCCAGTCTTCTTCAATGTTTTTGGCTTCCGTGCCAAAACATGATGAGAACCCTAGTTCTGACTAATTTTTTTAAGTGTGTATTTGAAATACATGTGTGAAAGTCTCCCAGTGCTTTGAAGTGCTAGATGTGGAGGTATTGTGCTTAAGCTAAACTATCAGAAAGCCATTATTACATATTAGCCAATACAAAAGGTGATGAAAACCACCTCACAAATGAACAAAGACACAGAACCTGTGGATGAAAGCAGAAAGGGAAGAGGATGGGAACATCCTCAGAGTGATACAAAAGCCTTAATCCAGAAGAGTGTGGAGATGACTGTGCTCAAACAGACTCTAAGTTTTGTTTAAATAAATTTCAAATTTAATCAGAAAGATTTTCTGTTGCAGAGTGCTCTTAGACCATTCAAGGCCAATTCATTCCTGCCTGTAACAGATTAAGCATGCACAACACAAACGGAAACCACCAACTGATTATTAGCATCTGCAAAGATTCTGGGAACAGGTCGATTATATAAAAATAAGTATTGTGAAGAACAACAAAAAAAAGTGAAGTTCTATATCTTTTTTCAGCTGGAAAGCCCTAAACATTTTGGAGCACAGAGTACAACAACTTAAAGCCTGCCTGGCCTATTTATCTATAATGCATATATAAAATTATATTTTGTAAACATTTGAAACCATGCACAGGACTTACATAAAAACAAAGGGGTAAATAGGTCAGGCAGGCTTTCAGCTGTTGTACTCTGCACAGTACAGAGTACAGAACATCCTCTAAGTATGAATATTCTTACTTACAGGTGACACAGAACATTTCTTTTCTTCATGAAAATTCTAATCATTTTACTGAAAGAATAGGGAATAATCAGTTAAAATGTATATATTAACAATGTATGAAAGGATTCAGCTGCAACAGGAACAAGCAAGAAAGAAACATCAATGACAACAAAAAAAACTCTACCAGACATCCTGCAAACATGAAGAACAAACTTTACATCATCAGCTCTCCTAACAGCCATGGTAGCATGTTCTGAATTAAATATAATTATGTTTTGATGAATTATTATGCATAACTGGCTAATGATTTCTGACTTTACTTGACTAATTATGACCTCATTTGTACATCACGCTCGCTCTTTCTAGGTTGACAAAAGGATTGTTACACTCAACAAAGGGAAAAGAAATACTCTCTGTGATACACTTCACATAAAACATGGCAAACTGGAATACTTTAAGTGGCAGACTTGTGGCTAATTTTAGAAATTACACTTCTCAAACAATCTAGTTATTTACAACCATCATACTCAAACATTTACATATTACCCAAGATCTTCAGAATGGGTTCCCAAAAATATATGCACGAATATGTGTTAATTTTTTTCCAATAGAAAAACCTATATATAACCTCCTGAACCACTGTCAGACATTTTAAAAGAGACTTTTGGCACAAAAAATTTCTTTAGGCTCAGGAATACTATGGCTCCTATTAGAGATGAGTGCTGGGACCCAAGGAGCTGCTCCCACAGCTGGTACCAGAGGCATGTCTAGGTGAGCTCTGTTTCTGCCTTTGGTAGAGCTTCTATTTGGTTATTGTGAAAAACAGGTATAAGTTAGAGAGCCAACATGCAAGAGCTGATGTGCCTGAATTAGAAGTGGCAGTGTGACATCTAGTGGGCTCTTTCTATGACAGCAATAGGCTTATTCCTTTTTAGCAGCTCGTAAAGCTCACAGATCACAGAACATTCCCACTTGAAAGGGATCCACAAGGATCATCAATTCCAACTCGTAAGTGAATGGCCTGTACAGGGATTGAATTCATGACCCTGGCGTTATTAGCACCATGCTCTACCAACTGAGATAATAGGTTTCAAGAAATTGAACAAAAGGAGCAAAGAAGCTAACACAAGGAACAAAGAAAGCAGCCACAGACTATACAGGTGAGGAAAAAATATTTACAAAAGCCAGAGATGGAGGAAGAAGTTTTGTGTTTACTGGCTTTCAGAGTGTACTCAAGTATGACTGACAGGAATTCAAAATACATCTCATGTTGGCCATTGGGGATGTGTGTTGCAATATTTGAGGCATTTTCAACACACACCCCATGCTGCAACAGAAGCATTAACCAAAACAAGCAACGAGGGGAGACATCATGATTAGGAAAGCAACTTTTCCCCAGAGAGTACAACACACCTCTTTCACTTCCAGTATTTTGAAAGTTGGGATTCCCCCAAATTCTAAAAACTCCACTGCATCATAGGTGGTAATGAGGCACTTGAAAACGGTTAAATAAAAACTAAACTTTATTTTCCTGGAGTTGTTTATTTTCATGTCCCTTCTACTACATGAGTCACATGCAAACCAGCCCAAGACATTTCCCCAGTAATTTGGCTAGTCTCATTGATTATGGAAATTACAGATCAGCAAATGAAAATGAATTCTGGTAGTACTGCACTGGTGTCAACTCAGTTCAAGCATTAGGCATGGAGAAAATAAATGCTGTCTGCCTAGATTCTCAACTGGAGCTAAGAATGAGAGCTCAAATGGACCTCAGTCACATAATGGTGACAATGATAGAATTCAGACACCTGGAACATCATTTCTATGCTCTGTGTGCTGTTTTTGTGCCCAGAAGTACTGTCCCTGTCCCACCTCTAACGAAACAGCTATGAGCTAATTTCCCACCTATTCCCAGTGGAGGTGATGCCTAAATCATCAGGAATAATGCCTAAATCATCAGGAATATCCCTTCTGTAGCTGGATACCATGACACTGCTTCAGAAGAATAAAGCTTCAAAGCAATTCTTTTCCAGGTGCACCTGGGAGTTTTACAGGCCTGCGCTTACCACCCAGCCAGTACAGCAGAACCTCAGCCTTTCAGTAGGTAAAGTAGCATAATATATATTCTAATTTATATGAGAACATATATGCTGACACATAGGATTGCAAAAAGCGTTGTACAGAAAGAATCAGATGCCTTATTGCTGATCTTCTGTGCTTTAATCCTTTATATACATTTAATATTTTCATATTATGGCTTCTGTCCAGCAGAAACAGAGACCCGAATCCTGACCCCATGTTATTCAGCAAAATAATTAAAAGAGCTTGCATGGCTTGCTTTGGTCATCATCAATCTGTTTTAAATTATCCAAGCTCTTGGTACTGAAAGTTTTGAAATAAGGTATGTGGATGGTAAAGGAATAAAGATCAGTTGAAAAGTGATATGCAAGGTAAGCAGTATTGTAAATGTCTTTCTCAACTCACAGGCACATATCACCATTATCATCAGGTATCTTTATATTGTAATTATTGCTTTAGTTAAAGACCATCTTGGGACCCATCTGACTGCAATATACCAGATCTAAGAAATTAATGTCATTACTGAAAAACTGCATTTCAGCTTTTGTTCTGTAAAGAACTCATGCCCAGGGAATGCACAAACAGTTGTATTTATAATTAAATGGATGAGGCAAATTGTGTTATTGTACTGCATTGAATAAAAGCAATCAAAAAATCTCAGTATAAAAACCTCACTTGCTGTACTATCCACAATGATAGGCCTTCAGTGATACTCTTGCTGATGCCCAGGGAGTGATAAAAAATTTCCACAACTCTGAACACAGACAAAACAAAGAAGGGAATGAGTATGGAGTAAGGGAGTTGGTCACACCTCTGAACCATCTCTTAAAGAAGCTGTAGCTGGGAGGGAAAAGTCTGGAAGACAGATAAAGTTGCAGAAAAACTGAGGCAGCTCAAACTGGATGACCAAAATCTATAGGAAATTTTGTTCTCCATACTCTCTGTATCTATAAAGTGACAAACATGCCTTCCCTTTGTCTCCTATCCTTTCAAAACTTGGCTATTAAAGGAAATCCTGTACAAAATACTTGGCTGCAGAACTGAGCATAAATAATGTGCAGTAAATAAAAAATGAAAGAGTGGCATCAAAGAGAAAAAAAAAAGGCAGTAGAACATAGAAGCACCATTCCTTTGGGCATTAAGTCAAGCATTATATTAGTTCCATCTGGTCCGCACTGTATTTATTCTTCTACTGTTTAAAATTATGCCTCTTCTCAAGTATTGCAATTAAAAGGGTAAGGAGACTATTTCTTGGCCTCCCTTAAACAGCATAGTTATTCCAAAATTTTTATCCCCTCAGCTGTGCTAAGTAAACACCTCAATAAAATGGAACTTTACACTTTAATTCCCTGTCTCCTCCCTATCTTTATTGCAGTTGTCAGGAAATCATGATGCCTCAGCATACCAGCACCCAGCTCCCAGCCACTACACCAGATGGGAATGCAACTGGCAGCACATTCCAGCTCAAGGCTTTCAGTTCAGGTTGACCAAATTCCCACATCATGTGTGAGCTCATGTCAGGGTTAAATGTAGCCAGACTTAGAAGGACAGATGGGCAGGCAAAAAGTCTGTGATTTGTCAAGGGTTTATGCCAGCCTTGGTTCACTGTGAAGAAGCATGGCACACATAATGAATGTGACTTGTGACCAGAGTTTAACACTATTACTGTAGCTCCGTTCTGAATTCTTTCTTAAAATCCTACTACAAAGAATCCAGAAAAAGCTGTGGAATGAAAACTGTGAACATAGTTTTCCCTTTCTAAACAAAATTATTTTACCTAGGCCTTTTCTTAGGAAAATACAGTGAATTATCTCAAAAAAAACCCCCAGAAAAACAAAACAAAAAAGACCATAATAATAGTAATAGCATCCTGTGTTCCTTGACGTCAATTTTCCCACTAGAGGGATCACACACTCTTTTAGATCTGCAAAATCAGAAACTATTTATTCTACGGAGATTTCTTACTGGTGTGTTTGTAATATGATGAACTTATTGAAACTTAAAAGGTTACCACAGCTCAGTAGCACCTCAGAAGGCAGTTGTTTACTTGTTAATCTCCTCAAACAGCCTTCCTTTGCAGCTTTCATTTTCCTCAGATAAGGAATAAGCAAATGCACCAGTGCAAACAAAATGCCTACCTAACAATTCATTTAAAATACATCCCTTGGTTACATCTGTCTCTCAGCTCTTTTGCTCATGTATGATTAAATATAAATAATCTTGCAAATGCTAACTACTGAGTGCAGTGTGTTTGGGCCCCTCACTACAAGGAGGACACTGAGGTGCTGGAGTGAGATCAGAGAAGGGCAACAGAGTTGATGAAGGGTCTGGAACACAAGTCTGATGAAGAAAAGCTGAGGGACCTGGGGTGATTAGCCTGGAGTAAATGAGGCTGAAAGGGGACAGTATAACTCTACAACTGCCTGAAAAAAGGCTGTACTGAGGTGGGGGTCAGTCTCTACTTGCAAGTAACAAAAGAGGAAACGGACTCAAGTTGTGCCAGGGGAGGTTTTTTTGATATTTGGGGAAATGTCTTTATTGAAAGCATTGTTGAGCATTGGAACAGGCTGCCCAAGGAAGTGGCTGAATCACCATCCCTGTGGGTATTATAAGACCTGTAGATGTGGTACTGAAGGACATGGTTTAGTGGTGGGCCTGGCAGTGCTGGATTAGCAGGTGGTCTCAATGTTCTAAGAGATCTTTTCTAGCCTAACCTCCATGATTTGATGAGTGCCAGGAGTCTCAGTAAAAGTATTGAAAATGGAGGATGGCTATATATATTTACGCTGAGTTAAAGTACAGAAACACTCTACCCCAAAATACCCCAAACACATCTTCCTTTTCTATACAGCTACAGGTATATAGTTTAGTGTCTTTATCTACCAACTGGTATGAATCATATCTGGTTTATTCTCACTGAAGCAATCAAAAGTTCATTCCTATTCAGTTACTGGCAATACATATATACCATTTGACATTTTATCAATGTTTAACTCTTAAAATCTTATCACTTATATTCTTTGCCCCTTATTTTCAATCTTTACAGCATTTAATATTTTTATCACTGTCCCTAGGTCCTATTTTAATTAGTAGGGCTTTTTGCCCAGACATTAATATATATACGTGTCCTGGGATGACTTTATGATGCTTGTATCCCCAGTTGTCTGTTCTGTTTGTGCTGTATGTTAAGTTCTGTACCATTAAAACTGTTTCCGGGAGTGAAGAGGAGAAAGAAGCACCACAGTTGTTTTGAGAAAACTGCCTGACTCCTCCACATTCTCACTCCAGCTGTGTTTGTCTGAGGCACAGACAGCGGTGGGGCAGAGAGATCTGCTGTGCTTTTAGTTAGTTATAGCTAGCTGAGGCAGAGAAGTTCCCTGGACTTTTTTTCCCCTTTCTTGGGACTGTTTAAATCCACCCTGGAATGAAAAAACCCAGAGGAGCACCAAGGGCTGGCACCTGCAGCCCACCTGGACCTCCAGAGGGACTGGGACTGATTAAAGACTGAGATGAGCCACACCCACGGCAAGGACTTCCTCAGTTTTGCCATCTCTCTTCAGAGCGGCGAGAGGTTTTATTGTTTCATATTATTCATTCTTTGTGCTTGTGGGTATTTTGTTTGTTAAATAAATAGTTTTTTCCACTTTTCTCCAAGGAAGTCTTTTCCAGACTGGGTGAGGGAAGAGGTCGTTTTGGGTTTGCTTTCTGGAGGAAACCCCTTTGGAGGTTTCCTCCCCTCCCAAATTTGCCCTAAACCAGGACAGTACTCTAAAACAGTTCAGCACAGAGCCTGCAACAAACTGCACTGTGTGTGATTAAGTCTGGTCAATAAAACTATATGACCCCTGCACAGCTTGATATCAACACCCTTATGAGACAGGCATTTCTTAAGCCAAGAAATACCCTTCTCACAAGGGTAGAAAGAAACTAGACAGGGTCAAAGTTTTGTATCTCAGCTGCTTCATAGCTTCATATATGCTATTCTGTGTGATGAAGGCATTACCTAACCATTTGTCTCATTTGGCAACTCTATTGATTATTAAATTACATAGAACACCAGTTTTGTTTTCACGTCAATGGCAATTGTTAACAGTAATAACATGCAATTAGTGCTGAAATAATAAAATATATGCCACGTAGACTGAAAGTCCTGTTTACTGGATGACTTGGGTGATTCACTTTTAATGGAAAGTTTACTGTAAATTAGCATACTTTAATTAATTAAGGTCCTCAAATTTATAATGTTCTTCAGAAATTATGCTAATAAACAGAAAAAATGCTATGCTTCCAGATTTTGGACAGCAGGCCATTTACTCTGCAAGGTCTCTATTAGGGGATTTGTTTCAGTCATACAGACTCCAGCAACTGATTTCTCATCGTCTTGCGACTGAATTAAACAGCTCTCATAGGAGAGGGAGGGAGTTCTGTGTTCTGCAAAGTCGCAAGACCAGCTCAGACCAAGCCATGGCCATTCCAGCTGGTGCTGTTCCCTGGGGTACTTATGGGGTGGTCAGCAGGAGAAAACCATGGGCTGTACCGGGGAGTGCCACCAGCCAGGAGGAGGCTGTTGGATCAAAGCTTCCAGATAATCCCCAAACCCAGAGTGGCCCCCGAATGAACTCAAAAGGGTTTCCTCACTTCAGCGGGACACAGGCATTCCCCCAGCTCCTATTCCAAAATTTGGACCTACAGACCCTGAAGAAATTATACAGCCTGTTCTTTGTCTTTGGGAACAGGAATGGGTGATCAGATTCTGAAGAAATAGCAACGGTCCCAACAGAGAACACATAAGGATGTGTGTTGGGATACACGATACAGATGCACGAACTGCTGAGTCTATGAGCCTTGCGGCCTTTCAGTAAATCACGAGTTGGTGATTCTGAAATAATCTGACATCAGCTCAGCCGACTGATTCACCGATGAACATGTCGGGAGTTTTCTTGTTGTTAGGATTGAAACACATAATCACCAAATGATTATATGCAGGTGCTTTATTAAGAGCTCTGGGAATCGGGGTACAAACCCAAATCCGACATTGATTCGCGATAGACAAGTTTTTATACTCTTTCTGTGACATAAGNGCCGGGTCCGGGCTGCGCCGGCGGAGGGAGGAGGGAGGAGGCGCAGCCCCCGCAGCTGCTGCCGGGGGCGAAAGTCAGTGTGGGGTTGTCATTCCATTATTTTTACTTAACAATCAGTTTTATTTAAGGGTTTTCACACTTAATGAGTATTCTTCCGTGTGTTTGCCCTAGACATCTGTTTTGCTCAACTTTTCTGAAGTGGAAAAAAGAAATTTTGCAGTGCCTTAGTCTTTCTTCAGCACGCCTTTTTCTGCAAGGGGTAGAATAAAATTAAACCTAGGTGAGATAGACCAGGCTGTATCTAGATCAGTCCATTGCTCCTCTGCAAGGTTTTACACTGATCTNATTTTAGGAATCGCTTTAACCCTACACTATCACTGTCGCCTTAGTGGGCCACAGCCGCCACAGAACACCGCTTTCCCGGGAGCGGCAGTCCCGGGACGCGCCGGGGACCGGCTCCACCTCCGCTGCCCGCTGGCTCAGGAGCGAAGCCT
>VYXD01008186.1:314175-333499 GCA_013397195.1 Hylia prasina | reverse complement strand
GTAAAAACGTAAGTTTATAAGTTCAGATCCTTAACTGAATCACTGATTTAAAATTAATTTTCTTTTTGTTATCCAAAGTATGGAGGCGCTCCAGGAGGACCAGCATTCCCAGGACAAGCTCAGGATCCTTTGTATGGTTATTTTGCTGCAGTAGGAGGGCAGGTAAACTTATAAAATGTTATTTCCTTCTTGGATTATTTTTTTTTTTCCTGGGGAATACTCCCTACCTTTGGAAGGAGGAATGCCTAGTATTTGCAATGAGAAAAACTGATGTTTCCAGTTTTAAAAAAAAAAAAAAGGCAAATCCATAATTGTTTTACTTAGCCTATTTTCTATATATAGCTGTATTGGTCTGTGTTATAGCTATATACGTACAGGAACTATACAGTTTGAATAATGCTGTTACTTTCTATATTACATGTGTAAATGCATACATACATACAAAAACATAGGCACATATGCCTCCATTTCCTATATAGGTATGTACAGGGAATATATAGATGCATGAAGTTTTGTAAATTAATTGTGACTCAGCTCTGGGCTGGTGAATGCTGCCTGGTTTAGGAGAAAGAAAAGAAAGAATAGAAGGCGTGGGCTGTGGAGATAGCCTGGCTAAGAGCAGGAAATGCTAATGGGGAAGAGGTCATTACATGGTCTTAATAGAATCACAAATGGAAAAGCACTCATGGGTTGTGCCAACACCTAGGTTTACTGGTAACATAGAGTAATTATTCTTCTGGAGGAAAAGCATTCACAACGTTTTTTTTTTCCTTCCCTGTCATTCTGCACTGCATTTTTAATTTCTTTCCTGTAATTTTGTGACGTATATTCTCTTTGTATGATTATGTATGTTACTAGAAGTAAGTGCTGTTTAAACTGTGTCACAGAGTGTAGGAGCAGTTAGGTTTATTGAGCTGAAGGTCTGTGTTTGTTGACCATATTATAGCTATTTATTGCACCCTTGTAGGGTGTGTGCAGATCTGAAACTCTGATCTTGTATCTGTTATCCTCAGGTAGATACACCCTCAACATGAAAATTTGAATTCAGCAATATTAGCTGATGTTCAGATTTCCCCCATAACTTGGATTAGTTTTGTCCTCTGTGTTACCCTTTTGAATTAACAATGCATCTTGCAGTCTGTATCTTACTTCCTTCTAACTGCTTGTGAAAATATCCAGGCAGTGTGTTTTTGTAGTGAAGGGGAACACTGGAATGACCTCGCGTAGTGAGGTGGTGCCCAGAGCTGAGTTCTGCTGAATGTGCTGACAGTTTGTCTGCCAGCTGAGATGCCTCTGTGTGCAGGTGCCACCTGGGTGTGTGCCAGGAGCAGTGGAGCCAGTAACTGACACTGGGGAAAGGAATGGGCTCCTGTTGTAAAGAGAAAGGGAGGTAGCAGCAAACAGGACGCTGTGGACAGGAGGTGGCAGGAGCTGGATCTCAGCAGAACACAGACCATGCCCAGGTTTCTCAAATGGGGCATGGATACTGGAAGCTGGAAAACCAGTGAGTTCATGGGTATGATCAAGTTAGCACTTAAGAATACTTAAGTTTATACTCTGAAATGCTTTCTATTTGTAGAAATCATTCCTTACTGAAATGAACTCGGTAGCTTTGGAAGTTATCCCTGGAATATGAAGTGTCTGTTTCTAGTCCAGTTTTATGTGCAGAAGTAAAAACACTGTAAGGAGACAGTGAAATGTAACAGATAAATTATCAGTTGCTTTTATGGCCATCCATGCAACTCTGTAAAAAGCCACATCTCAGTTACCCGTATGTACTTATTGTAGAATTAGTATGTTTTGGTTATGATTTGCTGCTCTCTGTGTTGTTTTTATGCCTATATAATATATAATGTTTTCTCTGAGCTTTCTTTGAAGCAGTTTATGACAGGGATCTTGTCTTTGACTTGATGAATTAGTTTCCTTTGTTTACAGAGGAATGTCCAAGTATTGTTTCAAATCTTTGTTCAATCAAGTCTGTCTTTGTAGAAGTAATAATTTATTGTTTAGCCTGTTTGCAAAGCCCATATGCATTGTCTAGTTTAACCTGTTTATGATCTACCAAAAAAACAAAAAATGACAAGTATCTTTTTGGTAATGTTAACCCTAAAATATCTCTATTTTAAAGGTAGGCAGTTCCTATCTTTATTTCAGAAGGTACAAAGCCTTTAAAGAGATAAGTTGCTTAATATTAATGGCTATTTCAAATCCCCTTTTTTCCTGCTTTTTTCCCTTTTTTGATATAAAGTATTAAATACATCTGTATAATTAGACTGATGGAGTAGATAGGAAGCAAATTTGGGTTTAGCTGCCATTAACGTTACACAGAATCAAAACTTTGATGCCTTTTTTTCAGACCTCATCAAGTATCATTTAATATATTGTCTTATAGACAATACTTCATTTCTGCAAGTTATCAGGCTGCGCTGTTCCCACCATATCATTCAGTAGCATATCTCTCTTCTTGAAAAAAAGAGCTTTCAAAAGTGGGTTTAAAAACATCAGGAAAATGCTGTAGCAAACACAGAATATGCTGAGTTGGAAGGGACCCACAAGGATCATTGAGTCCAACTGCTGGCCCTGCTAAAGACACCCCAAGAGTCACACCAAGTGTGTTGTCCAAATACTCCTTGAACTCTGTCAGGCTTGGTGCTGTGATCACTTCACTGGGAAGCCCATCCCAGTGCTCAGCCACTCTCTGGCAGAAAAACCTTTTCCTGATGTCCAACCTAAACCTCCTCTGACCTGGCTTTCCATCTTCTAATGCTTTGCAGAAGTGTTATCACTTTTATGTCTACAGACATAATGTTCCTTTCCTGAACGAGGTTAAATTAAACTCTGCGTGAACCAAACTTCATGTTGGGGATGTGAGGAATAAAACTTAGAATTCCACCTGCACTTCTGGCAGCTCACTGCTTTCCATGAATTGGCAGTTGTTTTCTCCACTTGGCCCTGAGCAGGATTTGTTGGAAGTGAGGCATTTTTCCAAGCCATGTGGATAGGCATCTTTTCTGAGTTTGTTTTGTTTTTCTTTCAAATTCGTTGCTTGCTACGATTGCTTGTTCTGCTAGCAACTTAATATTTTAAAAAACCCAAGAATTTTTATATTTGTGAGTTATGAGGATGTCTTGAGCAGGATAACTAATTGAATGCCACTGGAGAGGGAGTGGGTACTGGGAATAAGCAGCCTGGGAGAGGGTATTAATAGCTGATACATCTTCTGTTATCGAAAGGATGGACAAATAGATGCTGATGAGCTACAGAGATGTCTCACCCAGTCAGGGATTGCAGGAGCATATAAACGTAAGTTAATGATTTAAATAAACAAGCAAATCTAAAGCACACTAATTCTTCTTCCTGTTACTAGAAAACACGTGTAGTTGTGCCTTCTGCAGAGCTGGGCTTCTTTTCTTTGCATGGCAAATGGGTTTCCTTTTCATATCTTGGACATGTAAATTCTCTGTATTCAGTTCTGTGCACCAAGGACTTGCCTTGCAGCCTCCTTAGTTCCCCACTCTGCTGGGCTGTGGAGTGGTTCATTTTGTAATGGACAGGCAGCTGTTAAAAAGATGCTTTGCTTTGGCTTTAACTGAGCTTTGATATTGACCAAAATCTGTGGCAGGACTCCTCTGCTGGGATACTTCCTGTTCAGTTTACAGCTTCTGTCAGTGGTATTGGCTTGCTCAAGTGGTGTCTGTCTGCTGGGGGGGAATGCAAATGAGCTCTTTGAAACCCAAAACTGCTGTGAATTAAGAGCAAGTTAATTTTAAATATAACTTGAATTGCCTCCAAATTGCCAACTGTCAGTTTTTCTAACAAGTAATGGTACTTACTTGGATCAAAAATATGATATGGCTGTATGCAGGGGAACCAGTTACATAATAGTTTATACATTATAATATATAATCAGTATATAATGTAAATTTATAATAAATCTGAAATTTTATGTTTAGATAAAACTGAAGACGATGCTCTTAACATAATTTATTTTTCCTTTTCCTAATTTTAACAGCTTTCAACTTAGAGACTTGCAGACTTATGATCTCAATGCTGGATGTATCCTTTACTATGAAATGTAAACATTTTTGCATTATGTAAGCAAAGATGAGAGTGCCAAAACATTTGGGAAGTGCTTTGTAGTTTCCATTCAGCCTTTACTTGATAAGTCCTGTGGTCATTGTGATTGGGAAGCTACAAAACTCCATTCTCACTAATTTTAACTGAAATTTAAATGAAGAAATAATAAATAATTGAGGCTTTCAGTGCACAATTGTTTTATAGCAAGTGGTATCCCTCTAAGCCTGGGGAACTGTTTCTCTATTGAATGTATGAAGGGTCAGGTCTGGTGGCCTAGAATAAAGTATTGTGCAAATCACTTATTGTGCTTTTCAAATAGGACAACTTTCCAATTTCTCATCTTTCCTAATGAATTTTAAGCATTTGTAGTACACAGCCTGAGTACAATCTAAGTCCCCCTAAATCCTGCTCCATGAATGAATCAGGGTTGAGTATCTAATGGAATGGTATATGGCATTCAGTAACACCTCTGGAAGACTTAGATATACTGTGTAAGGTTGGAATCTTTTGGAGGTTTTTTAGCCAAAACTTAAATTGAAACTTTTGCTGCTTTAAAGGAAAAAAGCAGAAATTAATGAAACTAGAAGGGCTCTTAGCTCATCTCGAACAAACGACTTAGAATACGAGATAACTGATATTATAACAATTTATTCTTTGGCATCTATTTTCATTTCAGTTATTTATTTAATTGTTTGCTATTATGTAGCTGCAGGTAAAAGAGAAGTGCCTCAACTAAGTAGAATTCACAATGAGAAAATGGCTTTAGCAGGTTTCACGGGGAAGAAGTGGGGAGAGCAGGTTCTCTGACCTTGTGTTTTGGGTAGTATTACCTCCATCTGTGCTAGGGGATGCTTCAGTTAGTTTTCTACAAGATAAATTAATAACAGTAAAATTGTATTAATATTGGCCTTCAAGTAAGAGTTTTTAACTACAGAGAAATGTCTTTTTTGTTTGGTTGGTTTTTTGTTTGTCACTTTTTCTTGGTGGTTTTGTTTAGTTCAGTGTTTTTCTTAGCTTTGAAATCAGAGGGATATGTCTGGCACACTGGGATTTAATGAGTTTAAAGAACTCTGGGCTGTGGTCAATGGCTGGAAGCAACACTTTGTAAGTTTTGACAGTGATGGAAGTGGCACAGTGGATCGTCAGGAACTGGAGAAAGCCTTGATGACTATGGGTAAGTTGTGAAATGTTCTCACTTCTGACACTGACTTACACCATTTTCCAGTTACCATCCTGCAGTAACCAACTCCTGGCATTTTCAATGAAAGCATGTTGGATTCTGTTAACTTACCTGCCTTTTCAAACTAAGGCTTTTTGTTTTCAAATAGGATTTAGGCTGAGCCCCCAGGCTGTGACTGCAATCACAAAGCGATACAGCACTCAAGGAAAGATTGCATTTGATGATTACATTGCCTGCTGTGTGAAGCTCCGAGCTCTCACTGGTATGCTGCATTATAACCTTGTTACTGTCATCCCCATAATATGGTTTTATTTACTAAAACCTGATTGTTCACTTATCTCAAAGTTTAACTCCGGCATACTACAAAAGAGGTTTCTGTCAATAGTCTGTAGACAATTACAGATCAGGATTTTTTAAATTCCCATGAAAAAAAATGCAGGGTTTTCTCCAGAGACTGGAAAAGTTATGCTAGCAAAATTAGGAAACTTTGTTTATTAATAGAACATAAAGGGTTGTATATGATAGATACAAAAATTTAGAATGGGAAATTAAGTCTTTGAATGAATTGCATTATTCTTCATCATGTTCTCCTTCATGTGACTTGGGGAATTTTAGGAAAGTACACTTTAAAAAAAATTGTTCATTTGTAATTCTTCTTACCTGGTTTCTGGTTTTTTAATGAATTTTTGCAGAATGCTTTAGAAGAAGGGATGCAACTCAGCAGGGTTTTGTGAACTTCCACTATGATGATGTAAGTAAATTTTAAGGAATCTATTAAAATTCCAGGGGAAAACAAAAGAAAAACTTAAGACAATCAGCAATGGTTTGAGTTTGTGCCTGGCTTCCCTACACATACAGTGAGAACCCAGAAGTTCTGGGACTTGTTAAGTATTGTCTCAAAATGCTTTTGTGTATTTTACAGAGTTCTATAAAATGTTGTGTGCTTTTCTCTGAACTTCTAACCAATGTGGTTCGAGAATATCCAGGAAGCTGCATCAATTGCTAGCATCACTTCCTGTGACTTTCTCTCTTTTAATTTTCTGTTTTAAAGCTTGGTAGGCATTTTTCCTGGGAAAGGTTGGTGGAGATCTGGTGGGAGCAGACAAGAATCACAGTCAGGCTTGTGGGTCTTGGCTTCCTAGCCACATCTGTGCAGCAAAAAGAGAACACTAGATTCAAGTCATCCTGGATTTGGGTGTTTTGGGGTTTGAGGATTTTTTTGGGAGCAGGGGGGAGGACCATGAGTGCTAGTTTCCATTTTCATTGTTGTTATCATTAAGGAGATGCTTTGCTTTAATTAACTGTTTGCTTATTTTCATAGGTATTTTAAAGCTTTACTATTAGTGGGCTGCATTTCTTTACAGAAAAGTGTTGTGACAATGAGGATTGTAGGAGAAACAGTAAAAACTTGTTCTCTGTCATACATTTAATAAGTGGTTGTTTTCTTTTCAGTTCATACAGTGTGTTATGAGCATCTAAATCAAAAAGAAGCAACCTGTGGATGACCATGATTTAACATTCCAGTCTGTGTTTTGCTTTGCCAAGTCCTCCAATGGTTGTGTATCTCAATATTGGAAAATGCATATTTTATGAAGGTATCACTTTACACACATTTTTTTAGTCTTGATAATGAATATAAACTACTCATGTACTGTTGTCTTTAACTTCCAATCTGTGATTATTAAGATGTTTTTTATTTTCATAAACCTGCAATTCACTATCTATAACTCAGATCATGCAAATGGCAAGATTTTCAGTCATGTGTCCACTTTTTTCCTATGATTCACTAAAATCAGTTTCTGGAGTGCAGCTTACCTTTTTCTGACTTAAACTGTAATGCATGTATGACTTAAGAGGAAACATATTTTCTTGTCTTTGACAACATAAGACAGATGTGCAAACTGAAAGGGCTTTTGGAATGGTCATTTTGCACTGGTCTGTTGGAACATCAGTGACTTTGTCAGCTCTTTTGAAGGTGAAGACTGTGACACCATGCACTGAGTGTAAGACCACCTGCTAGAACTCCTTGTAAGCAGGGATGCAACAAAACATACCAGAGAACTCTTCTAGCCTTGTGCTCTTGTACAGGGGGCTTTGTTTGTGTGAGATTCTTGCTTTGTTTGTGTCACTACATAAAATGCTTTTAAACATCCAAAACTGTGCTGTGTCAGTTCGTGCATTAACTGTCCCTTCACAGGCAGGCAGACAGACTTCAGTTGCATATAAATGAATGTTTCTATCTCCTCCACTTTAACCCCTAGCAAATGGCCTTCATGCCTCAATATGCCAACTAACACACAAAGGCCAAAACCCACTTGGGAAAAATTCTTGCCAGGTCACTCTTTCAGATCACAGCAGTAGTTACCAATGAAAGCAGATACAGGCAAGGCTTATTTGCCTGAGGCTCTGGGGGGAAAAAAAATGAGATTTGTGTTTGGTGGGGGTTCTCTTGTTGCTTTTGTGGTAGGGATTTTTAAGGGGAAGATGGACATTGTATGGAAAGAGGGAGCAGCACAACTGTACAGAGGCAGTACAAACTTTTTTCCAGTGAAATAAGTTAATGAAACTTTTGTTAATTTTGGTCACTTCTGCCTGCTACCAAGGAGTGATATATGTTGTTTTGCTGCTTGTGAATACAATGGCAGAAGAATGTTAAAAGAAGTATATTTCTTAAATAAGTAGTTTAGGGCAATTTTGGGGAGGAGCCTTTGCATTAAGGAATGAAAGCAGAACTATACATATGTGCATACATATAGACACATATATGTGATTGGACAATGAGCTTCTCAGAGCAGGAATCTCACTCAAAGATATACTGTATTATACCCTGCTTTGTGGAGATGTCTGTTGAATCCCAGTCTTTAGTTTCTGGGCTGTAAATTCAAAGCAAACTGGTCTCCCCTAAAGAAGCAACTTGTACTCACTGCTTGAATTTAGAATCCTTTGGCTTGTAGTTTCATTTCAGAAGCTAGTTCTCTTTCTACTCTCAGAATGAATTTCAAAGGCATTATACATCCACATTCTGATAGTACATTGTCCTGTTGCACATGAAGTTGGGAAACATTTGGAATACTACCAAATGTGTTTCTAATGGAATGACCAAAATCCATAAAGGTTGGTCTGAGTGTAGCAGCCAACATCAGTTCTGCTGCAGTTCAAAACTTCAACAGCTGATGAGGTTAGTAAGAGTGTGAAAAAAAGTCTGTTCTTCCTGTAGGGATTTGAGAAGACTGTTTTGTATAAAAACAGTTCTCATCCTTACACTTAATTTTACCTTAAGAATAATAAGAGATCTTTACCAAAATGTTCATTACCCACACATCTTTACTTCTGCTTAGTTGTGTTTCTGGCCTTGTACTGGCTTTGCTAGGATAGAATTAATTTTCTTTATAGCAGCCCAAAGGTTCAGATTTGTCACTAATAAAGCATCAATAACACAGCAGTGTTTCAGCTGTTGCTGAGCAGTGCTTGCACAGTGTCAGGGTCTTCTCAGTTTCTCACTTTCGGCGAGGACAGCTGACTCAAGACCCAAGGACCCAAATCTCAAGTCTTATTCCAGTTTATTTCCTCAGGCTGAATTGATATTTTGGTACCAGGCAGCTACTGGGCAGTGAAATGCTGCAAGAAAATAGTGTGAACCAATTTCACAGGTTTTCTTCAGTCATTTTGTAAACATAAACTAGAGAAACCTGGGAAAAAAATTGTTCCAAAACCAGGAGAAAATTCTGGCTTCCTCAAGAAAAAATAGCTTTTTGTTTCACATCAGCATTTCAAAAATCCAGTGTATTCACAGGGACTGATGAGATACATCACCTTTCAAGTTTAGAGAGAAACGAAGCTAATACACACAAATGCTGAGGAGTTACTACGGAGTTTGCTGTCATAGCTTAAAAAAAAGCCACCTGAAACCTTTGTGAAAATTGCTTCCCCATTAAGAGTAGATTCAGTGGACAGATTGAATAGGCAAATTCCCTGCTGTAGAGAAACAGTTATTCTCAGAATTAATGGTTTCTCTTTCCCACAAGGCATAATGGGAAGAATACTTACGTGACACCAAGTGGGGTAATTGCTCTCGACCTTTGAGCCAACCACCAGGCATAGTTTCAAATAGGTATTTTTCCTAGGTTGCCCTCAGACATGCAAACTAAGGCATAGTAATTTTAGATTTGCCTTGAGCACAGTAGGCCCCTAAGACAAAGATTTGAGAAGCTTACTGTATCGTTTTCAACCTTAGAATTTGAAAAATAACATCTGTATTCTACTATTAGCCTTTTCTTTTCCCATGCATGCAACATCTTTATTTTATAGAGACCTATAAAACAGAAAATGCTAAATACAAGCATTGTATTTTTAGAAGAACAAAATACACACAACAGTCTTTGTCATTGAAAGTCACTTTACTGATGTTACAATATGTCAGTAACATTGAAAACCACAGGCATTTGTATTAAATACTCTTGTAGAAGTGGATACTGTGACGCTGTTATTAAAAGTGAGCAGGAATTTAGAACCCCAAATTACAATGATTTGATTTTATAAAAAGCAACGTTTTGTTTAGCTACATGAAAGCCAGATTCATTCAACAGCCTAATGCCTGTAATGTTTATGACAAAAATATCACACTCAAAGCTAGAAAGTTGTAAACTGCAATGCTTCATTTTGATGTTTGTCAAAATCTTACTCTTTTATTACATCAGGTACGATTTTTAAAGGATTTTAATTAGCAAAGACAATGACGTTGCAAATCATTGCTTTTGCCAATACTAGCCCAACAGTAGGCCCGAAACATGATTCTCCTTGCTTCTCTCAATAATGGCTAGTATGAGTGAAAAAATAGCTTTTTTTTTTTACAGCAATGCCCAAGTTAAACATCAGCACAAAATGAAGCTGGCAGAGCCAGTTGGTATATACCACCCCAAAAGCTTTGCTGAAAGAACTGGTCATACAGTAAATAGAGTTTTCTCCAGCAGATTAAAAATTCTGTAATGCTTTGCTATTCTGAAAAAAATATTTTGCATTTATGCAACAATAAAAATAAGTACTGTATTCTATATAAAACATTACCTATTGTAATATATTTTTATCCTTAAGAAAAGAAAACTCAGGTTATATATTCACAGTTTGAGTATGTTCTGGACTGTATTTCCAAGTGTAAAGTATGCAGAGTCTACACAGGCAGTGAGCAGGAGTTCTTGTACCAATAATCAAACTAAGTCAGCATTTGCTGTTCTACAGAGCCTTATAATATTGCATGATTAGCTGCTCGCACCACTCTACTTACAAGGTCAGTCAGGCCTATATACAGAATTTCTAACATGGTTGTAAAAATAGACTCTCCATGCTAAAGTTAGAATATATAAGGTCTTAAGGCCTCATGTTGAGTTTTTTAAACAAAAGCTTTAATTTTTTTTATTCAGAGGAATACAGAAACGGAAAAATAAAAGCTTGTTGCTTTGACATTTTATGCTCTAGCAGTTAAAAATTGTGTTGACACCTTTACTTCTCCCTTAGAGAACACGTTTCTTTTTAACTGCTCTGTGCTTATTTTCCCAGCTTTTCCTCACCTCATTCAGAGTTATATGGTAATTGTGGCCCACCTTAAGTAGCAGAAGTATTTAAACACTTTAAAGCTGGTTTAGCTGAAGTGATTTTGAAACTGGTATAGATTGGATTTTAAAGAGCTAGAACTGGCTAGGTGAGCCAGTTTTGAAGTCAGGTACAGTGTCTCAAGTGTGAGCCCTATCTGTGTTCTGAAGTTATTTTTTGCTGCTTGTTTTTCTTACTTGGCTGAGATAACATAGGAATGTTGACTGTTGTAGTGCTTTTCTCTAAATACTTGCAGAAAACTTGTGGATACCACGTGCCAGATGCACAAGATGCTGTTTCCAAAGCTGCAGTTTACATCAGCACCCATACTTGAGACGCCAGAAATGATTTTCAAGCTGAGTTGGAAAATACTTGTGTCAGAGGAGATTTTAAGCATAGACGATAGAAACTATTACTTTCTTTCCTGTTTCTGACAAAATCACACTTAACAGAGTCCTGTCTGTATTGCAGCTGTGTTTACACAATTAGTTTCACTGTTTCATTTTTTCTTGCCTTATTAGGACAATAGGTGCACACAGGAACCACTGTGCAGTCATGGGATCACAACCTGCACGTACTTTTGCAGTTCATTCAAATTTGTTTTCAGGAATCACAGAATATTCTGGGGAAGGGACCCACAAAGATAAAGCTCAACTCTTAAGTGGATGGCCCATATGGGGATTGAACCCTTGGCCCTGGTGTTATTAACACCATGCTCCAACCGAGCACATCAGATGTGATCAGTCAAATCCCATATTGCTGATAAATGTCGTATGATTTGGAAGCCATGCCAACAGTGGGTCGTCAGCTCATCCATTCTTGGTATTCAGTGGAGACTGAAATGTTCAAGCTCTTTAAAAATGAGGCAAATAACATCATATTGTGGTTGAAAACAGTGGCCCAAACAGTCCACTGTTATCGCTTGACACTGATACTCAGAGAAAGAAAGAGATGATCTTCAGACTTGGAGCAAGAGAAACAGGAAACAGCTCAACTGTAAAAGGCTTAGCCTTCAACAATGCTAAAAGGTGAGAGAGACACAGGATGGCTGAGTCACCAAGTGGTTTTACCAGTAGTAGTCTGGTTTAATCACAAGTAACTAAACCCCAAAACAGCCACTTGCTCGGTCCCCACCCCCAGGGGGATGGGGTAAGAGAATTGGAAGAGTAAAAGTGAGAAAACTCATGGATCTAAGAACATAAGAACAGTTCAATAATTAATAATTAAATAGTTGTAGTAGTAATGGAAATTAATGAAAAGGGAATTAACAGAGTGAGAAATAAAACCCAAAAAAAGGCAAGTGACGCAAATGAAAACAATTGCTCACCATCAACAGACCCGTGCTCAGCCAGTCCCTGAGCTGCAGTTCTTCACTGCCAACCTTCCCCCTGGATTGTTGCTGAGCATTGCATCCTATGGTTCAGGATATCCCTTGTGTTTGCTGTCCTGGCTGTGTCCCCTCCCAGTTCCTTGTGCACCCCAAGCCCAATTGCTGTCAGGGCGTGTGAGGAGCAGAAAAATCCTTGGCTCATTGCAAGCACTGCTCAGCAATAACTAAAAAATTCCCTGCATTATCAACACTGTTTTTAGCACAAATCCAAACCACAGCTTCATACCAGCTACTGTGAAGAAAATTAACTCATCCCCAGGCAAAACCAGTGCAAAATCCACGAGATATTGCAATATCCACGAGGCATCATCGCTTGATTATAGCACAAGCAAAAGATCACAGAATCATTAAATGGTCTGGGCTGGAAGGGACCATAATGATCATCTCGTTCCAACACCCCTGCCATGGGCAGGACTTTCCAGTAGACCAGTTTGGTCAAAGCCCCATCCAACCTGGCCTTGAACACTTCCAGGGATGGGGCATCCAGTGTCCCACCACCCTCACAGTAAAGAATTCCTTCCTAATACCTCATCTAAACCTACTGTTATTAACAGCATTGGCAAGACCCTCTCCATAGTGTGGAAAGAGGACCAACGTAGCAGCTTGCTGACATCAGCCAACTCACAGAGGCTGTCAGTGAATGAATGTTTCATGAAAATGCTTTTCAGTAGGAGTGAAAAGGGGATAGAAGAGAACAGGAGCTCACTGAGTTTTACACTGGGGTGTGATAACTTGGCTTACAACTAGGTATGGGATTCAAAGACACAGCAAGTTCTAAGGGCTAATTGAAGTGCATATCCTTTAGGATTATGGAGTCTCATCCTTCTTTCACACTACATTCTAAACATTAATCAATTCATTAATGAAGTGACAGCAAATTTGGTCAGAATTTGTAGTATATGCATGTCCATAATAGTGTACATACCCATTCTTAGCTCTGGTTTTGAGAAGAGTTGTTGCATTAGTACTGACAAGATCAATCAGTCCAAACCAGCAAGAGGGGTTTGAGTAAGAGGATTTCAGTACACTAACTATTGACACAATTTCTTTCTGATTTTAATTCAGGCTATACCTCAAAGGTCCACTTGTTCAATAGCACAATCAAAATTATTTCATGAGCACATGAGCTCAGCAGGCTTCACATCTCATAAATCAGGAACTCTTAAATCATTTGGAAGAAGCCATCTTCAAAGTTGAGTCATACTTCAGGTGACTGGCAAGTTGTGACTTCAGTTCACAATTTAAGGAAGGATAGGCTGCATAACATTAACAATCTTCTTGAATCTACTTACTTAAATATAACGAAACTGTATGTAAATTATTAGTCACAACCATCTCTGGTATATTGCCTGAGATTACTAAAGTTCTTAAGTCAACAAATCCAGAACAAGTAGGTAAATCTTCAATGGTTAAACTGTGGCATCATTGTGCAGCATTATTTTTAGATACAATTTTTTTAGATACAATATTTTAGATACAATTTTCCAGTCTCCATTAGTCATTAATTTTATTATAAATTACACAAGATCCTTCTCCCACACTGAAATACATAAAGGTAATTTAATTATATCTCATCCTGCCAGTCCTATGCTCACATAAACAATTACTCCTAGTTGAGAACTGATAGCTTCCTTACTTCCACAGCATAGTTGGCAATAACTAGCTCATTTATTAAAATAAAACCAAAATAAAAGCATGAGTCTCAATGAGTCAAAATGACTGAGCTATATTAGTGACAAGTACCCTATTTTAGTCTGGATGAGGTATTATGCAGCAGTTTATATTGCTATTGCCAGTGTAACTAACTACAGTGAATAAAAATATTTGCAGTCTTCAAGGTTATTAATCTGGCAGCTTTCCAACACACTACATTTTAAAAGTAGGAAATGACAGCTTGTAAGCAAACAACTTCTCTGTCCAACCTCTACTGGCTTGGGAGGCTCACACAGCCCGGCCAGTTCAGGTCTCCCAAGTTACCAGCCTGATGCAGAGTTCTCTGCAGAAGAATTTTGTGAAAACACAAGTCCTGTGATATTCTCACTCTAGACCACCAAAGTGAAAGTCAACATTTATTTAACATAAACTTAGTGCTCAGAACTAGACTTCCAGTCTCTACATACCTCCAAATGTGAAGGCGACTGTTAAGGGTACACAGCACACATAAGTGTATCATCATAAGCTACAAATGAATTATACCAAAACAAAAGAAGCTGGAAGTACATACTACATTGAAAATACAGTCAGGAGGGCCATTTGTTTGCAAAACAAGAAGCTGTGAACATAGCAGAAAGAGCCAGTATGTTATATCCAGTTCTGCCAAATCGTGCTGCTTCTTGGTAAGGCAAAATGGAAAGGGAAGAGTAAAGAGTGGTAAACATAAGATATGCACAGAAATCTAATGGGATTATTCAAAACTACACGCCAGTTTGTATCCAAAAAAATATCATAAAAGGCACATGATGAACAGTCCAGTTACTAAAGACAAGGTATGAATATGGGAGGGAAAACCAGCTTCCAGGTGACAGAGTAATACGGCGATGATCAGGTTATCATACTGTCCTAACGTGGGTGAACATCTTGAGGGTCCTGCTCAAAGTCCAGTGAAATCAACAAAAGACATACTGATTTCAAGTTATGGCTCAGGCCCTAATTTCATAAGCTACCTGCTATCAACTACCTTTTATCCAGATAGCTACGCTCAAAGTAAATCGTTGCAAAAAATATTCCTCAGTGCTGATTGATATATTTACTTTTCAAAAAAATGTAGAATCTTTCCCTAAAGCAGTTACAAGTGACTGTCTCATTCCAGATGGTCAGTCTGCACCCACTTGTGCTCACTGGTAATTGTCTTTTTCCAGATACTTACCAGAACCTGCTGACTGTGAAGAAAAATCATTTGAATGCCAAGGCCAATATTTTGTCACAATCCAACATACAGCCTAATCATAAAATATAGTGCTTCTAAAAATCTTACATATTTTACAGCTGCCAACATCTTTAAACATTTCTTAAATTTAATCTTACATATATCTGACTTTATTGAGAGACATAAAAGTTAAAAAAATACATTAAAAGGCTGCAAGTGTTGGGTTCACTTACTAAAGGAAATACATGAAAGAGGTAGAAGATTCAGAAACACCATAGATGTTCCCATTACAATAATATCTAATTAATCATACAGCTGTTGGGTAGGTATTCAACTGCACCACACAGTTGGGTGTTTTATTCTGCAATGGTACTACCTGAAGCTAAGAAGTAGTGAATTTTGGAAAACCAGAGAATTATAAGCTGATTTAATATGGTCCAGTTTCTTACTAATTGAAAATTCCCAATCAGAAGGCATTTGCTTTACAACAACCTTTAGAAGTCTCAGGTGTTGGAAATATTACCATCAACTTACATGAGATTAACATGGTAAAGAGTTGTTCCCTCCCACCCCACTCTTTTTAAGCTAAATTCACTTGTTCTCAGTTTAATGCCCCAAAAAATTGTCAAGGGGGGCTTCAGGGGCAGCAAGCATAGCATTCAAGCTCATGGTAAAGGTGATTCCAGTAAAGAATAAAAATTGCAAGACAGCAATGAAACTGGCCACTTGCCCAGCACTGTTGTTACCTAGTGCAGTGAAATCATTATGCTTCTCATAAGCCTATGCCTTGCCATCTAAAAGTGTCTGAAATGCTCTATCAAAAATACACAGCAACTCTCACAGACAGACTTCACATCACCACATCCTGAATTGACTACTTAGAAGTATTCCCAAATGTCCAGTGAGTTTGGGCTGCACATGACTTAAAGACTCTGTTGTCTGCTGAATCATTCTTGATTACACCTGTGAGAGGATACAGTGGTTATCTTACTAAACAAAGGATTTTGGCTGGTTCCTCTTATGATGATTTAATACAAAGTGCTTCTGTACTGGATTCTGCAGTCTACTGTACAATTGAGATTGTCAAGACAGTATAAGATGCTGAAAAAGTTGTATAGATTTTGGTCAAACACCAGTTTCTGAGAGACACAGTTTTACAGTACTGTACTTTCTGTATTTCCAAGGACGTCTGCTCATAATATTAGAAAATCTGAAGTGTGATGATGTTAGTCATGACTGTTTCTTTAGGCATTTAGCAAAATACACATACGTATAACAGCTATTTTTGACATTATTGAATGTTTACATATATACAATCTGTATACTGAGATTATAAACTTGTAAGGTAAAAAAAAAAAAAAGATATAATCTTTGTTTGCCATTTGTGTCAAATAGTTGCCTTTCAAAGCTTGAAATTCTGTCACAAAAAAAAAAAAAATCCTATATTTCTTACTCCTGCATGCTAATCTCTACTAGAGTATGTTGCTTTTCCCTTACATGTGGAAGGTAAAGAACACAAGGTTCATGCATACAGAGAACAAGTTTACATCAGCTGGGCTCTCCTTGAGGCACATTCCCAGTTTAACTCTGGTCTGACTCAGGTCTGCAATAAACCAGAGACAAACCTCTTTTACACAGGGCTGGCAAATGGACTGCAGTTGGGATTCTATGTCACCATGTGGAACAGCCTTGTCACATCTGGGCTAATTATTCTCTGTCAAATGTTATGATTTGGGTTGTTCATCATATCCATAAAATAAAAGTCAACAAAAAAGAAAGAAAGAAAGAAAAAAGACTGTTTTTTTCCTTTCCACATGAGGGTAGATTATCACTGCGATATCATGGGCATCTCTGTTGATCTTTCCAATTGTCTGAAGAGCAGATGAATGTGCAGTGACTCAGTGATGCTGAGTTTCTATAAAATCCAAAGTAAACAGTTCTGATGTGACCCCAGGAAAACAGTGCAGCTAGATGGATGTCTCCCATAGCTGGAGAGGGGGAAAATGAACACAAACACACATTGAACACCAAGATAAAACAGGCTGTCGCCCAAACAGCGTGAGGAGCTTGTTTGGGGAACTGCATCTACATCACCTGGGTCACCAAATCTCCTCCCAGCCTCTCGTGGGTATCTGTTCACCAAGTGAGCAGACAGTCCTAAGCATTTCAGCACGACTTGCAGTCAGCATAGTAAATGCCCATGGCTGGGAGTTCAGGTTTTCTTTTTGAAGGAGAAATGTCAGTGTAGCATCAAACTTGTATTAGACACTTTTACCTTAGAGTTACACTAATATTAGTGTAGAAATAACTTCCCATTTTCATCTGCCTAACTCTGCTCAGAGCAGCATGACTTTCTGCTGTGGGTTTGAGCTGCTGCCAAAGCAGCTCCAGGGCTGAGACACATCAGTGCAGCCCAGGCTCCAAGCTGCCTTGGGAGACCCTGTGCTGCACCTCACACAGTCTTCTGCCCCAAGCAGCACTGGGGGAACAATTTGCAGGTTCCCTCAGCAGCACTCCATTCCTTTTTTCTTGAAAAAAAAAGGACAGTGATGAGAATCTCATCAGCATCAGCAACACGAACCAAGGGTATTGCCAGTAAAGCAAATTTCAGGACTTTTTTGCTTATTCAAATACCTGCTATGTCTGAATTGACACAAAGGAAACAAAAGCCTTTTGGAGAAGCTGGAAATCTCTCTGTATGGGACATTAGTATCCACCACACATTCCAGCAGCTCCTGGTCACTCTAGGGTGGCCAGGCTGGGCTCAGGTCACACAGCAGTGAAGTTCCTCCAGGCCTGCAAGCCCTCCCCATGCTCTATAACTGGAACTTTTTACATTTCCATAAAGCTGGGAAGCAGCTATCCCCGCAGCCTGAATGAGAGCTGCTGGGAAAAGGGGTAAGAAAGGAGAGCCAAACACACCACTTGCTCCAGGGCTGCCCGTACTCTGCAGCCCAAAAGCTGTTTGGGGCACACTTTCAACTTGAAATAAGAAAAGTAGTGAAATCTGGGCTTCAGGGCAGCTTTGAGAGCAACCCAAAAAGCTGCCTGTAAACAGAGCTGTCGAGGCTTTCATTGCTGCCAGAGGCTCAGCAGCTCCAGAACGTCAGGGTGCAAAGGAAATGCCACTCCAGCTCTCCCTGTTGATCAAAGGTGTTAATCTGCCACAGTTTCCTTTTGAAAAACTACCAGTAAATCAGTCAGAGAGAAGCAGGACACATACCCTGGCACTTTGCCTGTTGACTTTTTTCTCTTCATCAGGAAGTGGTGGCATCGGGTAAGGGTATTTTCTGCTGGAAGCAATAGATCCAGTGGATGAAGACGGAGACTTGGCAGGAGACAGTGTCCTGAGATGTTGAAACACACAAAATAAATGTGATGTCTTTGCATTCCAGCACTGCAACAGCAACTGCCATTACTCTGAAGCTTGGTTCAGAGCCAAGTATATAGCTTATTATTAATTCAATATCAGGGGGATAAAATTGCTTGATTGGTAGTTTTATAATTTCATTATATGAATAAAGGTATTTAGAGATTTCAGGAACACTGGAAGAAAGAAAATTTGCTACTTCTTATTAGAATTGTATAACCGAAAATTATTTCTTAAACTGTTTTATATGGTACTGTAATTAATCATTATAAAATTATTAAAAACCAAATCTGCAACTGAACAAATACAGAACTAAAAGATAAACATGGCATTACAAAGCCTACAGAAACAGTAATTGTATAAATACAAGCTGAACAAATGTCTTCTCCCAGTGACTAAATGGCAATTATGTGTCTTTATGCATATTTTACACATCTCCTAAATTGATACAAACATAGCAAATTAATCTATTATTTTTGTAACATTAATTTACACAAATGCATGCATTTGGAGGCCAAACTGTTAGTTGTGAAGTAACAAAGGCATATACAAAGTGCTAATAACAAATTGTTATACATGCAAGCATCATACAGTGCATATTGTTCCAGCCAAAGAAAGAGTCTGATGAGAATATACAAAAATGGACTGATTAGTCAATGGCAATCAGCATTTCTGTACAAGGTGAGTAGAGTAAGCAGGAGCAAGTAAATGTTTGTATCACATGAAAGGCATTCTTTTCATGTCAATAAGGCAACAGCACATTATTGACTGAAATTTTATACCCAAGAAAAACTCTTATGCTTCTGTTTTGAGATTCTGCACTTTTCCCACTTGAGAGGTTCCTATCAGGCTCTA
>VYXD01008186.1:193439-314133 GCA_013397195.1 Hylia prasina | reverse complement strand
AAAAAAAAAAAAAAAGGCCTCAAAGTAGAAAAATTGAGCTATCCTGGCCACCTTGTTCTCTTGTGCAGACCAAGGGCATTTACCACAGGAGGCCTCTTAATACTGCAGGCACATCACTCAGCCCTCCCTGAGCTATCTAGTATCTTCTGAGTTGATGTGTCCCTGAAGATGGGAAGTTTCCATAACAAGAAGTGAAATTTATTTACCTTTAAGTCATTGTACTTTTATTTTGGACTACTGCATCATTTTGTTGTGTCTGTAGCTCCCTGCAACAGCATGTTCTTTTGCCTCCCATACAAACAACGACTGATGGTAGCCACAAGCAACAAGGTGTCAATGGAAGTTATATGATGGGAGCTCTCCAGTCTGGCTCACAATCCTCTAATGCCTCATGTGGCAGCCTCTAAGTTCAACAGCACTTAAAAGATTTACATTGGTACAATTATCTTCAGTACCTGCACAGTGATCACCCATTAAGATGAACTGGACATACACCAATGTTTTCAGGAAAAAAAAAAAAAAACAAAAAAACCTGAAACAGTTACTGCAGTATAAAACAAGGTTTTTGTATGTCCGACATCATGGATCTGGGCACCAAACTGTGCATGCAAGAAAACAGGATAATTAAAAAGAAAAAATTCCAGGGAAAGGTTGTCAACAATGCCCTGCTCTTCACTATCCATACAAGTCCCCTCATCTCTGCCCCTGCTTGGACTAGTATGGATCACTAATAATCTATTTGTGGATCTAGAATGAAGAATATACGGAGAAGAGGGAGAGGGGAAAATAAGGAGAGCAGATTTAACATATCAGTAATCTGATTATTATTATTAATGATCTATTATTAACAAATTTTACCCCATTGCTGCAGTAGAATTTTAGATTTTTTGTTTTAAAATTTGTAACAATGTACTTGGAGATCAGAAATAAGGAGCTGGGCTAGTGGAATCTGACTTGGCAAGCCCTATCAGAAAGCCATTTAAAAGGTCACACAGCCAGGGGGTGGCACAGAATGAAGGCGTCTCCCATCTCTTTCACCACACCAGGCACGACACTTCCAACACACCACAGGCTCTTCACATTTTAGATAGTCTCAGAGAAGGCCACAGTGAGAGGAAAAGCCACAGCCAATCTTCTTGATCCTGGAAGGAATAATAATTCCCCAAAGGCTGGGGCATCTTGAATATTCTGCTCTGACCAGGATCCCTAACTGAGCCTTTTAGTCAGGAAGTTTTGCACCGTAACTCAAACACAATGTTGCCTTTTTCAAAGATTTTGAAGGCCAAGCCTCCAGTGTAGCTGCTTACATATCCTCCTTCTCAAGCCCCCTTTGCACTGCCTGCTCACCTGCAGTTTGCACACCTAACTGATGTGAGCTTTGCAACACTACAGCCAATACATCAAGAATGCAGTTGCACACTTACAGAAATGACCTTGCCCTCCCCTCACAGGGCCTCAACACTTATTTTTGCTGTAGAGTTACGTGCTGGTTTTTGTCATCTTTGGTGCCAGCTACTGAACATACACAACTGTGTATGCCCACAGATCTTACAGTGCATCTTCTGTGATAAACAACATTGTTTGAGGTGGTTTTGATCACCTTTCAGGTTGTGCCCTGCAATTGTGTATGTGCTGTGTATCCCAGATTTACATATACTTTAAATGAGAAAGGTCATGTCTGGCTCTTTCTCATTTACAGGATGGAGAAACAGCATTCAGGGACACTTGCAGGCAATGCTGGGGTTAAAGGTAGGAAAACTCAGCAGTTTTGGTCCAGGGTGGGGATCCACTTAGCTTTCACTAGGGTTTCAGTTCTCCTGCAGTCAAATCCATTAGCTTTCATGGCACGTGTTGCTTCCAGCTGATACTTACACAAGAAACCAGTACACACCATGACAGAGATTCAAAGGTTTTACTGCCAACCCCAAATGAAGCCGTACACCTCACCCGCAAAAATTCCAATTTTTGACCAGAAAGCAAGATAGAGTGGCCACTTTGTGTGTTTCTGTCCTGCAAGGTAAAACTAAGAGTGTGTGGAGACCATTCTGTGATTCACAACAAACAGTGTGGCAGCAGGAAAACATCTGGGAGCAGTCCCTGCAGCCTTAGGCTCACTGATTCAGCCTCTTCTCCCTATACATGTTGGCCCACAAGAAACAGTGCAAAATGTGTCACCTGGTCACACAACTACACATCTTGCAATTTTGAGTGTCATTTTAGCTGAACTCAAGGCAGGTGGCCCTGACAGATCTGAGCTGTGGGTGATTCTCTTTTACAGACTGAAATAACGTAATGAAATTCAATTAACATTCAACCTGGTGAAAGATTTCAAACCCAAATATAGACCCTATCAGCCTAATCTGACCGTTGCTGCTGTGGATTCAGCTCTTTGTATGACATCATCAGCCTAGATCCTACATTAGGAAGTTAGAATCTTCTAAAAACACTGATGTTTTCAAACATTTCAAAATAAGTTCCTTCTAAAAGCCACAGGTGTGCACACATGACCTCAGAAAGAGCATCAGCAGAGGGGAGAGGAGGGTCTTGGAGGGGCTGCAGAAGAGACAATGTTTATGGCTTGATCTGTCACCTGGAGCAGTGAACTATGCCTCAGAAGCAGGCACTCACATGCTTCAATGAGCTCTTTTCCCTAACTCTTGAAAAAAATCCTGATCCTACTGACATCAGTCGGCATTTTTTCATTGCCTGCCACCAATAATAGGATTTTGCTTTGGCCGTAGTAGGGAAAAGGCTTGTTTGCTGGTTTTTTACTTTAAGCACAGTCTAGAGCTGCCTCAGCAAGAGCAGCTTGCTGAGGGCTGGTCATGGCTCTGGCCTCAGCTGGATGCTCACAAAGGAAGGTAATGGAGATGGTCAGCTGAAGAGGAACTGAGAAAAAATCAAGGACACAAAAGTACATTAGGAATAGGAGGGAAATGATACCCTACTCTCTCTTCCTTCCATGCCCTTTCTCAATGCCATTCTGATATGGGATGGCCATTTTCCTTCTGGCTATGTACTCTGGGTCTCCATCTAAAAACCCCCTTTGTTTGTAAACTACTTTTATATTTAAATAACTCTCATCAAATATAACTTATTGTAAATACTTGCATTAAATAAAATGTAGGCAGCTCAATGCTTTAGAAGGTCTCTTCTAGTCTTTCTTTGTTTATAATTACCTATAATTATAAATGGCACATTTGGGGCTTCAGGCAGTTTGTTTTCTGATTTGATCATGGCTCCATCAAGTCTTTTAAATTCAGTGAAAATTCTGAGTAATCTTTAACCATATTTCAGCCTGTGCAGTGGGCATTGTAATTGGCAGTACCAAGAATAAGCAGTAGTAATACATCCATAAAATAACATCCCTTACAGCAAAACTAAAATCAGAGAGAGCTTTCCTGCCTGGTTTTATTTCTGAGGTTATATGGTTATAACCTGGCACACAAACTTAAAATCTAGATTAGACTTTGAGCAGGAAAACTAGAGTTTTCTGTACAAATCTTATTTTCTTACAGATAGTAATCCCATACTTGGGAGTTTTCTGGTGCCAGGGACACCAGCTACTATTATTACTATCATTAATAAATAGTAATTATATAGAAATACCCTTGTAGACTTGTAGACTAGCAAAAAGTTACTAGGAAATCAGGTGTTAGAGAGACAAATTATGATTTATACAGGGTTTTTTAGGCAGATGGAGGAAATCTTGGTGATGACTAATATCTCTATTTTCTTAAAATCTGCAACATTCTTAGCAAGTGGTTTTGTCATTTTTTGTCATACTGTTTCAACTGTTCCTACAACAGCACCATCATCAACATACCATGCCTAATATTTCCCTTCAGGGAAATAAACAAAACAGCAATATTACTTTCAGGACACATTTGAAAGAACAGAGAAATCAAAAGTGATTAGCAACATGAATATTACTCAGCTAAACATCTGGTGTAAATGTCTTATCCTGGGACTCTAAACTCATAAAATATAGTACCAGCTGGACAGTTTGACTTCAGCCTGACTTTCTAGTTTATCAAGTAAGATCTGTTTAGTTCTGCTTGTGGATCACTTCACAAAGCCCAGCCACAAGAGGTTGTGACAAACCATTCTTAAGAAGTCTTTTCCTGTCCATGCTATCATTAAGCAAAATTGCATCTGATTTTTGTGGAGAAACTGTTAGCTCAACCTCTCATAAACCCATGGCAACTCATCTCAGGAGAGCTGATCTTTTGCCTTCCATAATGTGTCTGCAGAGCACTTCCCCATGATTACCTCATTTAATTAGGACAATACAGATTTCTAAATTTATTCCAGTTGCTCTCTGATTTCTAAAGGTAACTGCTGCAGGCTGTGATTAGTAAGCTTCTATGGTGCAAAAATTTGATTTACGTTTCATCTCTGCTGATATATAGCCTTTAAAACTCACATGGGCCAGTTTAATTCTCTTCTACATGCCAAAAATGCTCAGTTTATCTCAAATACAATTAGAAATGTGACTCATTCAGTGTAACAGCTGAATAACATCGGGGCAGGGGTACACTCCCATCAATTTAATCTAGTTCCTAAATAAAAATATACTGATATTAAAAAAATGAAAACCAAATTACGAGTAGGCAAATAGATTTTTAAACATGTTTAACTAAACCATTTTAAGTAACCTATTTTTAAATAGTGCTATCCTCATATTCCATCAGTGTCTTTGTTTATGGCTACCACAGGGCTTCTGATACAAAAACCCTGAAAGACAGCTATGGGGTTATTTTATGGTGGGCAACTCTTGGCCTTGCCCAAACAATAAAGGTCAAGAGGCTATTTTTAGAAAAAGTTTTGGTAATAAAACACACCTCACTTCTTATGTGATTTGCCTAATTTCAACTTCCAGTGACCTTTGGTCATTATCAGTCTTAGTTTGCCACAGTGATGTGGACTTCATCATCAGGTAAGTGTTCAGCTGCTCCATTAAACTGAACAGCCTGAGGCTCTGCAGTCCCTTCTGTGTTTTTTTCTGAGCTCCAATCTCCCCAGTTCTAGAATGTGCTTGCTGAACTGCAGACACCAGAACTGGACCCTGTATCCCAGCACTGAAACCACCAGACTCACAATTCTCCCTGCCAGAATGTCCAAGTACCAAGAGACCTGTCTGATGCCTCTAGTCTTAATCACATCAGCCTCCTGTAAGCCTTGGATTCTTGAACTGGGGATCTCTTCTCCCTTTTCAGGCTAAAGTTTACTCATTTTTCCTATTTGTTCACTGGAAACATTTTCCGCAGCTTACTCTGTCTGTGATTTATGAGGTGTTGAAAAACGAACACAAATAGCTTTAAAGAGTAACAATTTTATGGTGTTTTAAGACTTTGGGGCATTTTTAGTTCTGAAAATGATTAAATTCCTACCCTGCCATTTACTGTCTGCCGGTGTTACTATTGGAATTAGTGTTTTGTTAGTACCTTGTGATACAACTTCCATCACATATTTTTTTCCAAATGCACACTGCACACATTTAGTGTATGTTTCTGCCCTGTTGCACTATTTTTAGGTCTACTTGTGTAGCAAAATTATTAAGATTCTATTTACTTGTTATTACCATCCTTCACTGTTTTGGCTGAAGATTTTGCTTATTATTCTTTTGATTTGTGTTTCTGTAACTATCTTCATTTTTGATATGTCAGCTTACAGCTTCATGGATTTCGTTCATGCTTTATGTTATTTGTCATAAACTGTGTCCCATTCTCTCCTATGCTGGCTCATTTTTTCAGCTGATGCAGAGATCTGTCTCAGGTGTGGGACTGTGTCTTTTGGGAATCTACTGCAACATCCTCAGTATCTTGATTCATGTCCAACAGGGGCCCAGCCTCATGCATGCTTTTTCTCTGAAACTTGGAATGTATCAGATAATGCACACTTCTCCCTTTCAAAAACAAGTGATATTTTTGGCTGAACCCTACCTCACTTGTAACAGATTAATTAGCAGTTTGACAATTAGAGCACAGAGTATATTCTCATACATTCAGTTTTCCAATTACAATATATTAAATTATTTCATTGCAGGCTGAGGGTAAAATACCACTACATTTTTATTCTTTTTTCATTTAAATTTTAGTATGCACTATATAAGACAGTAGGTAGAGTCAATGTGTTATGAAACCACTTGCTTCAGTAAAATAACATTCTATTTAAGTTAATACTATTTTATTAGTGATAAATATGTCTCATGCCCATAAAACACTATTTGGCATAAAATGATGAGAAAGCTACTACAAGCTATAGATGATGGTGGGAATGCATGCACTACACACACCCTTTTCAATGGCTTCATTAAAACATTCAGAAAAAGAATTGTAAATTGCACATGAAGCCAAAAACAGACATCAAAATGCAGCAAAAGAAGAGGGGCCCTTTGCACCTAAGTAACTTGTATTGATTTATACAAGGTAGGAGTCCCAAGATATTTGTATATGCTGGAACAGCTCTAAAAATGAGAATTATAGAATTAATTTACAAAATACCTAAAGTATGGTCCTTCTGTGTTTTTATTCACATCTTCTACCCACTTAGCTACATTATATTCTCTTTTGAACCATGGGTTTAAATACCTGCAGAAAGCAATGGAAGGAACAGAGAAAGCAGAAGAACAAGAATAGAAAATCTGAGAACACACAGCACAAGCTTAGCAAGGATGTCTTCATCCCCAAAATGCAAGTGAATATGGCAAATAAATCAGTATGGATTTGGGTGAGGACTAGGCAACGTGTACAACTGCATGAGAAAATCTAACCTACAACAAGACTCATATGTTTGATTAGTCTGGAAACTCTTTGGGATACATCATTCATTTAATGTCTTAAGGGTAAAATTCACTCCTATGCAGAGGGCCAGCATTAAGCTCATGGTTTGAACTCCCTCATGATCTCAAAATAAGGATGAAGAGGCATTTTGGATTCAATCATGAAGTTTGCTTGCCAAAGACACACTTTTGCACCCCTCTAGATAAATTGCAAGATAATGGCTAAAAACACACAGAATCTTGGACTTGACCCTTTTTACAGGAATGAATTTCAGCCTCATTGTGTTAAAAGGTTTGAATTTTTTGCCACTATAGCGACAATTTTTACACTTACAGGCAAACAAACCCTCTGATTTTTCAATGTTCATTTAGTTTGGCTTTAATGGAGGTGGGCTGCAGAGTTATCTCACATTTTACAGAAGCAATATTGACACCAAAACCACATTTTTAGGAAAAAAGTCTGAATTGTATACTCATATTAGTTACATGAAAATTATGGAATAAAGTTTATGTTTAATTATCTGACAACAAATTACCAGGGAAGAAGAAAACTTTTTTGCAACAAATTTTTCCCAGTAACAAGATAAGCAAATTCCTCCCCCTTTGTCATGTTAACAAAAAAGGACAATGCAGAAAATAGGAGTCTGCCTGGACCAATTTAAAGTTTGTTCTTTTTACATATGAATGGCAACAATCAAATGATTATTTGTGATCACAATATTTATACAATAGAATCTAGCACAATGAAATGTGCCAGACTACATTTTTATTCTGGGTAAGAAAATTCCTCTTTAAGTTATTTTTGATACTTCTAGTCCAGTTCTTGCCACTTTTATTTATGGGAGTGACTCCATTGACCTCACACATGGGAACAGGTCTTGCAAGGGATTGCTCAGAGGAATAAAAGTTGGGCCAAATCATGTCATTCAACCCCCTCCATATTTCAAACAACGATGACAACGAAAGCAGCAGCACTTTTTCAACTTCTTTTGCTCCTTTTTTGCTCTGGAACGTCTCCTCCCCGCCCCGCGCAAGCACAGCCACAGCTCTCAGAAAGGACTCGCCCTCAGCCACAAGTGCTTCTAAACAGCTTCCTCAGCTCGCTTATTTACCAGGCATAGGGAGTGCTTTATGCTTTCCAGCTTGGGGCCTTAGAGAAAGAAAACATCAAAAGTGGTAGCTCAGCAAAGCAGATGAACCACAGGTGAAGCAACAGGCTGATGCCAGCATCACCAGCAACTAATAAACTTCTGCTTTAGCTTTAATTGCACATTTTCTTGTACTCGCTGCAATACTTTAAACTTGCAGGGGTTTTTTTCATTTGAAAGGGTCTTTTGGTAACCATGAAACACTCCCAATCTGCTTCCTGTATTAGAAATCAGTGTAAGGTGCTATCAAAGCATGCAAATGTTGCACAACCACGTTGCAGGGTTTCCTGGGTCTGGGTGTATTACAGACCACCATCCACCACCTCAATCCATCTGTTATGAAAAGGCTTAAACTCAAGTTACTGCAGACCACTTCATGATACCACTGGAAAGCCCTCAGGCTGATCTTTCTGGCCACGTGTTCATTAGCAACGGCCAGAACCCACATTTCCTTTGAGTGGGAAGTTCTGCTTTGGAACAGGGTGTCCTTACGCATAAGCCCAGAGCTAGACCACAGCTCGATTTGGCTCACAGCGCAACATGCAACAAGGCAAAGACCTGGGCTCAAGGGGACTCGTACTCCTCAGGCTGCCGAGGAGGAAGGGGAGCTAGAGCTGCATCAGCAGGAGCACCTCCAAGCAGTTCACGGGGTTTTGCCACAGTGAAACTATCGTATACTAGGGAAGGGACTTTCCACGGGATAACATGGCAGCCCAGAATGCAGGGGCAGGTGAGACTGACCTGTGATCCCGACTCCCTGTTTGGGGGTGGTCAGAACCCCCTGGGCTTATGCCTTGGGCAGGGATTTGGTGGGCGAGAGAAAGCCCAGGCTCAGATGTATGGGTTACCCGGCTGCAAAAAGACAATATATAATAGAAAGTCTAAACCAAAGACGTTCGTATCAGTTATAACAACGAGGAAGACAAATGCTTATAGGAAAAGCAGTGCAAATTAACAAAGGTCTGAATTGCTGTCTGTTCCTGGGACCTGTTTTAACACAAGCTCCCAATTAAACTGTCCTTTTATTTGAAAAAACTCTCATTGTTCCTGATAATTCTAACAGATTTTGATAGAGAATTATTTATCAGGCCATTTCATCAGCCATGTTTCTGGAAAAGCAATTGGCCTGTTGGCACTCCTTCCACATGTAATGAACCATCTGCCTTTAGGAGAGAATAATTATTTTGTTATAAAACATCCAAAAGCAATTAAAAATGTCCCTAAATGTCTTCAGCAGTCTCCTCAGAGCTCTCTGCTTAGCATAAGCCTTGTTCACGTATGTTAGGTCCAAAGGCCATGCAAAGGTGTGAGCAGGACTTTTTTCAGGAGCTGCCTAAAGTGTTTGCAATTCCCTGTCAGCGCTGCTTGTGAGGACTGCAGACTTCAAACCTTGCTCAGTCCTTAAGAAATTTTGCTTAAATGATTAATGGCAGAATGCTATTTGATGCTTGGCTGTATATAAAAAAAAAAACCTGTGGATAATGTGTGCAGTTACTGCAGACTCCTGCATACAAGTATCTTTATAGGCAACCACACTGGTATGCTCCTGCTCTAAAAAAAAAATTAATTCTGCACAAGGTATGGCATTCATAAACCCAATTTTACAATGCTTAACTACAGTCTACTAATTACAGGAGACCAACACTCTTATCCCTTTTCTTCCATCTCAACAAGTATGCTTTATGGGACTCCTAAGGGCCAGATGGGTGCAGTTTCTAAACACTGCTTCAGAACAGATTTCAATATTATTCTGTATTTCCCAGACAAGGTAGAAAGGTAAACTGGTCTGGGGAAAGCCTCCATATATTCTGCAGCATCCTCAAAGCAGCTGGTGCTGCTTTTTTTTTTCCTAAATGACTAAATGCTGGTCACAGTTAGATCATTCCTGTCCATTTTCTCTCCTTTGGAAACAAGCTGTCCCTCTAACCAGAGAGATGATTGCCCCCTAATAACCCTGGCAGTTCTCTCCATCCCCCACTGAACTGACACAGCATGTGGATCATGGGAGTTCTCTCTCCAGCTGGTGACAGGACTGCCAAGGAAACTCAGACAAGCCATTCAGGCCTGTGCAGTCTGAATGATAGACCCAATCAGGAGAAGGGGTATTTTCCTGCCTGGCAGGCCTCTGTGCTTCATTCCTGAAAGCTGCATGGCCCTTGGGAAGTACAAGCCTCCACCCTGTAGCATCAGGGCTGCTGCTGGGTTGAGAGACCACCATAACAAGCAGCAAGAAGGAAAGCAGAGAATTAGGTGGAAGCCTTTAAAAGAGAAACAAATATACAGGGGAAAATATTTCCAGCTGACAATATCTCTGTCTGCCTGCTTATTTAATGCTCCAAAGTTCACAGAGCAAATCTCATTTGTATTTTTGGCAGTTTGGCCAGACTTACTCAATTTTATCAAACTATCTCATGCAAGGAGGAAAGGAAACGAGCAAAACGACATTTCAGTAAGAGTTTATCAGCACAAAGACAAGGAGCACAGAGACTCTTGAGATAAACTCCTTCAAGAGTTAAAATTTCTGATTCCATTATGCCATTTTGACCATGCAATGTTATAATTGCAATGTGCATCGAAGTATTATTTCTGTCATTTGTAACATAGGGCTTTCTCTAGGAACCCTTTCTGAGCCTACTCACCTCAAGACAGGGCACTGCAGGTGAAAGAAAAGTTTCAGAACAAACTCAAAATCCCCAAACCAAAGAAAATGGGGCCCAGAGAGCAGTTAGCATTATTAGCTTCCAGCAGGGTTGGCATCAAGCCCATCTGCCCATCGAGGTGCAAAGTTAGTAGTGATGACATGGGGAAGGACACTGTCACTGCCAATCATGGTCAAAGGAGGGGCCATTCTTGTGGGGTGTAAGTGCTCTAAGAGCAGGCCAGTGCTTTTGACAAGCCCAGAGGTTTCCAGCCATTTACCACTCATTCACAAGGGGGGCCTGAACTAACAGGCATAAGTACATGAGAAAGGCTCTTTCTGTGTGGGGAGCACTGCACACATGGGCTCTTCAGGAAATGTAACCAATAAATCAATAAGCCAGCAACTCTAGGCCAAAGTCTGGGGATCAGTCACTTGGTAGAGACTTTAATTGCCCGTTTATTGCAGGGCTTACTCAAGACTGGCTGTTTGAGGCTTACAGTGGCAAACTTCAAGGTGTTCTCAAAGCAGACAGATACCTCTCCTAAAACCTCCAGGAAGGTATGCAGAGATACAAATCTCTAACTCTGCAATGGCCCGACCCAAGGTGAAGACAAGGGTAGGAAACAATCAGGTTATCAGAAACTCAGTATTGAACCAGGATACACTCAGCAATGGCAGTTTACTGTAGACAAAAGCCTGCAGTGATGGTGCAGGCTGCCACCATCATTGGGAATTGCTATGGGAACGACTGTGAGGAAGCCTACATAAAAAAAGAAAATTAATAGTTAATTTTTAAAGAATACATAAAAAGAGGTTGAAATACGTTAGCCAAACCATTTACCAGATTATCAGTCAGCAATCAGAATGGGCCACAGAGCAAAAATGCAGCTGTCTACTTTTCAGTACTCTTAATTTCCATCTACAAAACACAAATATGAAAACTCTACTTTTTGGCTTTTCTTTTTTAAATTCAGACTTACTCAGTTGAATTAGACCGTGGCCTAAATCTTTTGCCTCTGACTTTCTTTCTGTTTCCTCCTATATTACCTGAAAGAAATCAAAGGACAAAGACAGTAAAACAACTTGAAACTCATCTGTCCCATGCCAAACTGTATATTTTTTTTTGCATCCACAGCAAAAGAGTTGCTACCTTTAACCATTTAAATCTCACAGGTCTGTTCCTCTTGATTTACCTCAGACACTTAGGTTACCTTTCTCTAATGCTGCAAGTGTGGGGAGCAAAAAGCTTCTTTATTTCAGCTGTTATTTGACAAAATCACTACACTTCAAGAAAAGCACTAAACACTGCCTGATAAAATCACAAAAGCTGGCAATAGTGAATAGATTTCTTTCTCTTTTTCATGTTAGCTTACACTAGAGGGAGAAATTAAATGTAATTTCCTTGTGACAAAGCACTGTGCAAAAAAGGCACTTATGTAGGGTGCTGCTAAATTCTAATTCCACGTTAATAACAATTAGCACAATTTTAAGGAGTCATGCTGCTGTCCTGACTAGATCAGCTAAACTTTCAGCAGAGCAGCCACGGTCCAGAGGCTGGTTTCCACTGTGGCCAGCACAGTGGTTCACACTTACCTTGCCAAGAATTACTCCTAGGCCTCCCATTTTCACAAATGTCTGAAATATGTTTTGTGTCTGGGATCCTTTCACTCCAGGAATGAGATAATCCATTTGACCTGGAACAGGAGGGCTCAGATGCGGTTATTGTTAAGGGTGTTGTCTCACATCAACGTCAGCTCAGCGGTTTGGTCACATTCCCAAGGCCAGTGACAAAACACAGCCTAAGGTCTGTCTGCACTAGCAGAGCATCCAGGATTTCTGATTAAACCCTGCAGTTAAGCCTTGCAGCTGTCCCTGCAGTGGTTCCATGTGCCCACGTTCAAGAGCCAGGCATCAGCACTGCTTTCTTCCTTGCCTGCTGTGGAACGCACAAACACCGGCGCACACCAGATTTCCCTGACACTTGCAGCTCTGCCTCAGTTCCTGGACGGAAGATGCTCTTACAACTGCGCTCACTTCAAGGCTTTTCCATCTCACAGTCAAGCACATCCCACCTGCAAGCTGCCCACTCCCTCCTTATGCTGCTGCAGGAAAGCCAGGACAGCTTCCCTCACCCCAGCGCTTCCAGTCTCGGGCTCAGGAGTTTGTGACGAGCATCCTCCCACCCAGAGCTGGTAGTGCTAGGGAGAGGTAACTCTGCCTTGTTCTTGCTAATTTTGAACGTTTATGTGTTATCAGCCAATTGCTACAGAGACATTAGAATTGTGTAATTCTAATGCTAAACTACACAATAGAATTGTGTAATTCAAATGCTAAACTCAAAGCCAAAAATAGTCTTTTTTATTTAGGTGCTTGGTGCAAACTGTTTCTTCCTTCCTCTTCTATTCCCTCTAAGAGCCAGAGATGCATGTGGCAATGTCCAACATGTGGGATTTTGCAACGGGCTGCCTCTGGTTGAACTAGAGCTGCTGCTCAGCTGTTTGCCATGCGATCTAAAATTATTTCCAAAAGAGAAGAGGAAGTTGAAAAATTCATAATAGATGGCTTACTTATTACAAGGTCTTGCTTAAAGGAACTATTTTTGTAGGTTTTGAGTCTGGATACTCGCATTTTTCAGTGTCTGCTTTCTTTGGAGGCACCTGAGAGATGTTCTTCAGTTTCCAGAAGCTCAGACTAATCACAGCCACACTGAAGTAAGCCCAAGGTTTCATTACATCAAACTTAATCACATCATGAAAGGTCTGAGAAACTATAGATCCACAGACAGGTTTTTAAACATCTCCTCCTCCTCGGGGTCTCTTTCAGGTTCCGGAATATCTTGCTATAAAATGGTTTTGGTGTTTGCTATTTCATAATAGCAACAGTTATCATAAAGTTATGTCTTAATCCTTGAACATCCTCTGAATACCAACTTAATTTCATTTTTCCAGCATGGAAAAGCCCAGGCAGCTGATGGCCCAGTCACTCTAACATCTCACAGGAGATGCCATCCATACTGGCACACAGAGCAAACCAAAACCAGCTTGGAAGATAGGAGGTAGCACTCTGGGAATTCAAATGGAAGGACTATGTCAGCTGTATCACAATGTTAATGGAATATTTGTCAGACTTACTTTTCCAGACTTGACAGTGGCACAACATACCTGAACTGGTGGTGGGAACAACAAAACTCTCTAGTACAGACAGACCTTAGAAACCATTAGCATTTTGGAACAGATAATAAAGAGAGACATATGAAATAAATGAAGTATGAAAAGAAACACAGATACTGCATGAAAAAAAGAAACACATTAAATTACAGTCATTTAAAAACAACTTTTTTTAACTGGTATTTAAACCTGATAGACAAAGCTTTGAACACTTGCTTTCCCAAGATTTTTTTTCACAATTTTAACCAAATTAAAAAAGATTCTCCAACACAAACAGTGCATCACTTAAGATTAATGGTTGCTTCTTGAAAAAAACAACCCACACATCTAAAAAGTTGAATTTAAAAATTAGAGATAATTAAGAAATCACTACTGGACTTTTCCTAATAACACAGTCATTAGAACAAACTGAATGAAGTTGTATATAAGATCATGCTGCTATATCAAAATAGCAAATGTCACTACATATATGTCCCTTCCATACATTTCTCTGTACCTTCATTGAAATAAGAGCAAAGAAAATGGCTTCATCAACTGCACAGTTGTACACTGCTTAGTGAGACAAGAATTGAGAACTGTAGTTTTCCTGTGAAGCAGTTCATGACTGTCAGTTCCTCTAGGACACAGTGATTCTCATAAATTGTTTTCATGCTAGATGGATATTTTTCATAAAAAGAATCTTTAACTGCAGAGGAGCAGTGAGCATCATGATCTTAGCAATTACAAATGGCTCTCAATGCTATATAAAGAATCTTCCCTTTTAAAATGTTGGATTTTTTTGGCAACTGGAACAATAATGGAATTAGAGAAATCTCATCAAGGGCAAAATCTAATTCTCTCTAATCTAATGACAGCAAGCAGAAAACTAAAGAAAGTCTTTGTAGAACTATTTTCTAAGATAACACTTGATGACCATTTAGTATACTAGTCTAGTAAGTGGAATAAAATGCAATCACTATCATCTTTAATATGAGACAGCAGAAGTCTAAGTCAACACACTGGATTAATGACACTGACAAATAAAGATATAAAAATAACATTTATATTGAACATTTTATGTTTATAACTATTATTGAAGCAAGACAATGTTCCTTTTCTTTGATTACATGACCAGGATTAAAAAAGTTGTTGACATTTTGTTTGATTCTTTTTCAGCCAGCAGTTATTATTACAGTCTACTTGAAATCAATTCTCAAGCAGGGATATTATGAAAATTGTATTAAACAAAAATTGGTTTACAATGCAAAATTTTTTTATTCTGGCCTAATCATGCTAATTAGCAGCTAGGACCCAGGAGTAAAATCAGTAATCAAAGCAGAAAGGATGCTATTTCAAACATTCCACAAAGAAAGAAGAAAGGATCAAACCTGCTGCAAAACAATGAAATGTTCTGACTAATGGAATAATGGGTGATGGAACAGGTAGAAATCTGAAAATGCGACAGAAAAGCAGACCTCTTCTTAGAACTAGATGCAGAGTTTGTGCTGACTCCAGGAGGCATGTCGCTATAAAAAGAGTCGGCCTCTCCCGGCTTTTTTACATAATCTCCCTGGGGTATTTGTCTGAAGTGTAATAAACATTGGAGAGTCAGAAAACATGACAGGAACTAGAACACACACAAACATGCACGAACATTAGTTTAAAAGAAAGAGGTAAGGATAGCAATCCTTGAGGAAACCTTTTAACCACACGCAATAAAGCTATTAATATATAATTCAACCATATGGGAGAAAACTCCCACACACTTTTGTTATGTGCAGAAAAGTGGATTATGTGGTTTTGGAAAGGGAAAACAAGGAACATTTCACTGGTTAACTCTGATCACAGTTTTCAAAGTGAACAGTTATTGATTCTTGAGGCACTGGATAACCAGTCCAAACATTTCAAATAACTCATCATGCTGGTTGCAAAAAGCACCCTCAGGTGCAGCACCAGTACAGAGCCTAAGCTGAATACATGCATCAAAGAGGAGCTCAGGAAAAGTGAATGCTTTTTTCCTTCTGAGGTAGATGCTTCCCATTTAACTTTTGTGATCCTGATTGAATTCAAGAGTAGCAACCTGTTGAGTTGTTTAAATCTCAGGAGGATAAAAATCTACAGTTTTTTAACTGATTTCTTGTGTAAGGGAACTAACGCCAGTGTCAGAGATGCTCAGCTACTCCTGATTACCACAGTAGTAGACTCAATCTGCCAAGACACATGAAAGGAACATAATAGATTATCCTTTTCCAGAACTAGAAGCTCAGTTATGGTGCCTAAAACTATCTGTGCATTAGAAGGTTCTAATCAAGTTATGCAAATTCATTGCCAACAGAGAATACCTGCCATGCAAATATCACAGTTATAGTTCCACCAGGTTTAAAAATCCTCCCAAGTACAAGTAGTCACTTTGACAGTTGACTATTTCATATTATTTCATCAGTATTTATTCAACCTCACACTTTCCAAGATGTTTTTGCTACAGTCTGCCCCTATTAAGATGCACATTTATCAGGTTGATTCAGATTGTGTCCAACTACAGACCTAAACTGGGACCTCTCCATTCCATATCTGGATTTCTGATAATTCTGCAGTATGCAAAGTATACAACTATATGGCACATAAATCACAAGTGCAATGCAGTGCTCCCACACTCCATCTTCTAACACCCCCCGAGTTTCAGTTCTTGTCCCATTCCCCAGCTGGCACATGTGTGTGTTCAGAGTTGGCTCAGTGTGGGCAGCTCTGCTCCTCAGGGTTCCTCTAGCAAACTGTTTTGCCACTCCATCAGAAATAACTTCTCCCATGTAGCTGTGCCCTTTAAAGCCACACTATCCCAGCTGGCAGAATCCCTGCTAATTGGCTCTTCTTACCCCTTTCAGTTTACTTGTTTCAATTGCTTATTAGTAGCAAGTATCATCCTTATGTCATGCTCAAAAATATTACAATGGCTTGTTCTCACTGTTATTTAAGGAGCAATCATATTTTTCTTTTAAAAAGGAGACAGTCTGGACAGTCTGGTGGTATCTATTTTTCCATTTATTGCACTCCTTGTACTCATCCAAAATTATTCTATGTAGAAGTCAGCCTACTTCTGTGGGCTTCTTTCCCTGCATAAAGGAGATTTAATTACTAAATATCTTCCTCATCCTTAAAATGACTGAGCCCTCCATTACCTTCAGAAGCCTCAGCTTACACTGGTTTCCACTCTGCCTGTGCTCTCAGACACAGCTGCAGACTGGCTGCACACTCACAGCTCTCTGGCCATAAAGTAATTTCTGGAGATGAAGATATCTGAAGAAGTTACATCCTCTAATATTCCAATGCAAACATACGTGGGGTGGACTCTGTCGCTGCTTCGAGGTTTGGTCTGCTCTGTCCTCAGCCAATACTGAAACACCCACAGTAGAATGACTTGATGGCCACGTTAGTCTCCATTTATAGATACATCAGTTTCCTCTAAGCAGCACTAAACCCTTAAATTCTGCCTTGCTTGTGCTTGGTGGCATTCCCTACCCACCAGCCTCTGCATCAGGCTTGACTTCAAGAGCATTGCCTTTTACTTGTTATTGTACTTGCAGCCTATCTGACCCTGTGGCACACAGCCAGCACTGGAGAGTGCTTTTCCACTTTTTACAAATATTTTGAGCCTGGCAGAGAAGCACTACACGAAGGGAAATGGAGAACAAGCACGACAGGTAGCAGCAACAAACAAAGCAGCAGCTTGGACCAGAAGGCAATGGTACAGGCAGAAAACAGGGGAATTTGAGAAATCCTCTTATCTCTAGGGGACTGGGAGAGGAAGGAGCCAACTCCTTCCCACGAGACCCATCTGCCAGGCAGATGCCTGATCAAAGGGAGGTGGTATTCCAGGAGCCAAACACCAAACACAAGTCACTAGGAAAATGGTTTATTTTTGGCCACAAGCTTGAAATGGTGAAAGCTCAGCCCTGTGCTGAAGCCAGTACTGTGCTTTAGCTATGAATCAATCAAACAGGCTGACGGGAAAGAATGGGTTCTTTGTCCACACAGCAATTTAATTGTATTGTATTTTTAACTGCAAAGAAGCTCCAGGAATTAATTTGTCTCAAAAGGCTCCTGAACATCACGTTAATATTAATTATTCAGTTCTTAGCCTCCCAAGAACACTTTCATTTCTAATAGCTGATTTTCAGTCTCTCTTATGGGAAATATTCTCCTGTTTTCCTAAATAAAACAGTCTATTGCAGAAGTGTAAAAACCAGTATTTTTTCTACTGACTCCAGTGAAATCAGGATTTCAAGCAATGCATCACAGAATACTGATTTCATATATTATTTAAAATATGATAATCCATCTCAATATTTTCTATAGCATGTAAACGAGTGAAAGAGAAGAAAAGCTATTTTCAGAGACTTCTAAATACATTCCACTACTTTTATCACATACCTCTGTCTTCTGTAGTTTCTTTCCATATAAACAGAAGAGAAAAGAAGAAGAATGAGTTTTTAGTATGCAAGTACACATGGTCAGTAAGACCAAAAAAATGTAAAAAGAAAAGCACTGTATACAAAATGAAATTTTTGCTCAAAATATTTCTAGAAAATCACATCTGAAATAAGCATATTTGCAAATATACTACATCAGAATAAACAAGAAAAATATATTTGTGTTGATGGCTAGTCAGGGCTGAGTGTAAGGTGCTGTTCATGATGGGTTTAAGCCTGTTCACTGTGAAGCTGCTAGTGAGAGGTGCAGTCTCACCCTGAACCTCCAAAAATTAATCCCACTGGCTAGAAATTATCTCAAAGTGAAACTCTTTTAGAGTTTCACTCAAAATAAAAGTCCAGATTTTCAGACACTGCCAGAAACCGAGGGCGATATACTAAGACAGTATATCCTACTTTTCTACTATCTTCATGGTTTTTACTCCAAATTGGATCAAGCTCTCTAAAACCACATACAAATGTAAGAATTGCTTGAAAATGTTAATATGATAAATGTTACTGTATAAATATTGGTGAATTTGGATTTTTTAGATTTTTTGAATTGTTCTTTTCATAACATAATCAGCTATTAGATGAAATACACACATTTTTAAGCTCTATAAAGAAGAACAAAATGTACTTACTTGTAACCCCAACCAGTTATTCCTAAAACGAGAGCCAACACCAAAATGGTGCCAGCAATAGCCCCTATTATTATATTTGTGCTAACCACACCTGGAAACACAAGAAAGATGAAAAAAATACATGGCATTAGAGAAAAATACACAAAACCAGTAAAGGCACCATCTTTCAAAAACCAGCTTGAACAACTTTCACTAGGCTGATTAACTGTAACCCATGATACACTCCTGAAGCACAGTATGGACATAAAAAGATCACTTGTAAATCAAGCTTTGACTTCTGTGCCTGTTTCCATTAACTGAATGCTTGTTACATGGGAAACCTGTGCGAGGCATGCCAAAACAGTATTACCAATATTAAACTGCTGTAGATTACATCCTTACAACCTGCTCTATCAAATACATGTTTACCATGGAATAAAAGTGACTACTACTTTGGTTTTGCTCAAATCCCTTCCATAGCTGAATAAGTTAATCAAATGAAAGATTCTGGAAGATGTCCCCCAGCAAGGATTTCAAATGACCAACACTTACAAGCTCGTTTTTCCACAATATATCTTTCTTTTGTATGCGAGACTAAAGCTGAATAAAAACTTCCAGTCAGTCGGAAGTAAATGTGAAAGTCAAGCATCTAGATATGGAATGTCCCAGTAACCTTTTGCTTGTCCTAATCTAGCAATATGACTAATAAGGCCACTCAGATGACTGGGACAAGCATGGTAGAACTGGACCAGTAACACCAGTTCCCAAAAATGCACCAATTCCCAAAAATGCACTGGCTGAGGCCTCATTTACAGACACTGAGTGCTTCTGCTGTGGGAGGAAGAGAGGGGAACGAGGCTCCTGATACTGCAGCAGGCTGTGTACTAGCTGAAAGAGTGGGAGACCTAGTTTTGCTTCATGAGCTTTCCTCAAATCCAAGCATTTTCTGTTGTTGGTAAAAATTATCACATACCTTTATTGATGGCATCTTTATCAAAAAATAGATCGTCTTTGATGTGAGAACTGCAGTCATCTCCTCCCCAGAATCGGTCACAGACACACTTTATTTCATTGCTACAAACCTGCAGTCAAAAGTGTAGCTCAGAAAAAGATCAGATTATTAATCCATTCCCATAATTAATACCATTAAGTATAGTTATATTTAAGTGATAAAGCCATGATTTTACTGCTCAGAAAATTTTGAAAAATAATTTTTAATATATATATAGCAAATTTTAATTTATATGTTAGATATAAATGCATCAAATTTGCTATTATATTTTATATAAATAGAGGTAATGTTTATTCAGCACATACTTTAATGTAATCTATATTTAATAGAGCCATTTATAATTGCTTTGGGAGACTGACCTTAATGACTTTTTTTTTAAATATGATGAAGTGCATGATTTCAGATAAATAAGGAAGTTTTAATGTAGTGTACAAGGCAAAAGACACTATGAGAGATCAACTCCTTTGATTTCAGTTCAGTCATAGGGCTCTGGACATGGTATCAAATTGTGTGTGAGGGACAAGGGGCCACAGCAAAGCTACAGACTGCACAGAGAGCAGAGGAACTAGCCAAGAGCCACCTCACTGCCTCTTTTCCAAAGTAAAGGAACTCTCAGCCTACAGAATCCAACATCACCAACAACTTTATGAATCCTCTTGGCTATTTATGTAATAAAGAGGGAATTAAGAAGGACAGGTCTCTGGAAGAACAGAGACCCAAGTTTCTCAGTTCATAAAACCTTTGTATTGATTCTCCAGCACATTGCCTGAGGAAATATCAATCAAGTTAGCAAAAGTGATAGCAAAAACATTGATTGATAAAACTGTAAGGCTAATACATACTAACTATGATTCATTGTTTAAGATGCCTTGATTGGTATCTTGGGTTATGGAACCAAAAATGTGTATTCTATTTTCATCTGCTGAAAGCAGTTGGGGAAATGTTTTTTTTCTTTATCTCTTGTTACTCTGGGGGGAGGGGGCAGATGCTTTCTGATAATGGCTCAGCTGTTAAAACTGGGTGGGGCACTGTTCCTTATCTCTTTCACCACCCATCCTCCCTCCAGGGATATCTTCTGCTAATGGGCCATTGAGGCTCAGCAATGACAGGACACATTTACATCATCCCAGTGTGAGATGCTGCACCCAGTGCTGGGGGCTCCAGGGTCCCTGCCCAGATAAAAACTGAGACTCAGAACACCAGGGATCCTGTTTTTCTACTGGATTCCAGAGGAGGATCAGACTCATCTCACCATAACTGGACCCTTCTTCAATGGGATCATCTCTGCTCCAACAGAACCACATCTGTTTCTCCAGGAGGACTGCTTCCAAACACCCTGACTGACCAACAGGATGTCAGGTCGTGTCCCTGACTCTGTCAGAGTTTTCTGGGCTTTTTGTTTGTTTGTTTGCTGGTCTTTTTGTACTATTACATTGCTAGTAATTTTGTACTATTAATATTCCTAGTAAAAGAATTGTTATTCCTATTCCCAAATCTTTGCCTGAAAGCCCTTAATAGCAAAATTATAATAATTTAGAGGGAGGGGGGTTTACATTCTCTATTCTAAGGAAACTCTAGCTTTCCCTGGCAGATACCTGTCTTCTAAACCAAGACAATTGGAATGCATTATATTTACTCATGTGCCTCTTTTCATTTTCAAAAACTTCTCCAGTTTTATGACTTTTAGAGTCACACTGCTAGCTTCCTGAACGGCCCAGCCTAGTAGACTACACAAGGCCAGGTACTCAGCAAGAGCAGCAAAAAGCATTAAAGAGCGCAGGAACATACACCGTGTCCAGAACAAATCTGGCTGTCCGTGGTGCCTGGGCAGGTGCTGAAGTTGAAGGCCTCGGCGGGGAGGCAGCGGTGGTCGAGGCACACCATGTCCGGCCCACACGGCGTCCCGTTCTCCACGTAGCCCAGGTCCGTGTCCTCATCGAGCTTCACGTGGCCACCACTGCAAGACAGTCAAGAGGACCTTGGAGATTTGTGCTCTGATTAGATGGGACTGCTGGAGAAACCAGGCCCTGGGCTGCTGCCTGTATCTGTGCCACACAATGCCCAGCACCAGCTGAGAATCAGTGTTGTCTTAGTGAGCTCGCTGGGCCTAATATGAAACAAGCCAAAACAGTGTCTCTACATCAAACAAATGTAATCATGGAAACAAGGACCATTTTTCCTGTGAAACAGCTAGAGTTAGATAAAAATCAGTTTACTTGTTTAGAACGTCATTTTGTCTTACAGTTGTGTGAAGCTAGGAAAACATACCACATCTATAATTAGAATTCAGCTACAATATAGCAATAAATTAGGCTGCCTGTTAACTTTGGCAGTGCAAGCATATGTCTAGGTATTTTGGGTACATGAAGTACTTTGCAAATATAAAAGAATGCAAAATTGCAGGGCCTGAGAAGAGCATTACATCTCTACAGGCAAAATTAACTATTGAGGGGACTGCGAAACTGCCCCACAGGCAGTTAATTTTCTGAAGCTTAACAAAGGTTGAACTGAAATGATGGTTATGTGCCACAACACGACATGAAAGAACTTCACGAGGACACAGCGATGAGCAAAGCAGGAAAAGCTCCAGTTTATTTACAAAACTCAATTTTATACATTTCCAAAGGTGCCTGTGGATTGGAGGATGAAATCCCACCTCCCAAACCACCTTGGTCAACACAACTGTCAAACAACTTTCTCCTCCTACCTAAAAATATGTAAATAACGAAGGACAGTTAGGAAAACAAAGCTATTGTTTATAGAAAAAAATGTGGGAAAGTAAAAATTCTGACTCCAATATGAAAGACAAATCAGAAGGCCTAGAAAAATCCTCAAAAAAAAGTGTCAATTATGTGTTAATAGGAAATAAAATTAATGGAAACAGTTTTTCTCCACTTAGGAATGAGAAAGCTGATTTTCTATGCAAGATGGATATTGATTGTTCTGTTTTCAGGATTTCTAATTACCTGCAATTGTAGACTTTTCCATAGTGCAAGATTGATGTTGTGATTTCACCATCAAGTTCTCCAAGTCTGGGCACGCTGGATATATTGGAGCACAGAAGGTATCCACAAAGCACATCCCTGCATTGAAAGAATAAATATATACTCATTAAAAAAAAAAAAAAAAAAAAAAAAAAAAGAAAGAAAATGGACAATCAAAAATATGACCACTTGCTTGGTAACCTATTTGTTATTCCTTGCTTTTCTTCCACTGACAGTAATTCCCATAAATGATGCTGTTTCCTGAGAAAATTTTTCTCCTTGGAAGTCAGTTTGGGAAGATTCTGTTTTTATAATGCATTATCAAAAATGCCCTGAGTAATAACAAGCAGGGAGCTGTCAAGAACAAACCACATTAAATTGATTTAATGATCTATGAAGATATAGAAACTGGTCCATAGAGGAGCAACAGTTCTCTGATTCTAAATACACTCTCATAGGACACGTACATAAGTGTACTATAGACACCAAGTTTAATTCAACTGCTGAAGGGATTTCACTATTCATGTGTGGAGACTTTTGCACTGACAGAATAGTAGGGTCTGACGTCTCCCACATTACTGAATATTTTTTACTTATGAATTGGTAATGGAACAGGAGTAAGGTTACCAAATCTGCATTAAAAAAGTGGAAAAGAACATTAGTTCACCTGTAGGCAGAAGCAGAAATTAAATGTCATGGACAGAATGGAGACATCTGAAAAAACAGTTTGATAAGGACTTGTGAAAGGTTCAGAAACTGGCAGAAATAATAATAATAATCAACTGCATATATGCAGAATGTGAAAAAATGCTTTAAGCAGCAACTTGCAGGCTTTGTAACTTTGTAAAGCTACAAATATCATGAAATGTGAACACAGCTTAGAAATGCAATGGCACAGCATAAAAAGTGAACACCACACCAAGATGTGTGAAACCAAAGGCTGCTCTCCTCTGCACTGCTAACCCTCACTGAGTACTAGGACCACTTCTGGTCCAAGCTCTCCAAGCTCAGATGGCGCTCTCTTGTCAGGGATCATCTCTTCTTGGTACCCTGCTGCCTCTGGGATTTCTTGCACAAAGGTCTGCAGAAGAAGGCCAGAAGTCTGATCCATAGAGAGCCTTTCTGAGTCTCTTCAGGTCAGCTAAAGAACTGGATCAGGGGTAAGAACCTCATTCTTGTAGCTTTCTAAATGCATTAACTTACTGTTTATTGCACTGTATCCAAGAGTCCTTGTCTCTTCCGCAGTTGCCTTTCTCAGTCCCCTCAATATTCAGCTTCTCATAGCAGTACCTGTCAGCAGCTGTCACTTCTAAAAACAGAAACAAATCTCTTCTAAGATGATGCCTTTGAAAAGCCATGCCATGAGAAATGGGGATACACAGTCAAAGGAAGCAGAGCTTCCTAGTTTATGAAGTCAAACACCGTGATCTGCAGGTGGCCCATGAAGCTCTGCACAGTCCTCTTCTCAGTTAAAAGCTTTATGATGGCAGGACTGCTTTTATATTTTGTCCAGCTTGATGGGAGTTTATTGGTCAAAAATGTCCAGAAGCCACTGAAATAAACTAATGAACATGAGTATAGGCTCCATAGATGGTTATGGATGAGAACTAAAGTTTCAGATTTCAGAACACACACCAGTAAATTAACCAACTCTAGAGAAAGAGCTGGAAAAGAGGATGGAAAGACAAAATGACAGGGAAGAAAGGGAGAGACATGCTATTCTAGATGTTTTCAATAGTTCTCAGTATGTCTCTTCCATAATTTTTCTTAGCTAAGGTAGTGTTTCAAGCCATATGTATTACAACCAACTTAGAAAGAGAAACATTCACTTACTTTCACCCCAGATATATTTACATTGCCGGTCCCTAGTTTTACATCTTCCTCCAAAGCAAATACCCTAGAAAGAAAGAAAAAAATACAGAAAATATTTCAAATTACTTTATTTTCCAAAATATGTATTTCTTTAATATAAAGATTAGTCACACGCTTTATATTGACGCAACAAATATGTGATTCTATCTTCTTTCCATTCAAAATGACTAGCACCCAAAGCTCATGAATGTTAGCAGAACTGTCCCAGGTGATTTCCAAAGATCTGAAAACAAAATCTATAAAATGCAATCTATAACAGCAGAAAGGATGTAAAACAAACAGAAGTCCTAATTACCTGTCTGTTATCACATGAATATCCATCCATTTTATGGATATTAGGAGAACACTATAGAAAGAGAAAATAAGTAACAGATCATAGATCAGACAAGCATTGAAAGCAAAGTATCAACAAAAGTCATATGAAAAATCATTTCAGTACCATTCTGGTTTTATCAGCATCAACAGATTTAACACAATTTTTATATGCCATACTATATAAAACATTCATAGTGATTTCGAGATTACAGGTGGGGTTAATTGTCTCATGAATAGAAGACACAAAAATCACCTGGCTGGAATTTCCTGTGCAATTTTCTGCAATATCACAATCATTCACTGCTTCTCGACACAAAACACCTTTAGGTTCAAACTGGAAAAAAAAGCACAGAAGATTACTGTTTTGGTTTCTCCATATCTTGCCTTAAATGCAACACTTTCTTACAGTTTTCTCTAAAATAAAAGAAGGGAAATATTCACATGCTGACTGAAGTGGGAAGACTCTCCTTTCCCCTGGTGTGTTTGCTGCACCATGCAAGCCATTTACTGGTGGAAGTGGCACCACTCTCTGAGGCATCCCCCCTCCCAAGGGCATGGATTGTGGGGCCGAGCAGAAGAAGTCTCTTCTGGGACAGACAACCCCTGGGGGTCTCCAAACCAATACTGCAGTGGCTGGCAGCATTGTCCTGCCAGGCCACTGTGCCTTTGTGTGACTATTTTACTCTTCTTTACAGAACAGAAGGAGTCATCCTGATCTTCTCTCTAGGGATGAAGAACAGCGCAGAGCTCTACGTATAAACACTTCGGTTATTTTAATCCCCCATTCTTGTTGCAGAACAGGCTATTAATAAATGTACTGAATTCTGTACAGTTTGACACCATTTTCTAAGGGACTGGATATTTAACAATGAAAAGTGTTCCAGTAACCTAATATAGACATTTTGCCAAAAGAATTATGTGCCAAGTCTCAAGACCTGGAAAAGAAGGAAGACATCGCAGTTGAGGCAATTTTAGTGTTTCTGGTCATGGACATATTACAGACTCCTTATTTTTTCCTCAAAGTTTTCTTAAGACTGTGATATCCATTTCATTTTGCAGGTCTGTGATTTTTTTTTTTTTTTGGATCTGCATGCACATACATTTTTCAGGGGACAAGTGCTAACTCCACAGCTGGTGTGAACAGGCACACATCAGTGGAAGAGCTGGACTATGGTACTTTCTCAGCCCTCAGCTTCTTTTTTCTACCAGTCACTGGAAAAATGCAGACAGACACAAACCTTGTCAGAGACACTACAGGATTCTGGGATGTATAATCACCATGTATTGCTTGCAACCCCTCCTTCACACCTGCTTTCAGGCAGGATGTTACAGGGGAAGCTAACCCCAAGTTTGGGAACTAGTATATACAATCTTTTGAGTTGTCCTGATAAACACTTCCTAGGGATACATGTCCTGTAAAATTCTACTTTTCTGTTCACTCACCCTTGCCTCTTTGTAAGTAGATAAACCCTTCTCTCATTTGCAAAAAAATAAAATAGGTATACAAAAGCTTTGTTTTGTTCTGATAGTCTTTAATATGGTGCCTATGTGACTTGGATTCTTGAGGAAAAGTCACCCACACTGGCAATTTGTTGATTTTTTTTTTACTATTATTATTACATTAAAAAAAGGAATGTGCTTAGGGAAATGTGATCTGTTCAACATAATCTGTGCTTTTTCTTTTTTTTAATATTAGGATGAGCACAAAGTCAAGAATGTGGTCTACAGTTATTAATAATGATCCTCCTAAGGAAATGAAACCCTCAAATGTGCACAAAGATAAAAATATCACATAGTACACACAGTATGCCACAGTTTTAACTACATTAATATTAATTATCTTTATTACTGAGTACAAACAGCTATTTGAAGTCATATTTAGCAAGGCTCCCTTACAGCCATGATCTGGTTAAACCTCCTTTTACTATTTACTGATGTATCAAGAAGAATAACTTACATTTTACACAGGGCTTGATTCCCTTTACTCAATGGGATTTCAGTCAGTCCAAACATAAGGAGACACAGGCAGACCAAACTGAAACTGAAGTCATGTGTCTTTTAGATGAATCTTCTGAGTAGTTCTGCTGTCTGCACTTTTGTAGTTTTTACTATATCCTTTCCTCAGACATTCTGTGCTATGATATTCCCATTCAGTCTCATGGGACAAATCCAGAACAACACATATGGCATTGGGGGGCACATGGATAAGGATGTGCATGTTCACAGAATGACAGAATTGTTGGGGTTGGGAGGGACCTTAAAGATCATCTAGCTCCAACACCACTGCCATGGGCAGGAACACCTTCCACTTGCTCAAAGACCCATCCAACCTGGCCTTGATCACTTCCAGAGATGGGGCGTCCACAGCTTCTCTAGGCAACTTGTTCCAGTGCCTCACCATTGTCATAGTGGAAAAACAAGGACATCTAACGAAACCTTCATGATTAATTTATCCTTTAAGCAAGGATGTCAAGTGAGATCTCATAAAACTTCAACCTGATTCAAACTTGTCTGAAACTGGAAGGATTCAATTTACTTCTGCATTTTATGACAGTCCCTGGCCCAAAAAGCTAACCCTAAAAGACAAGAGTACAGCCTCAGAAAAATCAGATTTCAGCCAGTTTTAAAAGGTAAGCTTTCAGAAGAGTAACCACAAGGTCTGCAAGGGAAAACACATGTGCTGCAGCCACCTGGATGCATTCCCACCAGGCTGCTGCAGTGAAGGTCACTGCCCTTACCCGGCACTTCCGACAGCAGAGCCCGTTGCTGCACTGGGAGCCTGCAGTCAGGGTGCAGGTATTGCAGCACTCCCCTCCTTCACTGGCACACTCCTGAGGAACACACACACAGAGCACAATACATGGGAAAAGCACATGAACCCCAAGCTTTTATCACTCCTTATCTCTATTCATTCTTTTAGGCTCCTAGAGGCAGAAAAAGAGCGTGTGCTTGTGGGGCATGAAACTGCTGCTTCCTGTGCAAGACAGAAAATAATTTTTCTAACTTAATATTGTCAGCCATTAAATACTGACACCTTAGCACTGAGCAGAGTTTCCATCTAGGAAAATGCTTTCTTTCATGTCTTTGAAGGTCTGATTCTGCACAGGCAGTTGTTATGAATACTGTGACACATGACCTTCACCCTGTTTGTCTTCCTCCAATTATCATTAACAGCAGCAATGTGCAGTACCAACTCTTGGACAAACCCAGTTGCTAATTTAAAGTACATTGCACTTACCGCTATTGTCCCACAGTCACATTCCTCTCCATCTTCCACAAAGCCATTGCCACATTCTGGAGGATCCAGAAGCTGCATGGAAATTGAGAATTTAAAGGGAATGTCTCTTTTAAGGGAATCACTGTCATATTTGCTTTGTGAAACATGGTTTTTAAGCTAGCACTCCAAATGCATTAACTGAAAAACAGGGAGACACAGAGTGACACAAATGAAGCTTACAGAGATGGACACTTCTGAAAAATAATGCAATGCTGGCAAGTCACATGGTATCTTCTGTGCATAGGCTCAGCTTTACAGTAAATTGAGTTTGAGCAGAAGTTACAAAGCAAAACAAAAGCTGTGACAATAAAGGAAAACAAATTTTAAAGATATGGCATTTTCATTATCTTCACAGCGGTTGCAATTGCTGTTGTTTTGGAGTACAAGTGACAAGGGCTGAAAGGTTAAAGCCTGCACTGTAAGTTCAGAAGTAATAGCCATAAAAAGTAGTTCTTCTATGTGGCTCAGAAATGCTTGGGAAGGAGAGAGGCTAGGTTTCGTTGCCAGCTTTTGTTGCAGTTGGATTTTTCTTTCCTTTTTCCTCTACCACAGCTGGGAACTTTCTGCAGTTTTCTATAAGTACGTATCACAGACAAATGTGCACAGGAATTATTGCTGATGAGGCTTCCTCCCTTTCAGCCTTCCTGCTGGACTATAACTCAAAGGATCAAAACCTGCATATTTGTATGCCATAACCTCTTCTAAAAGACACTTATATTCTGTTCTTTCTAGTTTAATTTTTTCTGTCTTCCTAAAACTTTTAAAGGTAGTTCTTCCAAAATAAAACTTTTTTTTTTTTTTTCCCCTTTGGACATAAGAAAACATAATAGTAGCTTTTATAACATAAATGAGAAGACATTTCAGTGTGTCACCAGACTAGAATTTTACAGATCATCCTTTGAGTTCTCCAATTAGACTAGGACCATTCCAAAATTCACTCTGCTCCTGAGCCATCTACCCAAGTACATCCTACATGCTGTAGAGCATCTCTCACTGGCTGCTGCCTTTCCATCAGGAGCCCACAGGATGGAGCATCACCCCATGTACTTCACTGTGCCACAAACCACAGCCAGGCACAGGCTGATGTGCTATTATTAGATCCCCTATTGAAATGGAAATCTGACTGCAGCATTCAATGCATATGTGGAATTTAACATAAAATGTATGTGAGCCTTTAGAATTATTAAAGAGTTGTTAAAACTGTTCGTTTCCTATGTATTTTTCCAGAGATCTTAACTTCAATATCTCTTGGTGTGCTGCACAACAGAGACAAAGGGACAGCATTAACAGAGCATGCTGCCTTGAAATATTGGGCCAATTTGCTGCAGTACATAGGGACAGCTAAAAACCGTATTGAAGGAAAAAAAAAAACAAACATTAAAAGCAAATTGGATAACTTTTCCCCAAAGTCAAATCATTCATCCATTCATTTGAAAAGAGCATATGTTCAATCTGCTCCAGCAGCCATTGATGTAATTTTTGTAATTTGATGTAATTTTTGATCTAAGATTGGAGCACTGCCAAACAGTGCACCTTGTCACATCAGCTTTCCTTCATCTCATAATGCATGAAAAACAAAAACAAGTTTGTGTCTCACCACCCTTGCTAGGAAACACTTCTTTGACAGCTTTGTTAATTAGAGAGACATCCACTGACAAAATCTTTAAACCAACCCAAACCACAATGCATAAAAGAGACTACATAGCCCTGGCTTCCACATCAAACTCATGTTTCTGTATGCCATCAAAAAACCCCTAAAGTGCTGCCAAACTAAATTGAAAGGAGAGTAATTGGGGTTGTTTCCAACTGACAGATGTGTAAATGAACACCATCACTAAAATAAAACCAAGTAAGACACATTACACTATATAAACAATGCACCTGGCAAGCAAATAAATCGACCAGTATTTCTCTCTACCTTTAATGACATGGAAAAAAGCAAACTTCTAAAACTCAGGTACATTTTAAATAAGAAATTTTACACCTTATTAATGAATTACAGTGCTTTCTCTTCACTTTTAATAATATACTTTTTCCTCAAAAGAGACATTTAAGAGATAAGCAGGCTCAGCTTGTTCAGGTTTGATGTTTTATATTCCCTTCTTCAAATTTTATTGTAATTCTGTGGTTGTCAGAAGATGCACTTTTTCTCAGGTTCACCACAAGGAACATGCATCACTCCTGAACTGACTCTCTTTTATGTCTGTGACCACTTCAGTTACCAGATAAGTCTTTTTTCCACATTGGACTGTTTTTCTGCCTTAGCCTCTTTTCTTTGCTTGTTGAATGACAGCCATTAAATACAGGTTAACATTAACTATATGTAGAAAAGAGTCAAGATCATTATCCTGCTTTTTTTACATTTAACACATGCTTCAGTAAATGGAGCACTGCTGCAAATCCTCCATTCCAGACCTGTTGTAAATATAAAATTGTATTGTATTTACAATATTCAGAAAAACTTGTGTGAGGGATGATTCTCAGTCAGAGGCTGTGGATACTCTACTGGACATGAAACCACTTTATTAGAAATTTATTTTAAAGAAATTTCTAAACTACTATGAACTAAAGTAATCTACTTATACCCATACCAGAATAGTTAGAATTTAGAAAGAACCAGAACTATCAAAACTACAGGTATTTTTCCCAACATTAAAATTTTCATTTTTCTTGGTTTCATCAAAATTAGCAATAGAACAGAAATAATATTCAACATTAATGTAATGCTTACTTTGGTTGGTTTATTGAAAAGACAGGCTCCACCTCCATTGTTTAAAAATTCATGATATTCTTCAATATCACACTCAGAGAACTTGCTTGGAAGGTAGTACCTAATAGAATAAGGTAGAAGGATTACGTTCTCTGGTGCTTTTTACACTGGAAAAATTTTCTTTTACATTTTCCTTTTTTGGAAACAGAAGAAATATAACATTATACTTTAGAAAAAGAATGAAAACATGCTGTTCAGAATCAGAGTGACTGTTTGGAAGTCTATCTAATTTGAAAATCCTTCCACTAAATAATAAGCAAATTTCAAAAATGACACAGAGCTCATGGAATGTGAGAGGGATAGATCATTTCACTAAGTTTATACATGCCAAACAGTACAAATCTGATTGCAGCCTGTAGTTCACACAAGTGTGACTTGTTCCACTAACAGGCCTGATCTCAGAAATACATTTATTTCCTCCCATACAAACTGCAAGAGACAAAGATAGGTTATAGTTTGTTTCTTGCTAAGAGGAAATGTTTCCCCTGACCCACAGAATTTTTATATGACAGAGTTATGCCAAACATGCTTCTAACAAATACCACCAATTTCACCTTCCCTCCATCATGTGTCCCACTCAGTAAATTTCAATTCAGTACAGAGTGCCCCACCTAAAAACATATGATGCAGAAAATCTTTGCATGGATCCTTTCCACAGGGAAATAACTTTTCCCAAGGCAACTGCAGTCATCTCTACATTCAGGTCCATAATCATGAAAGTACTTATGCTTCAAGGAGATTTTGGAGTCTCAAGGGCTTTCCTCTATCAGCTCAGCACTGGATATAAAAATATTAGCCAAAGTGCTATCCTGTGCTGCTGGGACAGATAGCTTCCAAACCATAATTGGCTTTTTCCATCTGTAATGCTCATGAATTAGGTCTAAACACTACAGTGGCTGTGGGTTTCACCAAAGTTCAGCAATGAGTTAGGTAAATATAAGGCTTTTTCATGCACCAAATTATTTGAAAGGTTTGAACTTCAGATAAAGAACTTAAAGGCCCTAACATAGGAATTTATAACTTTTATAAGAATCAAAAATGCCTCTCAGATTAGCTTTTTAACTTACTAAAAATCATAAAAACCTACCAGGTATGTTTTCAGATATAGTAAGGTGCAAAGGGCACACATTCACACTTGCAAAGAGGTTTGAATGAGACATACTTCTTTGCTCAAAGTTTTTCTGATCACAAAGCTATTGTGAAAATTTGTGGATCCATTCAAAATTAATTAAAAACTGAGCCCTGTCTATATCTACAACTAGAATGCCATGTAATTCATACCTAAAACTAGACGACAATATAATTCATATGCATGATAAAAGACAGGCTTGTAATAAAAAGTGTTAGGGTCAGAATATACTACAGAAAGCATCAAATTTCATCCAGCAGCAAAAATTTGCTGATTCACGTGTCATTATGTTAAAATCTCTCCAGTGACACTATACATGGGTATGAACATATTCAGCCTCCAATGGGGGCAGTTTTTCCAACAATATCACACAAACTGGGCGAAAAAAAATGATAGAGATAGATGAAAGATTCCAACAAAAACACTGAAAATGAGACATGCCTCAGAAATTTGATTATAGGATTTCAAGAATTTGGGTGTGTCATCGTTTCCACAACTCAATAGCAAACTTGAACAAGAAAATAAGCTGCACCTGTTTCTGCTTCTCTGCAATGACCTGGCTTGACTGTTGAGCCTTGTGCTTTCCAAGTTAAATCAGCATTCACCAAAAATCCTCACATGCCCTTCTGATGAACTCACTTATTCTCACATTTCTTTGAAGGTGTCTCTGTATGGTATATACCTAATACTTGACTTTCTGAAAACTGAGTCATCAAAAATATTCTGCTGAACCACAAAAGAGAAAACTTTTCACACCTTTTCATGTCACTGTATGAAGAACATGGCTTTTCTTTAGAGAAATGTCTTACCCCATATCTCCCATTATGCATCCAGACCACATGTCCTCACACTTACACTCACCTGACAAAAAAAAAAAAGATTTAAAAGTTACATCTCAAGTCTTGTGAGTCCAAAATAATACAATTCTTATCATAAAAAAGCACACTGTACTCAATTCCATTTCATATTTCCAGACAAGTTGAAAATAATTATTTTGCTGGTTTATTGCACACCTTAGTTTAAGTGCATCAGTGCACCTTGCCAAATTTCTTAAAAACTCTACATGACTCTATGCAATCCTGAGCTTTGAAAATATGTCCTGTATTTCTTTCCCTCCCTTACAGGAAAGTGCAGCGTTAGCCTTCAGCACTTGCAAATCATGAGTCAGCTTTCTTGTCCTCTCCTGTGTGATCATACTCATTTCCCAAATTTTCAGAGTTTAAAAAAAACCCCACCATTTTACTTTTCTATTTTTTTGTTTTGTTTTGTTTTCTTCTTGGACTATAGTCATGTGATTTTGAAAATCTTCCCTTGAAAAATCCCAAATGATAATTCAGACCCAAAAAANCATAAAAAAACCAAAAAAAAAAAAAAACCAAAAAAAAAAAAAAAAAAAAAAAAGGCATGGAATGATCAATGAACACAAGGTAGTACAGCAAAATCTATGAGCAAAATCTTCTTCCTCTGCCCTCCTCCCTCCCTTCTTCCCTGCCTGCCTCCCTTCCCCATGCAACTCCCTTCTGCCCTGCCAGCTGGGAACACTTTGCTCTGGTCTCAATCCTCCACTTTCAAAGCTGTGTCTTGCTTTAATTTCAGTAGAAATGCTTTCCACTTGCACGCTCCGTAACTTCTCTTACTGCACACATGAACATCAGTTTATTGCTTCAATTTTAAAAGTACAAATAGAAATGAAACAAAGCTCTGTCTAACAATTGCTTTCTCCTCTCTCCCTACCAAAAGAGGTCCTGCGCCTCTCAGCTATAAAGAAAGGGAATCTCCACTATTATAATTTTCACTTTTACCCTGCCTCTACATCCGCTCAAAAATATGTGGCTGGAAAATGAATACTGAACATGTCTGTAGGATACAGCATTTCTGAGTATATTTAAAATAGTATTACATAATCTGGAAAAAAAAAACTTTAAATGCAGATGTATCTCTACATTATATATTGTTTTTACAATGCCTGAAAAAAAAAATCCACTAATCAATAGAGTAATTTATCTTTTTATACGTAGGCCACATAATCCAGTAAGTCCATACTCCAGTTCTATCTAAATTGTTTCAAAACTGTATTTTTTTATTTTAATCATATCGCTGGGACTTCATATAACATGGAAGCAGGAAGGCAAGGTGCTTCTTGTGGCCACAGTGGTGGAGATTAAAGCATTGCAGGTAAGCAGGGATAACTAAGTGGCTGAATTCCAAGTTAAAGATTAAATCATTGCAGGTAAGCTGGGATAACTAAGTGGCTGAATTCCAAGGTCACAGCAGAGAAGTGGTAGCAGCAGGGTACCAAATACTGGAGATTTGGGTAATCTATGGGAGAAATGGGATTTGGGTAATCTACAAGAGGAAACCAATCAAGGAAAACAGATAAAAAGTTGTATTGTTGAAACTGTTCTACATAACAGTACTGAGGAAGCTCCTCATTATTCCCAGATCCAGTAATGTATATGCCCACCCTTGTGTCATAAGATAGCAGCCATTTGGTCTGTGGGTGGGACACCCGTCTCCCTGAAATGAATGGAAGTGGCAGGCATCTTTATGGTCTATTTTGGATGAAATGGTGACACCAGTGCTGTCAGGAATTATGAGCAGTCGGATACTAGACCATTCAAATAGAGGAAAATTAGTATGTCAGACCCCTTCTCATGTTACTGCAAGAAATAAAAATATTTCAACATTGTGAGAAACAGAAGGAAAAAGTACATATGAGAAGGACACTTACAAGGTCCTCCACTTTTAAAGATTTTTCTCTTGAGACAGAGTGAAAAAGCAAATAAAATTACCACTTAGAAGTTTTCTTCTGTCTGAGAAAATGCCAATGTTTTGGGCCAAGGTCTGTGCCAAGGTAACTGCCATTAAGTCTGGCTTTCCAAACTGAAAGAAACAAGAAAGGTCAGAAAAGTAACAAGTTACACACAGGTATCTCACATTCAAGCAAAGTTTTTCTCATATCAAGGCAAAAAAAAGGCAAAATCACACAGTGTTAGAATTCTAACACACAGTGTTAGAATTCTTACTTCAGGGTAGCTAGACGAAAACTAAACCCTGGCTTATAGATAAGCTAAATAAAAGAAAGTCTGTTTCTCTCTTGGCATTGTGGCCGGAAATATGAATGACAGGATATTGCAGAATTTGCTTAAAACTGTATTAGAAGTGTATTGACTTTATTCACTCATCGCTCTTCATTGAAGTGTCCCTTCTGTAGAGCTGCACTAAGATTCTACATCAGAAAAAAGAAAAAAAAAAAAAAAAGGCAGAATATTTTGAGGAACATGTCTGCATTGATATATTCCAATAAGTTTCCACCACTTTTTGCTCACACCAGTATCCCCACCTACCTCATTCACACCTCCGCCTTTAAGCAAGGAGCAGATTCCACCAGTGTGGGCCACACCACTTCGACTGCTCTGAAATCGACTCCCCCTTTGACAAAACGAAAAGAAAAAAGAAATTTACCCTGCTCAGTCCATGAGCTTTGCACTTGCCTATTCCAGTATCTATCCTTATGATTTCCAAATGAGAAGCTGGCATTTGCAAATGATGGGTGACACCGCTACGCTGCAAACTATGCGAAATCAAGTGGGAAAAACAGATAACCACACACAAACCTCACACAACAAGTTATGTCCAGAAAACTACCACTTTTCCTCCTCCTTTTCAGACTACCTAATATAAGAAGAGGGGGAAAATTTTGCCAGACCACCTGGATCTGCCCTCTGCTAGCACATGCTCCAGGCAGAGTTGAGGAGAGGCCACCACGCTCCCAATGCAAGGGACTGGTGAAATGACATGTGTCTAACTGGGCAGTGCTGATATGGTAAAACTCAAGGGGAGATGCATTAGCAGAAGATGCAGAGGTAGGTGAAAACTCCCTAGAACTACAGCCAATCTCATCCAAGGCACTCTGAGCCTAAATCTAATCACCTCTTTGGTGCTGGCCACATCAGCATGAATGACTGCCAGTTCCTGGAGATAAAATATACTCTGCTCCACCTGAGAGTAATGATCCATCCAGCAAATTATTTTTCTCAGGTGAGAAGAGAAAAACATCAAGAAGGGTCACAATGGGCTAACTGTGCTTAAGGTGGAAGCTCATTTGTAACCACTGTACCTTCACACCAGCCACCCCCACCTCCCAGCTTAGCTATGTTTCACTCACAGACACAATTTCAGAAACTGCTGTTTCTAAACTATGAATGCAACACCACAAACACATTGGTGGCTCAGAAAAAAGAAGCACTGGAATTAGCACTACAGTGGTATACAGAGTCCTAGCCACAGGCCAAATTTGGCTCTCTTTTGTCCTAGTCAATCCACACACATTCACAAGAACCAGACTTTCCCCACAAAGACTTTACAATGTCACCAGAGAAGATACACAAAGGAGAGGAGAAAACCTGATTCCCATTTAAGAGATGAAGGTCTGAGACACAGAGAAACCAAAATCTGCAAGCACCACTTGCAGATCTTACTAGCTTTCTTCAAGGCAGAAATCTGTGGCAGAAATTAAGTACGTGCAAAAATTCTGAGGGTGGATACTGGGCTTGGGTATCCTGCAACCCTACAGAAGTCATGTGAAGTGAGGTGTTTAAGTTAAGATTAATTCTTACAGGCTCCTAAAACAGTCAGCAGAGAGAAAAAAGGACTCCAACAGAGATATTCATCTGGCATGTCTTGTGTGGATCAAAAATCTCAGCCAAGTATCTGTCCTGTATTTTGTAAATATATTCTATTATATCAATATTATTTTCAAAACAACTAACATATTTAGAGAAAATAACATTCCTCTCAGTTTAGTATTCTTATAGCTCAAATGTCTTAGGAGAACAAACTGTTTTGAGGATCTGAAACACTTCAGTAATCCTGCAGCACGCAGGTCATCCAACAAAGTAAAGCAGGCCACAGTGCACTTCAGCAGAAAACCTCACTGGTTTCAAAATCAATGTTCTGCTGAAGAAGCCAGCCTCTGAGGTGGAACCATGCATGACTCTTCAGATAGCTGCACTTGTGGAGTAGGTAATTGCACAGAATAACAAAGGATTACAGCGCACGCAGCACAGGCCTTAGTGTGTTAAAACTAAAATAAGACTCAAACCTCTAGTTGCACTGGCAGGCAGCTTGTGCATTAATTTTTTTTCCCACCTCCCCATCCAAAACATTATTTTCTGAATTATTGTGGATTACACACACAACAGAAAGGAGATATATCAGCCACTTTTGAGAAGCAACCCCCAAGGAAAGAAAAAACCCCAGTAATAAAATATCACACAAGGTTACGTACGAAAAAAGGTGAACTGCGTCACTTTTCTCTCTGATAAAATCCCTCCTATATTTCATAAACTCACGTAGAGTCACCAAGGGGTTTTCAGATATGGTGAACTTGTTATCAGTAGCCCAGGTTTCCATGGCAACCAATACTATCCTGGTGTTAAGTTGTTCTTTATATATCTAGTACATTAACAGAATGAACAAATATATTATGTCAAATAGAACAAAGGTGAGGTTTACCCCTTTCTATGTAATCACTTGCATTTTTACATAACTAAATAATTAGCTTATTCTAACACACTTTACATTCTTGTAGGTAATTTTATCTCCCTCAAAACTAACAAACATAAAAAACCAAGTAAAACCAAAATTTTAGGGTTAATTCTTCCATTAGTTCTCTTAGCCTTCTCTTAGCCTACACAGGCAGAGGTACATAGAAGAAAAATGTGATTTTTGAAAAATTACTACATTCCAAATAGTACAAAGATTTGAAAGCCAGCTCACCCAATGACACACAAGGGCCCTTTTATGTGGAATAATGATCTATAAAGCCATATTTTTCACTGTTATATATGTCTACAGGAGTATTTTATGTCATGCTGGCTGAATCACAAAAAAGGGCCATCCTTTCAATGCTGTTTTAACACTCCACACCAAATACTTTCAAGCATTTTCTTATTCTAGTAATACTTTTTTCTAATACTTTTCTGCAGTGAGGTGCAAGAGCCAGCAGCTTATCCAATTTAGCATCATAAATATAATCCATATAGTTCACCTGTATGTCCCTATTCTAATTCATTTACTCAAGTGCACTTTTCCTGGAGAAATTTTAATGCATTAGAATCTCAGATTGTCTTTGGGGTTGGAAGTTGTCAAAACAGGGATCTCCTGTGCTAGAAATTGTCATATCTAAGGTGCTCTTTAAAACTCAGACTCAAGGGACCAATCCAGCAGGACACTTAAATGTTTAAAGCCACAAAATAAAACGCCTCTGATGCTGTATGTTAGACAAAGTTTTTATAGGTGAATGATCGTGGCTCTAGATGAAAATTTGTAATATTCACATACATTACTATTGCTATACCATGAACTGACAACTGCATCTGTCGTCAGGAGAATCTCATGACTCATCTCACACGTAAAAGAACATAGAGCTGAGTGATACTTACTAAATCTGCCATGTTCACTACTGATTTAGCATAGCTGTTGGTGTGGCCGACTGACAGGCGGTGCTTTTTACACTGTGAAACAAGCACAGACCAGTAACAGGTGCAGATTCAGAAAAACAAGGTCCATTTCCAAAACACCATGAAGTAAAAAGCAATTATATCACCAATAAAGCCCCTGCACAAGGTTTTGTCTCTTGTGCTGAGTGTAATGTTAATAACCAATAGTAGAAAATTGCTCAGAAATGCACCTTACTGATATACTGAACAACAGCTGTTGTGAGGATGTATGAATTCCTCTTGAGAAAGTAGCCTAGGATCTTTACCAGAAAGTGGTATAAGAACAGGAACATTCTGTTACTCTGTTCATTATCATTATTGTTGGCAATTTTAAAATTCATCACAAATATCAATGCAGAAATTAGCAACAAAACCTTCCATAGCTGAGACTCCTTAAGATGTGTTATCCCAGAAGTGCCTGCAGTGTTTTAATCTATCAGAGTCCCTTTTTTTCCCAATTTTCTCTCTGGTTTTCTTTTTGCATAGTTTCACACTCCTATAATGCCACAGTAACTGGTTCAAATCACTTCAGCAATCAGACTCCAACAGCACCTTTACTGAAATCTGTAATGCAGTGTTATAAAAATGGCACTGGAAATAGCTGTCCAGGTACTTGCAGGAAAAAAACAGTTATGAATGAGCATCACGGGCATGAAAGTCACAGAAGAATTTAAGACAAAGTGTACAAGATTTTCAGAAATGTTTTGCCATCTTGTGCCCCATGATGCTTGATTTTGGAATGGAAATTCTCCGTATTTTCTGGAAGTTAGGATCTTTCAGTGGGCAAGAAGTTTCCCACAACTAGGCCATAGGAAAGGCATGTTTTCAAGCAGGAATTGGGGGGGGGGGGAAACACCAAAAACAAGGAAGTTAAGCCCACAGCAAATTATATTTCCTTCTCACAGGAGGAAATTATTTGGCTTCTTTGATCACTGGCACTTACCTCAGAGAATAAACTTCTAACTGGACTGACTCTTGCAGTAGCTGTGATTAGACAAAATTAGGAAACATTGTCCTTGAAGAAAATCTGCCTGAACAGATAGGATCCCAAGGGAAAAGTTGTTGCTTCAGGTTTTTAGGATCAAACACAGTTACACTGATTTAAGGAATTTTCATCCAGCATTATTAGTTTTAATACAAGAATTTATTCCTCTGTTCACCAAACTGAGCTGGTGGAGGATTACACTGCCTAAGGACAGTGGCACACTTCTTGTACACTCTCATGTCTATTTTTGCCAATTCAGGTATTGCATGAGAGAATTGCTGCACATTACAGAAGAAGTAGACAAGATTCACAGAAAAATTTTGATTTTAAAGCCACAAGGGACCATAAAATCATCTAATGTCACCAGTCAGATGGGCACTACCAAGATGAACTTTATCCAGTTACTTCAAGAGCAAATCCATTGTTTTTGTTTGAAGCTACCTTTGAATACTGCAAGTGATGAAGAATTTGCCATTTCCTTTGGTATTTCCTGCATTAGATGATTAATAAATCATCTTCACTGTCATAAATCTGCACTTTTTCCCGCCTGAATGAGTCTGGCTTTTCTTCAATACACTGTTATTACGTCTCTTTCCGCTGTTAAAAACCCCACTGTATTCTCCCAGAGAAGTTTAAAAAAAATAATTTTCTCTACATTGATTGGGACGTATCAAAAAAATCCAGTCACTGTTAATCTCCCCATTCTCCACAGCCCCTGCACCATTGAAATAACTGCACTACAGGTTGCTGAGTGCCTGTAACTAAGTCAAATGCTTGAGGAAGCCAGAAAGAAAATCATCAGCTTAAATCACACTGACGTTAGTTACTTTCTGACTCCTCTTTCTGATCCCCAGGCCTTGTCACATTCTTGGTGGAATTAGCTTGCCAAAATTCAAAACCAACTTCATCAATGGTTAATGAGACCATAATCTCTTCTATTAAGGACATGTTGAACTTAATCTGGCCTTACAGTGTTCTTTCTCGTTATGCTCCTGGGAGAAATTAAGACAATTTGATGCTAATTGTAAGATGTTGAAATGTGTCAGTCTTACCATTAGATGATCATTTACAATCATCAATTCAATGTATTTTGTTTCCTCTTCAATTTTACGTGGAATCTGACGAACCTGTGGAGAGAATGTACCTCTGAGAGAGTCTAACAATGCAGAGAGCGGAACTGGTAACAAACACCTGCACTTAGTGTCTTCCCCACTTTAACAAACAGGGAATGAAGTCTCTGTTTAGAATATTTATTTTGAAACAAAATAAAATGATATAAACTAGCTACTTGTCACTATTGCAACATTAACAAATATACAGTGTTTATTATGGGAGTTTCTGATAAAACTATACTCAAAATCAGCAAAAATATTTTACCTACCTTTTAATTTGCAACGTAGCAGTATTTAAAAATTTCCTAACTCTTCAGGTAGGCAGTGTCCAAGAGAACCCATCAATGTTTAGCTTACATCAGATACCTCTTTTTGTATTAGCTGTATTGATATAGAGATTTCATGCCAACCAGCAGGAGCAGCAGGACTCCATCTGGACAAATTAACTCAGCAGACATGAAAAAAACTTCACAGCATATTCCTTATAAACAAGCATATTGGCACTTACCTGCCTTTTCCTTCTTTTGTGTCTTGGCCTTACAACAAAATTCTGTGATGTAGTATTCATCTGCCAGAACTCTAAGCAGAAAACACAGACAAATACGTTGAGTATTTACAAAAATACAGCCCAGAAATTAGTGACCCTGATGTAACATGACAGTAGTATGGCATTCTTCAGCACTTCAGATGCAGCAACAACTCATTTTTGCAAGTTTCCAGCTAGAAGGGAAGCAAGACTACAGATGCTTCCCAGTAACAGGGCTCTTATTAAAAATTCTACTAGTGATAATCTGGGTCTGTTGAAACAGATGATCTGTGGGTGTCACACTTCAGAAAGCACAGCAGATGTTCTATGCCAAAACTTCACCAATACTGGGCATGAAATATTATTAGCACAGTGCTTCCATGGAGTGAATCACATTTTTGGGAATTCAGCACAATTCACAGAGCTCTTGCAATAGCTACCTAAATTAATAAGAAGAGCATGGAAGGCAGAATTAATGCTTTAAGATGATTATATTCACAAAGCAAAATATGTCAGGGTTGGGAGAAACTTTATGAGATTTTGGCTCACTTGCCAATACAATATTCCTCTCTGCTAATCCCTCTGTGCCTTTAACTTCTTAAACCTTTAATCATGAGCATCAAGTAGTTTATTGCCAAGTCCTTTACACCAAATCTATTACCAGCTCCTCATGGAAAAGGACACATTATAAACTAAGCAGAAGACAACACTTGCTCTCACCCTTTCAAATGTCCGAGAAGTAACTTTGCATCTTTAATTTTAGAATCATAGTCCCTACCTCTCTTTTCCTTATACAAAATAAAGCTCTTTCATTGCCTTGTATAAATGTGTTTGATATTCACATAACCCCAAGAAGATCTCACTTTGATTCATGCAAATTAAATGTTTGCAGTTGCTTAGTTTGTAATAAAGTTTCTCCTTTTACTGCTTTTCCTCTTTTGTGCTTTCTGCAGCCTTAAATATCCTTTCAGTTTCAAGGAACTGAAAACTTCTTTCAGTTTTCCAGTGATTTTGACAGTCCTGCAGAGAAGTAAATAGTCCTATAGGGTTTATAGAGCACCCTGATAGTGCTATAGAATTGATGGGCCTGTGTAAATTAAGGCACTTCTTTCATATCTTTGTACCCAACTTCTGCTTGTTTTACAAATTTCTGAGCAGTTCAGTTTTGCTGGTGAGACAGAAAAGTTTCTCACAGCTTCACTTCCATTAATGTAATTGTACATTAATTGTACAATTTCTGTATCAGATTCAAAAATAGAATTAAAAACCATGTTGATAGGAATTTGACAGGGCTGCCATATCAGCAAAATCTTAAACACAAAGCTGAGTTGCCCATCTGACAAGACATTGCCAGGCCTGAGTGATAATCTTAACCATGAGTGGCAAATTACTAATAGGACAAACCAGGAAAGCAAAGCATGACTAACTGGTATTGTATTGGGTAAATTAGGGGCTATAGAGCCATTTTGGTATGTGAGGTTTGCAGAGATCTTTTCATGGAGCAACCTGGACAATCATAGGCTCTCTGCTTAAAAATGTTTTCATGGTTACGCCAATGCACTTGAGGACTTTCTTTACAAAAAAAAACCAAAGAAAACTTAAATCACACCCAAGCTCCTTATTTATTGCTTAAAGACCTGCAGAGTTTTGAGCTTGCAATGATGAGAAACTAAATCTTGAAAACCTTTTTACAATGTTTTTGATTATGCTTTATACATGTTAATTAGTTTAGACAACTGGATTTCAACCTGTCATGTTTGGTTTTATAACATGCATAATGAAACTGGTAAAAATAACACTTTTCAATCAATAAAATCATAATTTATAGTAAGCATATAGGGTCTAAGATAACTTTACCAGCAAATATGATTATTTTACCCACAATCAGAAGTCAGCCATCTCTAAGGGAAATGAGGCAGCCATTATCATTAACACACATTAACACACATTAACACTGCCTTGTAACTCACAAGATGGATAAATGCACACAGGTTGCATTTCCAGCCAAGGACCCTCAGGCAAAAGGGTCCAGCAAAACCACATGGTACAATGATAGTTGAGAGAGCCTAGCAAATATTTTGATGGGTATATTACCTTGAAAAAATGTAACAAAGACTCACAAGATCATAGAATCATACTGGTTGGAAAAGATTGCTAAAATTGAGTCCAACTATAAACCTAATACTGCCAAGACCCACTAAACCACATTCCTAAGTGTTGTATCTACATATTTTTCATGTGATCCCAAAAGAAAAGGACATCAGTTATGTATTATTTGAAAAACAGCACCTTTGATAACATACTGTTATCTAAAACCATGCCAGGGCATTGTAAATCTCAACAAGGTTGTGAGAAAAAACACAGTCCAGTAAATACAAAGCCAAATGCTCTAAGCGTGCCAAATCATCTGTCCAAGATTCCTTATTTAAAATCCTCATTATTCCTCAGACCATTGCAAAGTACACTACAGTAAATTCTTTTCTGCAGCAGCTTGTGGGGTTTTTTTTAATACCCAGGGAGCAAAAGAATATATAAAGTACATTGCTATTGAATTGTGATATAATAGTGTGTGCTTTTACTATCATTGATACTGAGTAATCTCTACCACTTGAATTTTTTTCCCTTTCTAACACCAGTATTGAAACTGGGTGATTGAAGCTGATGACCTAATGCAGTGGAAATGCTGAGTGGAAATCTTACCTTACACACAGGCTCTTCTAAAGATAAGAGAAAAATCTTGGCTTCACAGAAAATCTCCTTAGGGCAGTCAAATTGATAAATTATGAGAGTAGTTATGATGATGTATAACAGCACAGTGCTTGCTACTGCTAATAATAATTTTGTTGTAGTACTTTCAAAAAATCAATCACAACAATACTATTATCAATGAATTGCATCTATTATTTAAAGGCAAAAAGTCAAGTCCAGACAGCAGTCAGACCTCTCCAGACTGGCAGGGAAGAAGCAGAGATGGTGGTGGAGCTCTCATCCTCTGGAGCTGTGACTATGCATGGAGGATGACTTACAGACAGAGATAAATTGAATAATCACAGACAAAGAAAAATGGTGGGTTTCCTAATGAGGATATAATATTATACATGTACTGTAATTTTCACTAGAAACATAAGAAACACCTTTTCAAACAATTCTACAAAGACAAGTATGGCGTGTGGGAGAGTAGACTGTGAATTAAAGTCTATTTCTCCATATGTGGGATCCTAAACATAAAGTGATGGAAGATTAGCACCCTGTACCTCTTATCCACATTACAAATACTTGCATAACTGAGAAGACTAGTGCTCTGCAAATGAATTTCCTTTTTAACCTTTTCTACAATCCTGTGATTCTAATTCTAATATAAATGACAATGTTTTCCATTATGTCACATGCTGGCTTTGTACAGCAAATCCAGCAACTATTTATTTGTTATCTATAGTAAAAGCAAAACTGTACAAACATGTCTGGATTTTTGTGGGGAAAAAATAAACAAAACAAGACTGTGAAGCCCTAGTTTGACAGGTTTTTGAAAATCAAGAATCTTTTGTGGAGGTGAAACTGGGGCATTTACTTGCAATTAATCCCTTTTTATAATTTTAAAAGAAAAAAACAATTTTATTACAAATTCTTGAAAGCATAAAATTTCACTATTAGGAAATCTTATAAAACTTACTATCTATACTACTTACAGATAGTAAGTACCAACACTAGCCATGTCGTAGTTTAACAACCTGAGGCAGAAGATTTATTTTAAACTCAGCATTGGTTGCATTATTTCCAAACTTTTGAATTATATGTCCTCGAGAGAATGTGATAAATGATGCACATTAATATTTGACCTTATGTTCAAAAAATTGCTCTCATCTCACTACCATCTCTGCAAGCACAGGTAGTAAGCACATGTGTAAGGTGCAGGGACACAGAAAGGTTTGTGACACAGAAATCAATGCCTTGCACAAAAGTCATGAGCCTTTTGTGCCCATGTCCCTCCATCCCAACATTGCCTTTACCTCACCTGGGCAATCATCATCACAGGACAGGAGGCACCAAGCTGGAACACTGTTTTTGTTTAGATTCAGACAGATTCCTCCAGAATTGAAATTAAGACAACTTTGAGCAATTTCCTTTTTTTTTTTTCTTTTTTTTTTTTTTTCTCTCATTAGCTCCCCTAGAATGATTCCACTTTGCTTAACAACTGGCAAACCTGCATAAACTGTGTTGCAGGGATGGACCCATCTGTATGCAGTACTCAGCACTGTGAGGTCCCAGATCCAATTGTTACCATAGGACAAATAGTTTGTAACAAGATGACCAAACATCTGTAAGAAAATTAGTCTGGAGGTGGTTTCTATCAAAATGTCAGTGTGTATGGACAGTGATATTTATTTGGGATATGTGTTGTAGAGCAGGAAAACGCATCTGTAAAACTGGCAAATCCTTGACAGAATGGGGATATGTCATAAATACTGCAATTTTAGCATCAATTAACAAGCCAACTGCTCAGATGAAAACCCATTTTTTTAAAAAAAAACCTTCTCCCTCCACACACAATGTGGGCATTCATCACTACAAGCACTTGAAACCACTTCTGCCTCCAGAGTCATTTGCACTGAAATGCAGAGCCCTCAGCACTGTGAAAGATGCTGGTTGGACTGGAGATGAGCCACTGAACAGAAACAACCTTTGGCAACTTCTTGTCTCCCAGGCTTATGCTCACTCCATGATACTCACCCCATATCCCAAAACAGGAAAAACCCAGGGTTATCACCCACCATCAACGTGGTGTTTATTTCATCACCTCTAGGCTAGCCCAGTCCTTTCCTCTCACAACTACTAGCACATAATCCAGCCCACAGACTACATGACCTGATAAGAGAAACACATATCACAACATGAAGGTCTAGGAGAGGTTTCATTCATTAGATTCAGGGTTTTTTCATCACTTCAGATTCTTTTCCTGTGCTTTCACTGTTTCAAAATGGGCGGTTTTCAGTGGTTTTTTATTTACTTGGGTAACAGAAGGTATATATAACAAAACAATATACTCTCAGAAGATCTATCAAATATAATCAACAAATTTGGCCTTAGACTAAAACACTCAATAAATCATGAAAATTAAAATATCATACCAGATGGCAGGTCGACTGAAGGAAATTCAAACAACTTGGATTTGTAAACAGAGTGGAAATGGAAGTCATCCTGAAACAGTAAATAATTGCCCACATTACATCAGGAAAAATTAATCCATCTCATGAGCACTTAACAGAAAATTCCAAAGGTTCTTGTTACCCAACACATGCACCAGTGAACATGCAAGCTGCAAGGCACCATTACTCTACATTCTTCTTTTCCCCACTGCAGTGTGATGGCTAATGCCATATTTAATCCCCTTTTACATCTGAGTATCTCAAATACATTTAGGCTGAGCCTAAATTAGGCTCCCAGAGCTGCTCAGGGAGAGTCAGTGAGAGTTCCAGGAGCTGCTGAACTGGAGTCAAGGGTGGACCAGGAGGAAAGTGATGTAACAAACCCAGAGCAGGAAGTGCCAGAGAAGGGGACTGGGCACTCACAGGTTTCTGGTGCTGCAGTGCTCTACAGCCAAGTGCTACAGAACACACACATACAGACACACCAGTCTAACTTTCGGAGGTCTGCTTTTGTCCATGGAGTCTCACATTTGAGCTAAATGAGTTGGGAATGAGGGGATGACCCTTTGGGGTCCCACGGCCTTATGCCTACCCTGTACCCATGGATGACTGTTCTCAAAAAACACAGCAGGACAACTGTATGTTCTACTTACATCTGAAGTGTAGTTTTCATCTGGTTCAATAAGGTAAGTATGATTTCCATCACAGAACATCCCACTGTCAAGAGCAGGAAACGTAAATACAGATTTAGTAAAACAAATACTAGTGCAACATGGAAGTAACTTCTTAAAGTTATTATACTTTAACATTTTAAATATTTGGGAAGAGTTTAAAATGGTTCCAGGAACTGAGTGCAATTCTGGATCAATATTTTGTTTCTCCACTTTAGAAAGAAAGATTTTCTCCTGTGGTGAACCAGACTCTTCTTTCTTCCACAAATCTTCTCTACAGTACGTATAAAAACAAAATGGACTAATTTAACCAACTGAAAATCCAGTTCAAAGCCCCCATTCCCCTGCAGGAGATATCCACCTGCAACAAATAAATAAGGGACCTGTCTTTAGGAACACATATTTGGAACATATGCATAGCTTTCCCCAAATAAAAATGGTATTCAATTGAATTCAAAATTCAATTAATGGAGTTTTTCATTAACTCTTTCCTTAGCATTTCATTTAAAGAAATTATTGATACAAATATTACACTGTAAGAGCAGAAAAACAAAGGTTACTTCTTACATCAATACATTCTGATCTTCAACCAAACCAGAATATTTTTTAAGTAATTTTTCCATTACTGCAGTGGCATACACGCATGGTTGGAATTAGGCTGTATCAGCATGTCCCTTTCAAAGGGCCACCACTAAGGTGTTTAAGCTTGGCCCTAAATATGAGCTGTAAATTCAAACTCAGCACATAGCACACAAGAACAACAGCATGAAAGTGAGATTATTTCTTTACTTACATTACTGTCAAAAACACTCAAAACAAACAAGAATTACAAGCAACAAAAGCAGATGCTTTTTTCTTATGCAGCATTTCTTTTATCAGCAAAACTGACATTCACAGAAGTAACCTGGGTTACTGACTGTATGACATATATCCAGTATGAGCATATAATGTAAAGCTGCTTCACCTTTCAAATTACATGTGCCTATCTTTTTGAAATAAATACTGTCTATATATGTTAAGCAAAATATTCTAGCATCTGCTGAAGCTTCTTTGCTTGGACCTAAGATGAGATTGGGGAAGATCCTGTAGCTCTTTATCAGGCAAAACTTCCTTCCCTCTAATCGCAACTTTATTTAAGCAGGGTCTGCAAGTTGAAGTGCTGTCAGCAAAGAGCTTCCCGTGAAACTGCTGCTCCCAGGAGCACTGACCTCTGATCAAGCCACTCAACAGCGACAATTCAAATCGTCACAGCTGACCCACAGACCTGACCTGTCCGCTCAAAGCGTTCATGGCTCTTCAGCCGGCTACCACAGACCTAGCGCGCTCTGAATAAACCACACGCTGCAGGGAGAGCGAAGCCTTTCAAAAGCCCGCGTTGTGAGGACGCGTACTCTTCAGACGATCGCGTTCGCAGCCGAATTCCCGGCGGCGGCGGCAGTTTGTACATCCACCGCCAGCCGGCAGCAAGATCCCGGCCGTGCCCGGTGCCCGCGCTCCGGGCTGCGCTCCGCGCCCCGCTGCGCCGCGCTCACATCCCGGCAGCGCCGGCCTTGCCCAGCAAAGCCTTTCTCCTGTTAACTCACAGCCAACCGCGGTCACTGCACGGCCCGCAAAACAAACGAACAAGCAAACAAACAAACAAAAAAATCCAAGCAAAGCGGCTTTCTCGAAGCTGAGGTTGGAGAGACGCGCTGTCCTTAGCCAAGCCATTAAGAAGACATCCGTAATTTCAGGTGTTCTGTCGGCCAGCCATGTGATTGATTTAGGAAGGACACAAAGCAGACGTTACTAAAAGAAGAACTCATAACTTATGATTAAACAAACCCCAACATTTTTTTCACATGTATGAAAAATTCTGCTATTACTGGCTGAGACCCAGAGATACCAATATGCAAAACAGGAGACTGGCATAACCTTTAGAAATATGAAGCTTGTTAAAGGCATCTGTTCTGTCTTATGTACTTGCTAAAATTCACAAAAGCAAAGCTCCCACCCCACAGACCTTACAGAACACAACTCTCCCCAGCTATCCTTATTCCAGCAAGATACTCCAAAGTGTGGTTGAAGCTAAGGAACTCTGATTGCCAGTGTGAGTTTCTAGTAATTACTTATCATTTAAAATCAACTGTGTAGGAGCTAATTGCAGTGATGGAAACGCAGTGTCAGAGAATGTGAGTTTAATACAGCTCAGGAAACATTACTTTCTCATACTGGATGCTTGAAATACCAGCCTGATTAGAGTAAGCTTGTGTGAAAGAATTCTGCTGAAACTTTATTATATCAGGGGGAAAAAATGGAGGGGGTGGGGAGGGGAGTAAGGAGATGGGTATATACCTTTCAAGAGAGAACTGAATTACACAATGAAAAAAATGCATCATCCATCATGGAACTTTAGAAGGGATCACTTTGGATATCAGGTCATTTAAGAATACAGAGCAGCAGAAGTCAGTTTTAACCCTAAACTCACAAAAAGAGGGCAGGGAAAGACTTGTGCAGGCCCTCCTTTGTTCCTGCTTTTTCTCCTAGGAGTTAGCAAGGGCCAAGACCTAATGGATCACTGCTAATGGAAGCCATGCGGTGGCTCAGGATGCATTAGGAAGCAACTATTTTTAGGCTCACTGTCCATGTTTCAAACTGGGCTCAAGTTTCTTGAGCTTCATAGCTGTAAATCAGACAAGTGCAAGGATGACAAGTCTGCATGCACCCTCCCCTTCATTACAAACAATGTACAACTATAAAAGAAAGACACTACTCAAATGAAAGTACCTAGAGGACTGATACCAGAACTACAGAATTGTTGCAGGTAGACAATAGGCTGAAGAAGATTTCCATCAGCTAAACCCTGCTTCCACAGAAAAAGGTAAAGCTCCACACAGGCTCGTTTGGTGCCATGACTTTTCAAGCTGATGTCAGTATCAGAAGTGCTGAGATCCTGTAATTCCCAGATGCTACAGGCATCTTGATTGATCTGAAACCCTGATTAGCATCATTCAATAGTGCCAAAAGTAAACAGGTCCAAAAGCTGTACAATTCAGCTTCATGTAACCTTCAGTTGACAAAGACTTTAATTATATTATAAGTAAAATTATGCAATTTGAATAGAAATTATTGTACCCTCTTATACTTTTTCTTCTAGATTTTTCAAGAATTTACTATATGCATTACCCCATACACACAGCTTCAGGCCAGCAATTCTGTTAACAAAACATAGACAGTGCAAGATCAATTCTAAACTGACATTTTCTTTGTAAAGAGTCTAGAAAAGAAGTAAAGTATACATCATTATAGCAACAAGAAAAGAACACAATTTCCAAATAATTCATTGGCATTGTTTATATTCTTGTAGAATAGGATTTTTTTGCTACTTCTACTCTGCTATTTCTATAACAAAGTATCTTAAAACAATACCTGGCCACAAGTCCTTAATTTATTAAAAAAAAGGAAATTCTGAAGATTGTTGATTAATTGCTATTGGTGACAAACTAAGGAAAATGAATGGCACTTATTTTACTATATACACGTATTATTTTACTATAAACAACTTGATTTTGCTTAAAAGAGTAATAAACAAAGGTCATTAAAAACAAACAGCAGACTTACTGTAATCCATGGCATGTTGACAAGGCAACAAATGATACAGGATTTCCTCGAATTTTTCCCTGATAATAGCAATGTTCTCCTCCCTGAAATTGGAAATTGAGACTGTAAATCCAGGGAGCATTCCACAGCATTACACTCCATCCTGTCAAAGACTACATTTCCATAAACATTGCCAAGCCATTGACATGGCACCAAGAATTGACTGTCACAGGGGTGTTCATCCCATCTTCTCTGAGCCTTTTGTTTGGTACTTACACAAACCCCATCATCTTGACACTGTACACCAGATTTCACAACTCCAGTGTGAAATCCCTGACATCCTGAGATGGATTTCAGAGACAAATTACTCCAGAATTGCTCATCTTTCTTCACTGACTAGAAAAAGAGTTGGAAGTAGGGGGCTTAGACTCAACATCTGTTCTGCACATGACTACATCAGACAGGATGAACTCTGCTCTGAGGGTAAGGCAATTTCCTTCTTCTGAGGAGAAAGGTATGCTAACAAAATAATAATAATAGTTGACAAAAAAAAAAAAAAAAAAAAAAAAAACACCACACCACCTAAATCAGAAGTAGTCACTAGTGTCCCAAAACTAATGGAAACTCTAAAAATAACTAAGTAGTAAAGGAAAAGAGTGAAAATGAATATTTGTCTCTTCTCTTCCACAAATAAAATGTATACATGTACACCTTTCCAATAAAATCCAGCAGACTTTACTCAAAAAAAACCCTGGTTTCACTGATAGGGATGTAAGGCCTACTGCACATGCAATATATTTATTGAATATTGCACAATATCAATATTTGTATGCGGAATTAGACAATTCAAACATCCCTTAAATTCTCACTGACTCTTCAGAAGAACTTACCTACTAGTGTCTTGCCAAATTCAGCTATGCTGTAATGAACTAACATTGGTGAAAGGACTATGAAGGAGATTTTCAATGCCTTTCTTTTTTAATAGCATTTATTTGCAAATACTTCTTCCAGCAAATGAATGAATAATCTACCTAGCCTAATGTACCCAGCCCTGTGAATATTTATGTCCATTTAGCAGAGGGAGGGAAAGGCATTACAATTACAGCCTTTTCAGAAGCCAGCAGTCACTTGCATGATGCATAGCACAGTCATTTTAGACATCTGACATCAAATGCTTTTGGAAAAAAAGAAACATGTTTTCAAACATGAAAAAAAAAATTAATTGAGATCAAACTAAAGGTAAGAAAATATGTAGGCTATGTTGGTAGTGTTGTGTTTTGACCAGGAAATTCTGTTCTGTTTTTTACAAGACGTGGAAACCATCGTTGAAAGCAGCTGCAATGTACTGGTGCCTCTGGCTTGAGGTGCACTCCTTAAAGAGAGTTATAGGAGCCTGTTTTTTAGAGTACAGCTGCTTGTGGGAAAGAGACCTGATGTCAGCCTGGCCAAGGAAGCCCCTCACCACGCTGACCATGAGAGGAACCCCATGCCCCCACCGTGGGCACCTCTCTGCTCAGATGTCTGGAGGGAAACTGGTGCCACACAGGAAATGTTTGACTCCTTGTCCCACGTTGGTAACAGGCTCTGGGGCTGAGTCATACCAGGCTACAAGAAGGTGTGTCTGGCAGCAGGTGTATGACCCATCACCCCTGGACCAGCATTTCTTGTGACTATCAAGATCTTGGGACACAGATCTAGTATCAGTGAAAAGGAGATTGTTTTAATTTATGCTTTGCACTCACATGTATTTCAGCCACCAATATCCTAAGTTAATTTGATTTCAGAGAGACTACATCATTCTTTGCTTTCCTTGAAACCTTGGCTCATTTTCTCCATTTTCTCCTCCTTTTCTACACCTATTTATTTCCTATATCTTAGTTACTTTAAGCTGTCTTCCCTTGAGATTTTCTTTCTTTCAGTCAGTAGGGTGTCCCCCACTACAGGATCATGGAACTGCTTAAGGCTTTCAGGTGCTTTTGGAATATACAAATAAGAAGTAAACAAAGAGAGACTCCAGTAAGCAAATAATAAAACTAACAATCAAACTATATGGATGATCTAAAACCCTATGAGCAATAAAATACTCTCTGAAGAGAATTCTTGAAGTAGTATTCTTGTAAAAGATATAACTGGAATAAGTGCATGGATATGGGAATAATACTGAAAAGACTATCAGTAGGGAGTTGTACAGACTTCTAGCTGTGGAAGGAATTTGGGGTAATTACACAAATTGGTTTGTTCTCAGAAAATGTAGTTAATATGTACCAGAAATAGAATCTCAGGCTCCATTAGTTTGCAAAACCATGTCTTTTCAACCAGGCAGGACATTTTTTCATACTAAGAATCCAGTCTGTGGCTCAAAAGTGTGTTTTGATCTTCCAAATGAGAATCAAATAAATGTCCCATGACAGTACCTCCAAATTAATTTATTCTGTAATAAATCCATGGGAAAAAATTAGGCATACAGATCTAGAAAAGAAAAATATAAGAGAAACAGCTCTAAATTCTTGTATGGGAAAAGCACAGTTGAGAAACACTAATTCTGCTCTATTTAGTCAAATCAATTCAACTCAACAATCTACTAGAGTCCATGGTAATTCTGGTGGATATAGAAATACAACTCTGATCTCAGCCTTAGGGACCATTTCTTATCACTACAAAACATTCCTTTCTATATGCTAACATCTGGGAGATTTTTATATGCATGTACTTACGTTCCTATCTTTATAACATAAGGCACTTCAAACCAGTTAATAAAAATACCTTAAGCTAATAAAATTTATTTGCACTTCTTTACATGAAGATAGTTTTTTCCCAAGTACTTAATGCATGAGATCATCTGAGGTGGTTAGAGCATGGTGTTAATAACACCAAGGTTCTGGCTTGACCCCTGTATGAGTACATAAAGCTACAAATTCTGAGAATAGAAATGTCCAGGAAACCACTGGATGTGGCACAGTTTAGTTGGCATGGTGGTGTTTGGTCAAAGGTTGGACTTAATGAACTTGGAAGTAATTTCCAGTCTTAATGAGTTTATGATTCTGTGGTTCTGTACTGAGAGTCAGGACACATGAAGCAACTCCATAGGGGAGGTTTTTTCAAGCACGTGTAATTTGGGGCAAGAAGTTTACTGTTGTTGCTTCACTATAGAGCTTAGGCTGAAATTGTGCTGGGTTTGACATGTACTAAAGCTGTTTTACATCAGGTGTTGCCATAAAATACACTGTATTGGAGGAGAAATGAGAGTATGTGAGAGACCTAAGACCACCAAACTAAATATAATTATCATGTCTATCTTCTTTTACTCTGCTCTCGGAAACACTCCCTGAAGGACTGGGGTTGTCTCCCTTATCTACTGGTATCTTCAGCAGTGAGACAAAAGCTGAAAAAAAAAATCTTCATCTATTTTCCTAAAAATATTCTGGTCCTGTATGATAATTAAGACTTCCCTTAAGAGCTGAAATTAGCACCAACTACAGTTCAGTCCAGAACATCAAGGGTCTTTTGTGAAGAGCTATTGGCTTCCTGTAGCTAATAGAGCCTCTCTCTGTTCTCTCAAAAGCAATAATTGCCCATCTTAGCAAATCCAACTTCCACACTGGCCTTTGCCAGCTGCTGGGGAATGGCTCAGTGAAAGATGAGAGGAAATCAGACTCTTCTTATGCCAGCCATAAGTCTGAGCAGCACATTTACCCACTTCTGCTCTAAAATTGAACCTGGTCACTCAAGAGTCTGGGAGAAAATTAGGCTAAATGTCATCTCCTGTGAGACAAGCTCAGCCTGGTGACAGTGGCTGTGACACAAACCTGCAACATACACAGGCAGACCTTATGCCTTATCTAAAGGCAGGCTAATGCTACATCAGAGAGAACTTCAACATTTCTGTCTCCATGAGGCAAAACAGCCCCTCTTCATGCTGTGGTTTGCACCAAACAAGGCAAATTTTCTGCCAGTGCCCATGGGATTCTGTTGCCCATTCCCTTGGATCAGTAAGTTATCCTTCCTGCATGAACCTTCCTAATGTGAGGGACAACCTACTGGTGATGCTGAGGGCAGTACAAAATATACAGATTTTTAACAAGAAGGTTATTGATTTGGAGAAATAAAAAATGTAACATCCTACAAAAAAAATAAAAAAAAAATAAAAACCAGAATGACCTCAGGGTCAATTAAAACAAGTTAATTATTATAGTTGTCAGTTTCTAAGATAGCCTTCATCTAAGTTGGATAATTACAGCAAAATCCTGGATTAGGGCTATTCACCCTGTGAACTGCTACAGTTCATCTCTAACAAGATGCAACCCTTTGCCCATATCAGCACAAGTCTCCTTGCAACCTGTCAGGCAAGTAAGTGTGGCAAAGATACTAAAAAATGGCATGACACATATGTCAGCAATGCAAATAAAATCTGTTCCTGTTTTATCCTTTAAGATAGTTTGTCCCTGCTTTGAGAGGCATCAGCTGCTGAGCAGACAACAAGGAGATGAAAAACACATTAACCAATACTCATAATAAGGGGTGAAATAGCTAAAGCCAAAGAACAGCCCAGTCATTAATGGTGCCAGTTCACTCTTCTCTGCAGTCACAGTGCAGAAAGCATCTGCTGACCATACACTGACAGGGTTTGTTATTTGCCTCAGAGACACGATGACCTTCCCAGGGGAGGAAAACAAGATGCACATTCATCTGCTTTCTACATCAGATATCCAAGCAAGCCATTTTCTGCAATTAAGAGAGGTGCTGGGCAGTAAAACTCATGCGACAGTGAGGCACTGACCTTAAAATTAATACCTTCCTTCTCCTACATATTCCCATCTTAACACTCTTTAATCCAAAGGAAAGGAGATTGCTGGTTTAATTCAAATCCTAGTAACATATCTCCCTCTTTCCTTGCAGCAGAAAGCTCCCAAAAGGCCAGCTAATGCTCAAGCCACAATTCTGTGAATGCTAGATAGCAATTAGCTGCCAGATAACCATTAGCTGTTTAAAGAGCTACCCAATGTAGGCCCACTAGTTACAAAAATACAAACTAAGACTGCATGATCAACAGCAAAAGGAAAATTCACCCTGACTCGCTGACATCAGTGGCAGAAAACACCTTGTTATGAAGGGATTTCTATTAGTAAACAGAAGAGTCAACATGGCACTTTGACCTGTGTAACTGCAATGAGAGAAAACATCTTTTAATTGACAAGTACTTCAGCAATTGGCAGGGGCCCTGTTGTGGGGCTGTGCTGAGCCCCGAGTTCAGCTCTTACTCAGCTCAATAACAACACCAGGGACTCTTTGCAGAGTAGTTTCTGGACTGCAGATGCCTGAAAGCCAAATGTTCTGAAATTGTGCACAGTGGCCTCCCTTTGTAGGAGGATGGTTATCACAGGTGCTAAAAAAACTCAGAGCCGACATGCTGTAGTGACATTAGATTATAACACTGCTACAGACTCTGAAATCAGAGATACAGATTCCAAAATTAGGACAAGGCACAGCCGCTTCTATGCCTTCTCCACAAAATGCCCATGTTTAAAGCCTGTTGGCAGCACTCTTAACAAACAGAGACACACGTGTATGTGACAGGATTCTGCACGCAGGCGACTCGCTCCAACTGCCATCAGTGACTCACAGCAGGAGCCTTCAGCAGATGGCACAAGATATCAGCCCAGCTTCCCAGTTCAGAGGCCAAATGAGGGTTCTGTTTACTGCCCAGTAGCTATGAGAGAAGATGCTCCACAAAACACTGCAGGGTGTGGACAGGGAGCTCATGCCAATGCAACACCATCTGCTCTGGAAGCTGCTTTGGCATCTGCTTGGGAAACAGATTCTTGACTTGCCTTGACTTACCTTGGTGTTAGGGAAATTTTTTTTGTATTATCAGCTGCCAGGCAAAGATGAGGCAGAGGAGACATGTTACCTCTTCTGCCTACTCTATTGCTGTCTTAAAGACAGCTCTTTGTAGCTGTGGCTAGTGTCTCTTAGTCGTGGCACGTGAGTCATGTAAATGACAGTCATTTTGCCCCACTCCTGCATGCCTGCTCCGGGGAAATGGAAGCAAACATTTAAGGGACAGTATGAAAATTCCTTACAATGTATGCATTCTAATCTGCCACATCAGCTCATCAGCCTGAGTCTGAAGCCAAGGTGTAAGAATGCGATTTATGAGATTACTATAAACACAACACCTACATGGATACCAATCAGTCAGCAGGACTTAAAGTTCTGAGGAAAGCAGAAAACAATAAAACTCTGATATCCTTATTGGCTCATTATTTCTGAATGAGAGAACTTTCTCTTTAAGTGAAAATTCACAGAGCTTAAGGCTGTGTCTAGAAACATTAACCTACTGTTTATAATACGGTGCCAGTTTGGTATCCACAGGGAACAACAGACATGTCTAGGCAAAGCTACTTACAGAAGTCAAGATGAAGAAAGTAAAGATGTCAAGCTAAAGCACCCTGAAGCCTTGCATGGAAGCACTCTTCAGAAGTACAGCAGCTTCTGTTTGCTTAGTTTAATTCCCCCTCAAAGGGATTAGGTTAAATCCAAAAAGATACTTTTATTTTTTAATAAGGGCATCTACAAAGTAATTTTATGTTCTTTAATGTTACAGCAGTAATTAATTTCTCTTAGCCATACTCAGTCCTCGTATGGTCTGAGGTTCCAGAGCACTTGGTTGCCACCACTCTGGCCATGTATGCTGTATTGTTGCTGCAGCTCATGGAAAACAACTCATGAGGTACACAAAGTCAGGCAAGATTTTTCTGCAAGTTCAAGCTGTCCTCCTTCTGGGATAAGACAAAACTGTGGCAGAGTACTCAAGAGGTGACTGCAGATGGTCACCCAGTCACTTTACTTGTCACTTCAACAGAACTACCCACCATCACTGGGGGCCACATCCACAGTGAAATGTACTTTTTAAGCTCTGGAAGACTTCCACTTTCTGACATTTTCCCCTGCAGAACTAGTTAAACCCACAGGATTATTCTTTTTATGTCACAAAGAACAGGGAGACAAGATAATTAAACCTGCAAAATCCTACATGAATCATGATCTGGGATTCATTCTAGTGTAGTATATTCAAAACCATGACCTGGGAATGACTTCTAATATGGAAAGCTGTTACTTTTCATTTTCTTCTCCTTGGTAGCAGGATGTATGTAAAAAGGAAGCTAATAATAACAGGGAGATAATCAGATATTAAAAAAAAAGCTGCTGTAAAAGTACATTAAAAGTGCCAGCCTGCAGGATCATTAGGTCAGGCAAATGCACTATATATGAGGGCTGATTATCTTGCCCTGGTATCCCACAGAGGGTACTACATTTTCTAAACCCCAAAGGGCTCCCTTCCAGAATTCAAACAATGCCACAACAGGAAAGTAAGGTATTTCTAAATGCCTATCAAGTGAGTGTGACAGCATGACACTACTGGAAAAAAAATGTCCAGAGTAACTGAAAATACACAGATATTAAAAAATTTTGTCAACTCTTCATCAAGACACATCCAGTAACATTAATCCCAGTCAAAACCTAGAGGAAGTAATTTGACCAGTATGCTCTGGGACCACAGTTTGCTTCCATCCTGCCATTCCATTCCACTATTACACTCTATAATCTTCCCCTTCTTGTGGAGCTTTCAATTTATGAACTTTCATTGTACAGTACAAACACGTATAATTGTCTCTAAGTGTAAAAGTTTCCATTTGTTCTATTTGGTTTTTATTTACTCCACTGGTCAAAAGATAGTTCTCCAGCTGATCCTTCTTTACACTGTAATGCTTCTCAGTTCTGCACTGCTGGCAAATTTCATTAATATACACATACTTTTTTTTTTACGTAAGTCATTAATGAAAACATTTGATGAGAGAACTCTGAAGATCAAACTTGCAGGAACCCCCTGCTAAACTGTTTCAGACTCACAGACTCCATATCAGCTCTTCTTCAGTTAATTTACTGCCATCACTAAGAAGTAGATTATGGCCTAGATTAATCTACCATGAGGCCAACAGAGCTCTGTTGAGGGCATAAGAGAGAGGAGATCTAACAACTTTGCAAGAACCCTTACTCAAAGTCTTCTCTCAAACAAGATAGAGAGTGATTTTTCTAATAATAACAGCTTCTCTAGTCTCTGGACACAGCCAAAAGACTCTGCCAGATACAGGCATACATAATTCCTGCATTATTTATGATGTGCTCCTTTTCAGTTTTCATCAGCAGGTTGTGCAAGTTTCAGGTGCATGCACACAGAGGCTCCAGCCTCCCAGGGCTGAGTCTTCCTGCCCTCCCATCCCATCCTCTGCCAGCCCAACTGGCACTCTGCATTTCAGGAGAAAATGTAATCCCTTACAGAAAAGCCTGTTTAGCATACAGGCTTCCCTAGCAACTGAAACACCTTCCTCTTTGGTTACAAAACTGTGAGCTACCAAAACCTGAAGAACAGCAAGAGGTTCTTCTCAGACAGTAAGCACCTTAACTGGAAGATGATGGTCACAAGCACCTTGCTGTAAGACTGGAAACATAGCAGTCAATTATTAAAATGACCTGCTCACTGGTTAAGTGTTTTATCTGGCTGCACCACTGACTGTTGTAGACTTATGATCAGTTTGTACCCGTGGAGATAACCATGAAATGCTGGAATGCTACTTGGGATAAGGTCTCTTCAAACACAGGTGTGCACAGACACACACTGCCCTCAGTCAAGGGACTGTACCTTAACAACTGCTCAGCTGAGCAGACCAGATTTGAAGGAGAAAGTTTAACAGAAAAAGCAGTATCTACCATATCAAGGTCTCCTCTGGTCCTTCAAGTTTTTAATATTTTTCTCCCTTATACATAATTTTTCCTTAAAAAGGGCATTTAAAGAGCCCTTCAAATACACATCCCAGTACACATTAGCCAAAGCTTTAAGCACAGCAAGGCAATGAAGAACAGTAATTTCCCCCTCTTGTGCAGAAGCATTAAAATACCTGTGAGCTGCAATAACAATCATCTTGCACATGCTACTAGCCAAACAATGCACACAACATAATGACTATTTTTGCAAGCTAACAGCTCTGCTTTGCTGTGCAGCATTAAAATGCCACCACACTAACGAATTTCAGACTTTAAAGACTGCAGCTCCTTCTAGTCATATTTAAACATGCCATCAAAATTTTCTGGTATTTATCTACCACATCTCTACCTGTGCAAGCTTTCTGACTGAGTTATTTTCATTTCTTAATTGTTTTTCAGAAAGCAATTTCCTAAGAACTCGTAGAAGTGTTCAATGTTTTGGGGCACTACAAGCTGAAACATTTATTTCTACACACTCTGAAGAGGGAAACCAAAACATTTTATTGAGAAAATACCACTGAATAGATATCAGTTGTTCCTTCTGAGGGTGAAAAATCCACCAGTGTGAATTAGAAGTATAGCTGGTTTTTGCCTTTCATCTCACTGACAGCATCAGTGATAGAATGACAACCAAAAAAAGAGGGAGAAAGAGAGATAAAAGGACACAGAGATATATTGCAACAACATTAGGTATACACAGGCTGAGTATTGATGTGCTATGAGCATAGGATGATCTGGAATGACACAATCAGGAAAAGGCAATGCCAAGAAGGGTTTTTCTCTTTCTTATTAATTGATTATTCTCTTTGCTACCAGAGGGAATTTAGGCCAACATAGCTGCCTTCCTAGTAGAGACATGACAGTAAAGGAGGGTGTGGGGGGAAACACTGAAATAATTCAAACATCTACCTCCTTTTGTTTTTCTTAGGCATTGCACACTGCTGATAGTTTAATAAGAATGTCTTAGGTGCTGCCTAACTGTGCCAAATTAACAAGAAGCCTCCCCTCCGCTGCAGCTAAATGCTGGCACCCTGCAAAAACCTTCACAATGGTCTAATGTATTAATAATTACGCAGAAATCAAATGTAATGTAACTACTGTTTATGATAAAAAGGTATGTGAAACTGAGGACTCTTCTCGCAGTAAAAATCCTTTTGCTACTGAAAAGGGGTATTTTTGATGGTGGTATAAACATTTCTCCCCTCCCCTGCCCCCCTCTCCTCTTTGAAGCATCCTCAGTAATGGCAGAAGATCCACATGTATTTTATAGCACAGGAAGTTTTACTGGGAAGGAAGGAGAGGGGGAGGAGTGGCAAAAGCAGTTATCAACTCCACATCACAAATGAGCCAAGGCAGGATCCGCTTCCCAGACACATTCCCAAACTGCTGCATGTGCTTACAGCTGCCTTCACACAGGGGCTCAGAGCTGCTGTCTTCTCCCATGCTGCTGATGGCACAACAGCAGCACTGATGATCTGCATCTTCTCACACAGAGAAATGCAAGGGGGAATATGCACCTGCTTTAAAATGCACCTCTCCAGTAGGAAGGCCAAGAGCAGAGGAGGCCATTTCACTCAAAGCATATAGCTGGCAGCAGATGCCAGGTGGACATTTTCTTCCTGTCACTGTTTCTCCCACCAAGGCAGCAAGAGAGATGTTGCCAGGCCGCCTCTGTCTCTGCCTACAGCCCAAGATAAATTGCACAGAGGTGGGTGAAGAGCAGCATGTTGAAGCAACTGATAGAAACCTGTCTCCTTTCTGAAATGCCTCTTCAGCTTCTGCTTAGGAATGTGCTGCATAGCTGAGTGCATATTTTGTGATTTATTCATAAGTTGCACCCTATTACCAGCTATTTTTAAATAAGTATCAAAGCAATCTGCACAATCCCTTAAATCTAGTATAATAATTATGTTACCAGTTATGGTAAACAATTCCCACAGTAATTGAAGGTACTAAATCACCATCGTGGAAATTTCTTGCAGTTGCAATAAGATTTTCAAAACACTTGATGTAAAACCAAAGCCCAGTTTCTCAAATGCAAACAGATATTACCAGTCTTCTCAGAAATTGTTCAACAGACAAACAAAGCTCTCAAATGAACTTACAGGCACTCTGAAAAATACTGACTGGTCAGAGGGCACCAGATTTATTTTTAAACAGCTATTGAGTACTGAAATCAGCCTCACTCAGTGTCTGGTATTAAAGGGTACTCAGTAGCCTGCACTTCTCCAAAAATCTTTTGGTATCTGAACTTTCATGAAAATGTTCCCATGACTGTGGCCACCAGGCTCTTCTGGCATCTTGTCACAGCAGCTGCTCCCCTCCCTGCCAATCCCACACACTCAGATGCAACACAACAAGCAAAATCCTTACATCCCCCTTCCTGGAACACTTCCATATGACTTCTGCTGCCTGCAGAACTCCTGGAGCAGTGGAACAGTGGGGGCAGAGGAGCCCACCCATATGGCCCAGTCACGCCTGGACCCTGCCCATGGGAATGCAAGGTCCAGGGCAGCACGGGGAGGGAAACTCACCACTCGAGCAGCAAGTCCTCACTCCTTTGTAGAACAGTCTTGGCAGCCCCTTTCACACCCAATCCAGCTCACCTCAAGTATCAAGCTCAATGCAGCAATGATAGTTCTCTATTTAAAGCAGATTTGGAATACTGAGAGAGGCAGTGATGCCATCCCTGAAGCTACACCCTGACCCTGGCTCAGCATATAAATGAAGGGGAAATAATCTCTGTGACCCTTGAGGCTGGGAGCTGCTCTGCCCAGAACATTTTCTGACCCTTCCTCTGGAAGGTCTGATCATCCCATCACTTTCCCATTCAATCAAACAGTACTTAGGTATGAAGAGCTGCTGATTTCAAACATTTCCTTGCTTGGTTAAGGCTTGCTCATCAGGAACAATTCAGACAGGGCTTGGATGGATTAACACAGCTAACTTGCACATGTATCTTAATGCAGACAAATGGGTTGTTTTGTTCTTATTAATATCAGCTATTATCTTTATTTCTGCTTTGACTCATATTCTGAACCTCATTCAAGCAAGACTTCTTGACTGCAGAGCAGAGCTGACTGAGAAATTAGTCTTTACAATTTAATGGAACACGTATGTGTTTGCCTCAGCCTGATAATGCATGCAGACTATTATCTTGATAATAGTGGAAGAGCAGACTTCCTATTTGCAAATGACAGAAGGGAATAAACCAAAGGAAACTTGCATCTTCAGCTATCCAGTGGATAAAGGACTGCTTTGCCCATTTCCATTTCCACTTTTACACTGCAGAGATTAATGCATTTGTTTCGAAGTCTTCAGATGAACTCTCAGACTTAGCAAAACAATGTGGGGATTTCTTTTAATAAAATGTAAACTTTGAACAAAATTTCACCTAGTATTTACCTGATAGGCAAATTTAGAGCCTCCATTTTGTACCACATGTAATACATTTCTGAACATTCTATGTTATCTACAGCAATTGATACAAAAAATATAGCTGACATCTACAAAATAAGTCCTAACAAATATAGGGGCCTCAAGAAAAACCTCCCATGCTGCATGCAAGCAACAGAACATTTCTGCAAAATCTATGGGACATTTCACAAAAGAAAACAGCAGCAAATAGCATCTTGTAGTGACCATGCCAACAAACACACAGAGAAAGAAACACACAGCTGGTGACTAGATATTTGGAAATATTATACAATAAATATTGCTATTCTCAAATTTACAAAGAAGCTCATAGCAAACCAAGAAACTTGGGGTTTAGTACAATGAGAAAATACTATCTACCAAAACAAAAATATTTTCTTCAATAAGTATTAAAAGTAAAGCATAGTTATTAGCAAAAAGAACTACTATGAATACATTTTTCATGTATGCCGTTTTGATATAAACACTAATGTCCTAAATTTGACAATGGAGTGTATTTGCCTTGTTTAAAGCTGAAAGTTAGAAAACATGAGACGTTTGCCACAGAATAGTAAAACAAATCACTTGAAAAATCAGTTATCTCTCCTTTCACAAAAATATGTGAGTTTTCATGAACATCAAAAGCCAAGCAAATTAAAAAAGAAAAGCATAAAAAGGAAATTCTTACTTTAACTTCCACTGTCTTCCCACCTTGCTCGATATGCCTCTCAAGATATTCAGAAGACAACAGGTCACTGCAAGAAGAAGAAAAAAAGAACCATTTAAGTCTCATGTGTGTGTTCTTGAACTCCCTCTCAGCAAGCACTGGTTCAACATTTACATTTGAAAAGGGCAAAGCCTGCAGGATACTTTTCCTAAAATGTTCATAAAAATCACTGAGACAACCATCTCCAATGGAGTTACACAGTGCATGGGATACACTGATTTATAACAGCAGAAAGTGGGACAAGGAAAACTGTATTTTTTGTCTGGAGTTTTTTTTCATTAAAGGTCCAAAACCTTCACTGACATTGATTGGAATTCAAGAGACTTTTCTATTTGCTGCTAAAAGCGAACAGCACATAAGTTAGGTGAACTTCAAGGAGAGCCAAAAAGCAGAAGGATGGGAAACAAGATGGAATCTGAGGGAAAACAGCAGCTGTGTTGACAGGCTTCAAAGGACACAACGGCACAGCAAAGGCATGACCTGGTAAGACCAACATGGTGAGCTCAGCTCCACACTGCAAGGGCAGGCAAAGAAAACCATGGGCCCCAGGAGCTGCAGCCCAGGCAGGCTCACAGCACAGGTGTACACACTCCCTGGGAGCCCTGCAGCTTTAGCAGTGCCAGAGGAAAAGGCTCTGGGCAATAGCAATCCCAGCCTCCAAGTACACAAGGACTTGGACCAAACACCAAGGAGAACAAAACAATCAGACCTGAGGCAAACACATATAAATTAAGTGCAGGCTGTATTTAGTAAGTCAATCAAATGCTAAATCAGTCAAATTATCTTCCTCATAGTTATTTTCTAATCAGGCAATCCACAAAATCACAGAATTGGTAACATTGGGAGACCACATTATCTACATCATAAATTTCAGTAAGCATGTTCAAAGACTGCAAAATTTTACTGAGATTAAATCAGTAAAAAGTCTTGCTATTGTTCCACCTCAGTGACAATTAAGCTGGCAAAGATGATGAATTGGAAAAGAAAACCTGACAAGAGACAGGTTGGCCACTGGGGCAGGAGGCGGTGAGCAAACAACTGCTTAGCAGAAGAAAAAAAATTAGTATTTCTCCTTCCAACAGCAAAACACCTGAGCTTAGACATGAACTGACCTGATGAGGGAGGGCAGGAGCAGCAGAGCAGCAGCCAGGGAAGTGGCTGCTCAGCTTTCCAGAGCTTTCCAGAGCTTTGCCCAAACAGGCAGCAGGACCATGCACATTTCTGCTCACAGAGACATTGGTGACTGCCCCAGAGTGAGCCCCAAGCTGGACAAACTTGGACGTATGGGTCCTCCAGTATCATCCCTAAAAACTGCCAGCTTGGTATCTGCATTAATTACCCAGGCACAAAACCCAGGAGCATTCCAATGAAATGTGCTGATAACATTAAATTGGAAAGCATGGAGAATAAAAAAGATTGAAACAACTCCCATAGAGAAGACCTGGATGATCTTCAGGACTGGATATTAGAAATAGGATCAAATTCAATTGTACAAACAGCAAATTTATGCACTTAAGGGCAGGAGGGAATTTCTATTACATTTTTTTGGAGGGCCTGGTTTATAAGGAAGAGACATGTGACCACACCAGTTTCTGGCAAAATGATTTGGCAGATCAATAGAATGTCTTCCTGGAAAACACAACTGTCATCCCAGAATACATCAAAGAAGAGGTACTTCCAGTCAAACTGAGGTATGATTAATATCAGTGCCCAAAGGAGACCTCATTTCAAATACTGCAGACAGGTACTGGACAGCTTTGCTTACCAAGTTCCATTACCTGGAAACACAGAGAGGCTCCTGAGGTTTAGCATAAAATTGAGTTGTGAGGGAATGTGAATGCACCACAGTCTACACACCAAGATACAAAAGAAACCAATTAGGCTATAGAAGATACTGGCAGAACCTCAAAGGTATAAGGACTGTCAATGAGCCAATGGAAATTGGATGTTAAAAAAAAAAAGAAAGACTTTGTAGCTAAGTGTAAGGGACAGAGGCAACAAAATGAGGGATGCTAACACATTTCTGAATGGGAGCATCCGTGGGACAATTGTCCATGGAGGTGGGGTTTCCTCTGACTCAGTGAGCTCCCAGCTGGATGCTGCTGAAATTAGGAAGTCTCAATGTCCCCTCAGGAGCAAGCACTGAACCTGCCTCTGTCAGCACAAGCACTCCTCAAAATACTCTTGGTGTCAGCACTGGCACTCATCAAGGTGCACTTGGGAAGGTTCAACAACAAAATGGCTTTGCTGCATTAGGGAAGTGAAATCCCTTGAGAAGAGGTACAACAAGCTCCAGAGCTGATGCAAAGGAGGGCATGAGCAGCTCTCAATACAGGTAAAAGGAGGAGTGAGTGACTCCCTTGGCCACTGCAGAACCAGCATGAACCCCTTTAATTCTGGTCAGGCCCAATATCTGTATTGATGCTTTGTGCAGCTGCCTGAAGGTGACCCATTGCTGAGGAGCAGCTAAAAAAGGTGCTGTTCAATTTCTGATTGCAATACTCTGATTCCTCTTAGAAGTGAATATTAAATATTTAGGATAGTCCTGCCCTGGTGGAAGTTCAAATACTTCTATAAGGTCTTGTATGCATTTTCTAGATTTAGTAATTCAGACAGATGTTCTCTTAAGATATACTCAGTTTAGCTTGCTAAAGTTAGTTATTTAGTTCCCTGGCATTCACTACACTCTTTCAGCAAAAGTTTATGCTTCCAAAGCTTTAATAAAGATTCCTTTCCAGCTTAGGGCTCTACTTTTACTCTTCGTTATTTCAGGGAGACTGAATCAAACAAATTTTGTGCTCCTTATTGGAGGGACAAAAAGACTTTTGTGCCAAGAAAGATGCAAGAGATTATAAAATGTAAGATAGTAAAATAAATATATAGTACAAAGATTGAGATCAAACAGAATGGCTTAACTCGGGCAGGCTTTACAGTTGTATTTGGAGGGATGACAAGGAGAAGCACAGGTTCTTTTCATGTAGGTCTAACAAAATTACTGCTTTTTAAAAGACACTGCTGTTAATGTTTTAATATTCTGGAAGATCATATGTTCTCAAAAATCTGGAAATTGTATCTGGCATGAGAAAACAAAAACATTGATCATTCTCTGCCTTGTACAACACAAGGATTAGAAAGTAACAAAAGAGGTCAGCCAGCTTAAAACTAATTAAAAAGAACCTTTTCTGGCACAGCTGCTGATTACAATGTTCAACATATTGCAGGAAAGCATGAATGCTAGAGCTCTGTACTGGTTCAAGCTGGGAATGGACAAGTCAGTGGATGTAACTGGGAGCTGCCAAATGCACAGACACCACACCTGACACAAAGTGCTGGAGTCCTGGAAAAGGGCTCAGGAGAAGCCTCACACGTGCTTGCTCAGCTCTTCCACTTTTCCCTCACCATCAGCCCTGGGCTACTGGGACTGGGCAGTTGGCCAAGCACCCTCTGACCTGGCCTGGGCTGCTCTGCCTGTGCCTTGGAAGGGCCCTGTTTCTCCTCAGGATTGCAGTTTTCCATGTTTCCAGGATTGCTGATGGTCAGTCAGCTGCTCTTCTCCCACCCACCACCCCAGTGATGGACACACCCAGGCTGTTCAGGTTGTATTTCCTTTCAAGGTAGGTCAAAAAACAATTCCCAAATTCCATCCATTTTGTCTTCCTGCTCAGTCCTTGCTTTTTGGACAAAAGGGCTGGAAAGAGCTGGGAGCTGCTGGCATTCCCACCCCTCTCAAGGTCTGTCACAAGTGCCTTGATTCCTGAAACAAGCCCCTCTGGAAGGGGAACACCATGAGGTCACCTGCCTGCACAGCTCCTGGGGACTGAGGCCACAGCTTGCAAACAGACCACAGATCTGAAATGTAGAGACATTTATAAACCCTGTCCTGAGTAACATGGCAGGATATATCTGAGAATATGTTATCAGTAGAAAAACCCATAAATGAAGCCATGTTAGGCTTTATTATTATGATTCACTGCACTGAAAATATCATAAAAAACACAACACTTTTGCAGGTCCAATAATGCCACCAATGCTATTAAAAATTAAGCTGCAAACTAATCATCATCCACAATCTTAAAAACTCAGGCCAAAAGGTATCACCTCCTAGATGGAGTCATGTTTCCTCTGCAGTAACAGTACAGGCACAGGACTGCATAATTTTAATAGAAGGCTTTCCTTTTAAAACAAAGAAAAATCCAGATTAAGATACTTGTGAAACATGATTAAAATTATTTAAGCAAGGTTAAGACAATAAGCATCAAAATAATATGCATTTCAATAAATAAATAAATAGCTTCCTACGGTAGAAATTAAACAGGAATAATTTAGCTTGCCTGCCAATCTATCCTAGAAACCATTTTTGTCAGCTTAAGTGGTAGTTTTAGTATTAATTATGAATAAAACTGGCATGTTGGAAAAAAAAAAAAACAGCAGAGTGTGAAAAAAAACCCTTAGAAACACAAGGGATGGAGAAAATTACAGAGAACAAACACCAACACTATAATTGACAATACTGCAGAATGAGATTTTCAGAAATATTTGCTGAGGCATCGGTACAAAATTTTTGAAAAGGCATGGCAAAAACCTGCATATGTTAAGACCTAAAAATAAAACATTTCACAGGAAGAAAAAAAAAAAAAGAGCACGTGATCTGTTGCTTTTACAAGAAAAACACTGCTCTGCTAATATGGTAATCCTGTTGTCAGAGGACTGTTATTTCAGTGTACACAAATTAAGCAGTGTCATTTTGTTTACAGCAGCAGCATTTTTGAAGCATTATCTAAAGTCCATATGAGCCTATCCCATACAAACTCAGGAGCATAAGGACCAGAACAAAAAAAAAATCAGCAAGCTCCTCTTTGCTCTTCCAACCTTCCCAGTCACAACAGTACACAAGAGGCAGAAGCTTGGGGAATTTTATTACAGAATAGGCCCCCAGCTAAGGAAATTATCCTTATCCAAGGTGATGCATATACATGCACTTAAATTCTACCTTGAATCAACTGTAGCACTTACACATGAGGTTTGCCAAAACGAAGCTGGGATTGGGAACCCAGGGAAACAGATCAGCTTTGGATACAGATCAATTCCCCAGCAGAAAGAGGCTGCTCCAGGAAGAAAAAGAGGTTAAAAAATGTGGTGGCAAGAGAAAAGAGGACAGACCAGATCAGGTGTTCAAAGAAACAGAAAGAAAAAACAAGAGATTACAAAGCACCTCCAGTCAAAAGAAGAAAAAAAGAGGTGAGTAAAGATTTTTTTAAAAAGAAGAGGTTTGCATTTGAATATGAAATGCAGAAAAACCTGCGAATTACCCCAGTAAATTTAACAGAAGCCTTCAAACAGAGAAGGAAAATAGCTATCAGCAGCTTCTGAACAAAAATTAACTCTCCACATTTAAGAGACTGAAAAACCTAACAGTTATAGAAGAAAAAGAGTAGAAATTATAGGGTTCTCTTTAGAGGCCATAAGAAGAAATAAAAAGTTAAGAAAGGTAGAAATAAATGGAGTTCATAAACATAGTACTATAATATTTCTTTGTCAGCATCAGTGTTATCAATAAAATAAATGACTGGCTTGATAATAATCTGATATCATTGCTGTGTCTCTTTGAACACTGTGGAAATTCTTTATCATTTATTCACACTCCTTTGTCTCCACAAGTCTCCATTTTGTACACCCGAAGTTTCAGATTAAATATGGTGCCAGACAAGAACATCAAATGAGAGATCTGAGGGAAGATACATTACTGAAAAGGAAGACAAGGTTTTAGTTGAAATCAGCAGAAAGGTCTGGATGGGTCGAATGCCAGGAGGAAATTATCAACAGACACAAAGAGACCTTCAAGAGAAAAGAAGAGGTTCAGGGAAGTGATGGATACACTGATAAAAGATAGATGCCATATCAACTGCACAAATAATGCTGGCATGTGGGGCAGCTGTGAGAAGGAAGCTTCCTGCAACATCATGCTTGAGAGGGCTGAAGTAAGAGGAATGGGCACTGTCAGGGTACCAGGCACATGAACATGAGGATGCTTCCCATTAAAAGAAATCTTTTCCCCCAGTGGTGTACATCCTCTAACAAGTATTAACAGAAATAACAGAGGACATTTTTAGTACAGCCCATCTTGTACACCAAAAAGATAAGGTTGACTGTCATAAAACAGAGCAGGAAAGTGGAAAACGGGATGAAAGGGAAGAGAATGGATGTTTCTATCTGCCAGTCAGTAAGAGTACAAAGGGCAACTTGTATTATCTTGCATTACACTCTAGTCCTGGAAGATTTTCAGTATCAGCCATGAGCTAACTAAAACATACAGCAAGATAAACTCAAAAAAGCCACTTAGCTGGCAGATTTCTGTACCTCACTACATGGGAAACTTTAATTCTTCTTTATCCTCATGCCTACCCAGAAACCTCCTCTCTGCTCATACATGATCTTTCTTTTCACTTCAGGGGGGGATTAGCTATCTCCATACTCCATGAACCAATCTGCTTTAATAGCCACAGCTCTGAAACTTTCATCTCCTCCTTCCGATCAAAAGAACTGCTGAATTTCTTTTTATGTGGATGGTTAATTTAATTAATGACCGTATCTGTTAAGTTAGCCAAATGGACTAATCAATCAGAATTAGATAGCTTCTCGTGCATACAGCAGCAATTTGCAGAACATCTACTCAGAGGGAGGAAAAAACAACTGAGAAAAACAGAGCCAGTTCTTGTCTACACAAATTGACATTTCACTCCTTTTCAAAATATTCTTACCATATTTTTCTATCCTTGTTGCAGATAATATGAAAGGGACAATGGAGTAAGAAATTATTTTAATTTTTCTACTCCTTCTATTTAAGGCTTTCTTCAAAAGAAATTAGGGACTTAAGAACAGGGTAAGTTCTCAAAGGATTATACACAAATGCTGAGTAGTACTCACTCTAAGCCCTTTCCTGGAGCTTAATTTCACGTTTCACAAAATTACACAACTTGAATCTCTGATGATGTTTCTCCCAAATACTAACATTTGCTCACTTTTTTTCCTCTCCACGACTTCTCACTTAGATCCCTAATGCCATCTGACTTGAAAATGCACTTAGTCCTTTATGGCTTATTAGCTACTTTGCCTGCAGGACAGGATAGTAACTGCCCTGCACCCTATGGAGACAGAAAACTGCAGAGCAACCCTGCAGCCCTGAGCAGGGCCTCCACCTCTGGCTTTAGAGAAGAATTCTCACAGTTCTGTCTTGCAAACAGCATGTGTTTCATTTCTGAACTGGCTTCATGTCTTGATGGGAAAAGGTTTAAGCAGGTTGAAGACATTCATCCTTAGTTTCACCAAATTTCCATTACACACATGGCTCCTGTTACTACCATAAAAAAAGCAGAGAGTACACTACAACAGCTGCAAGGAAAACCTGTGAAGCAGCAGTGGTGTTTGGAAGGCTCAGGCTGGAATGACCACATCCTGCTGGACATCCCTTGTGCACCTGAACTGCACCTGAACTACACCCTCTGCCAGTCTATGGTGCCACTCTCCATCTGCAGCTGGACCACACCACAAACTTTTTGGCCTGTCCTTTACAATCTCTGCAATTCAGTTTGAGCTCCTCTATCTAAATGACCATATGGGCAATTTTATGAGGATGTAATGGTGAACAGATACTGCTTGCATTTTCCGGGGCAACAAACTTAGAAGCTTGCATTTAATTTCTGCAGCTAGGAAGATACATACTTACAAATTAACCATGTACTCATATCACTAAAAGTTTCTTACCACTATGTTTTAAGGAAATCTGAATAATACTCCCTACCCCAACAAATGAGTAGCAAAACATAGCTAAAGTAGCTCTGAATCATAATTTCAGGTTATTTTTATGGCAACTTAAATATTAACAATATTTTTATTATATTTCTTGCATCAATATTAGTATTTCCTAATACAAATACTGAAATTGGCAAATAGCATCTGCTGTGGAATATAATGAAAGTTTTTAAAAAAAAATTTGTGTGCAAAGGGCACAAATTCAATATGATAGTTAATTCATGCTGCTGGTGATGGAGGGATGGTGATTACAGTCTTCTCTTTCAGACAGCATCAGAGAGATTTAATCTAGTGCCCTAACAAGGAAGCTGCACACAGACACCCCCTTCCCAGTATCCATGGGAAGACACTGCTACTCAAGATTAGATAGTGCTAAACTAGAGCCTTTAACAAGCAGAAAGAGCAGACAGCAGGTCTTTGCAAGATTCTTGTCAGGCAGAAAGGTGAAATGGGAATTTTCTATCTCTAAACTTCTGTTTTCACAGGCAGAGTTGAAAGCAGCCTGGGCAAGGTTCATTTTGCTACTTATCCAGGAGCTTTCCTAACAGTAATGATGGCAATGCAAGTGTCAGTAAAACCTCACTCCTTTTTGTTGGTGAACAATTTACACCAGTATTTCTTCAAGCAATTACTTCTTTTTTTCTTACAGAAATTTCAGAAATCCTATTCAAATTAGCAGTTATTTTTAGACCATGTTCATACCCTTACTACAAAGCAGTTTCCTCAATGCAATTCTGCTCAATTGTTACTTAAAAGTCAGGATAAAAACAGTTAATTTTAGTATTTGAGAGGATGGTGAATTAATAAGAAAGGGAAGAGGAATGCACATGAGAAGCAGAGGCTACACATGTCCCTGCACAAAAGTACTACTGTGGCCTAATCCTGGTTTTTAATATGCCCATTCATACAGTCAAGCTGTTTTATACTATATGGAAAATCATTTCCCAAGTAAACTCACTTGTGATTTCAACCACATTTCAATCCAACGCTCTCAAATCCATAAATACTGTTTTGAAAGAGAAAAACTGAAAAATTGAATGTGTATTATATATAGCCCTGGCATTACTTCATGCTATTAAAAACAAGCACACACATTTTATACAGGACACCTGTTATCATTTCGTGAATGGAGTTCATTAAATATTTTTAGTTGGTAGCTTACTTCAAGATTTGCCCTCAAATTCTCGTTACTGTATACATGATCTTGCCCTGGAGCAAACATAAAAATTATTCCTGCACTCATGAACATTTCCATACTACAGCAGAGGGGGAAGGGTTCAGTCTGGGGGATGTTTGCCCAGAGCCATGCAGAAAACCCCTGTCAAAGCAAGAAGACATCACCACTTGCTTTGCACATACATAATCTACAACCCAGTAATGGGCAAAGGAGGCTGTCCAGAAAACCACCTCATTGCCAGCACAGCCTTGCTTCACTCCCAGACTACTTTACACTGCCAACCAACAGTGTATGATCACAGAAATAAAATAAAATTTAAGATGCAGAAAACAGGAATACAAAGGGGCCAAATTATGCTCTGCCTCTGCTTCTGCCTTTCATCACCTTCTTCCAAAATGCCCCTCACTGCACCTACCTCCCTCTCCCGGTCATATTCCTACACCTCCTTTAGTCCCCAGCCCATCACCTCCTCTTACCAACCAGCACCTCCAAGCCACTGCTTCCTGCATCTGCATGATGCCAAGGAAGACCAGAAAAGGAGTCAGTATCTCTTGAAGACATAGTTTGGCACTAAAATTGAACATACCCAGCTTAAAACGTGCACCAAAACTTTCCCCCACTGTGCTGTCATTTCTTTTATAAGCACTTAGGACAATCATCTCCCCAACCCTCATGGTTGCCTGCTGCTTGAACTTTCCATTTTACCCTGAATATTGGAAAGGTTGCATGCCCCAATAATCTTTTATGTAGTTGTCACCAAGAATCATTTCTTTTAACCAGTGTGGGTTTTATGTATGGAGTATTCACATAAATAGATCGAAAAATTATAGAGAAGCTTGGGGTTTTATTTAACCTAGTGATTGCATCAACTGTTGAAGTACCTGAGATCTTTCAGTGAAAAAAAAGACCAGAAAAAAAGGTTACCACTACTTTTATCTTTATCTAAAAGATGTTAACTATAGAAAAGGGTATACCTAAAAACAGTTTCAATTTAAAACACTGCAAACCTTAAATCTAGGAATTAGATAAGTTTCCAGAAACTATTCTGAAGAAGAAAATATTTTAGAATTTCAAAAAGACAAAAATGGGCTTGAAACTCTAAGATATTGCAAAAGCCTCTTCTTGATAGAAGGGCTAAGAAAAAATGAGTCATGACATGAACATCTCCAATGACAGGCAATTTAAAGAGCAATGAGCTGAAATTACCTCCTGTAGCACTAATGTGTCTATTTTGATAAAGAAGGTCAATTTTAATAGCACAGATCATTGTTTGCATCAGAAGTCAAAGGTCTCACACTTCAGTTGTGGGTGAACCAGGGTTTTAGCCTGTAACTAAGCAAAAAAATATTCAATTGCACAGTTACGAGAGACAAGGAAAGTCTCTTGAAGAAGCAGGCTGCATTACTGGAAAAATATCTCAAAATATCTACACATGACAAATTACAAAAAAGCTTGTGAAATAAAATTCATGGCACATCTTAAAAATGAATGAAGAGTGGGAAGACAAGAGTCTCTTAACCACCGAATCCTCAGGAGCCAAATTCTGAGACAACACTAATCACTTAACCCCAGTCCAAGAAATTAATCACAGCTCCCTCAAACTTACAATCATCAGTTTTCATTTAGCATACACAACTACAAGACTACAGCTAGCTTCAGAGAGGCAAAAAAATCCATTTCCTAATGCTGCTCCAAGTCAAATTTGTCTGGCTTGCCAGATGGCTCTGGCATTGCTGATGGCCCAGCAGGTTACTTTGCCTCCCTGTGGGTTACCTACCAGTAAATCATCCTCTCTAAACTCAAAAGGCTCTTCAGTTGGAAGAGAGGGTGGGGTGAGGATGGGGGAGTATGATAGAGGTTTACAACATCATGTGAGCCAGAGACAGAATTAATACAAAGCTGTTACTCTCCTAATTCCACATTAGTGAAATAGGGCAATACTTGAAGAAATTAGAAGGCCAATTTAGAACAGATCAAAGAAAACAGAGTGTCACACAAGTTGTGAATCTCTGCACCACATTGCCACAGGAGGCTGCACAGACAAACAGTATCAGAAGGTACCTCTGAAAGGGACTGAAGTCCTGGACAACGAGTTCATAAACAGGTACTTTATAAAAGGCACACAGAGGGATGTGCCTCTCCAATCAAACAGTCATGTCTGGGGGATGTTATGGGGGTGAGTGGAATGGAACCTGAAAGGGGCCCAGCACATATGCTCTTTCACAGCATTTCCCATTCCCAGTGCCAGGACAGATGGACCACTGGCATGAAGCAGTTTTATTTCTTTTGTGTTGAATCACTGTCACTGCTTCTTTAGGTGAAATGAATACAGTAATTTTGTGCTTTAAATTTACTTTCCTATCCAAAGTTATTTTCTGAAACTGAGAGAAAATACATTTGTGCTTACAGGATGCAAATTATTTTTCCACCTATTAGCACAGGATTGATTTTAATTACACAGTTCATATGCACATCATGTAACCTGCAATAGGTGTAGAGAGCATGTAGTGGCCAGCATCACACTGCTGGCTGCATCCATTGCAGAGACTGCTCCACATCTGTAACTGGGGATGCATTTCTGTAAGTGCAGCTGTGACAGTTTCCATCTGCTGCTTCATGGATGGGACTACAATCCAATTCATACCAACAATCCTACAGCAAAACTCCTGCAGGTTCAAACATTTCTCCCTTTTCTTATCATAGGCCTCACATCCTTCATACCCTAAGCCAAGCTTTATTCCTCTATATACAAAACTCCCTATATTTACACCCCTCAAGACAACAAAACTCTGTATTAAGACCAGCTATTCTGGTAGGTGGCATAACTTGGCTGGTTTCCTAGCAGTAAGAAAGGGAACAGGATGAAATCCTTGGAATTACTAGTGGTGATCATATATCCAATAGTGGTGATCATATATCCACCTAAATTGGTGCGCTGATTGGTACAAGAAGTTGAAAATAAAATTCTAGAGTTTGCAGCTGGTTCAGTCACACAGCATTGGTATTAGTTCTCATTTGACTGATGCTCTGCTGCTACCATCCATTTCTACACACACATGCATGTATCTGTATCTATCTATATCTATATCTATATCTATATCTATATCTATATCTATATCTATATCTATCATCTATCCCATCTATACACACACAGAGCTCCTCTACATGCTATATATCCATGTAAATTTATATAGGATAGAGTTTACATCCCTAGGATATAAACTATGCATGAGACATCCAACTTGCTTAATTGTTTTCTCTTGCTCCTTCACCACACCTTTTTCCTGTCCCTCTATTCTCATCTTTCATGTCATCCTCTCTTAAATCAGGACCAGTCCATAGCCTTGCTTGCAGAACTGTCTATTGAGAGAATTCTAGCCCAAAATTCTAATTATTAGAAAATAACAGACTACACATTCTCTTCCTTGACTCAAACACAAACCAAATTGTTTTATTCTGTATACCTACCACTGTGTCTAATGTGCTAGCAGACATATTCAGCATTTGACATGATTTATTCAGTCATGCTCAAAAATAAACCACCTCTAACTTCTCCTGCTGCCACCCAAGCCATGGTTTAAATTTCAGAATACATATCCCAGGATGGAAAAACTGGCAGGGCCAAAGCAGATCCAAGTATATTGAATTCTTCCCACTGAGTTTTAAATCTGAATCACCACCTCCTTACATCTCCAGAATGCCTGCCACAATAAGCAGGCTTATGATTCCAGCAGATCCTAATGACTATTTTGTCTTTTCCTGTACCCTCTCATGTTCCAGCCATGATATGACTATAGACAGAAAAATTATACACCCATTTATAATGAGAATAGATTTCTAAGAAATATTATTATCTATTAATCTTATCTATTTTTACCTGAAGTATTCTCTTCAGGATGAAAAGGGATCTTCATACTTGAGTGTGGCAGTTCCAACCACTACTTTTCAAAGAAATAACCTCTTCATTTAGAGGTTATTTACCTATTCCTTTTTCTTTTCCAGGGCTGACATATTTTCTGTAGGCCAGGCTATGCTCCTGGGCATTCTTTGCAATCTGGCAACTATCTGGCATCAAACAGTTGCATTTTGAAGGTGGCACAGCAAAGCACTATGGTGATGGTGCAAAGTGCATCCTGCAGGAGCAGATGAAGTGTGCAATCAATTCCAGCAGATGCAGAAGCAAGAAAGAATGTATTCTGCCTTTCTGGCATGTGTCTTTTTTTTTTCCTTCAAAGGGCTCCAAGTTAATGTCTTTCCAAGCAGCTGAATAAAATCAAGATGAAAACTTAAGTCTGTTTAGAAGGAGTTAATTTTCACAAAGCAGCTGCATAGCCAGCTTGTCCAGTTAAAAAAATAAATAAATAAAAAACCCCTAAAGGTGCAGAACAGGTGTACACCCTTCTAAATGCTGCATAGCAGTGTGTTATAAATCCTTGAAAGAACACAGAACTGCCCTGGAGAGCACAGAATATATTCCCCCTCAGAGCCCTTGACCCTAATCCTGAATGACTCCTTCCACAGAGCACCTCATCAAAAGGCCTCTGACAGGGGACAGAGACCTCAGTGTCACTTCTGAAAGTCACCATTCCTCTCTGCACCCAAGGGCCCACTCACAGATCCAGAAGTGGGATGTGGAACACAGCTAGTTAAAGGGGTCTGCAGCTGGGAGCACACCTGTCCCACCTGGCACACCTGGCACACCTGTCCCCTCAGCCAGGGACATGGTCACGGGCAGATGGCTCCAGCTGTGATCTGCCCCTCAACGTGGAGCTGCCTTTAATTAAAATTTTAATTCACTGAGTGAGGAGTCAGAATTTGACCAAGCATTCTTACAAGAAACCTACTTTCAAATCTCCTGTCATCTTTGCTTGGCAATCTCAGTGATGTGCTCACACTGTTCTAACAAAAGAACTGCTCCAGCTCCTCACTTGTCCTCATCCTGAGGTAACCCACTGTCCTAAAGGAACCTCTGCAGCAGAACAAAGATAGAGCAGGACTTTTAAAAAGAGATGAGGAAACCATCCTCCCCTTTCTTCACTTGGCTGAGCCGTGGGGAAACAGGGCAACCAGCTGGGAGGCTGGTCCCCATGGGATGCTCCACTCCACAGCCAGCAGAGAGAGAGGGAGAGCAGCTGTTCACAAAGGCAGGACATTACCCTCCCACCAGCCTCCTGCCCTGACCACCCTCTGCAGGAGCCCCACTCTCCCTGCTGGCTGCAAATATCCTGGGAGGTTCCCTTCCTAATTTAGGCACCTCTGAAAATCAGGCAGGGGAAAACTCTGGGAATACAATCCAGCAGAGAGTTCAAGAGCCTCTCACAAAAGTGCTCATTAGTTCTTAAGGAACATTGTGTGGTTTTGACAACAATAATTTAGATAAAGGGCACCACAGGTTATACCTACAGCTCACAATGACAGGCACATGTTCAAGAATATATTCTCCTTTTCAGTACAAAAATGTATAAGGATATCCTTATTATCATCCTTACTACATATTTATAGAATCTTGCTCAGTACTTTAAATTATTTATGTTTCTAAAAATAATTCTCCTAACATGTCATGTGTTGCCTATAATAAAAGCTGGAATTAAGACTCAACTTCCAGAGTGCAATGAATTTGATAAGCAATCATCAGGGACACTAATGTGGCTTGCAGAACAAGAAAAAGCCTTCCAAAACTCCACATAATGCTGTAGAAATTAATTCTGAGCTAAAATATAAATTAGATCTAACGAACCTCCAAGAATGCTAATAGTTTTTAAGTTAGAAAACATACAGGGTTATATATATATTATTTTTATACATCCAGATTTTTCCCCCTCAGAAAAAGTCAGATATATTACAAGTCTATTACCAATTAATCAGTTCTGTAATGCTTTTCAGTACATCTGGTAACATTGCTAGTACAACTGAAATCTGCAGCACTCCATCTTAATATTTGGAGATGAGAATTCAACTGGAATTCAGAAAAATAAATACAGCTGTTTCTTAAATCATAAAGACATATGCATTGATGAATATTTTCTTCCAAGCTTATTGACTCTGCATATAGCTGTTAGTGTTTGGGAAGGGGTGATGTAACCTCAAACATTGATTGCCATGATCAGAAACTTACAAAAAAATAATTCAGAAGTGACAAAGTTCAAGCAATGCTTCCACAGGAATAATTGCATTTTTCCTTTACATTTGTTTTCCTTATGGACCAGCAATGCACGAAGGTGGATTCTCTACCTGCTATACAACCATGCTGTATAGCAGGTAGAGAATTAGAGTGTAAGGACAGGTAGAAGATGTCTGAGACACCTCAGGTGCCCTGAAAACATATCTTTTAATACGTGCTGGCCAGGAATTTCCAAGAAATGGTTTTACACCAAAAAAGTTCCTCCAACTTTTCCAGAGTAAATCTTAATCCAAAATGTAACAGTTAAAACATTTTTTTTTCAGAAAGTACCTCCATATAGCCAAAGAAGCAACTCTGTACACTCACATTCAAAGCCCTGATTTGCTTGATTCAGATCAAGAAGTATAACTGGAATATCTCTAAAAAGATGTGTAACCTGATCATTGCTTTTCAGACTACACTTGGATTGTAATCAACTCCATCATTTCTACTCTGTGCCATACAAGTGATCACTGGACCAAAGGAAGCCAAAACAAGCATAATTGGAAAATGTTGGCATGTCTGAGATACAACAGGCTTTGCTTTAATTCTCCTGGATTTACTGTCAGTTCTCTTCCCTCTTTGTTCCCAAACTGACATTTTCTCTCAACAACTTACACGTAAGATATTTTGAGCTGCTAAGCATTCATCATATCCATTAACAAATCACTTCTGAAAACACAGCACTTTTGAAAATCAGTTCATTAGCCAGAACAAGCATTGTGCATTTCAGATTGATATTTTTGGCCAAGAATATGTAAGTGTTAAAACACTCAAAATGAGAATACAAATGTGTAAGGGAACCCTAAAGATGCATCCAAGTTTAAAGGAAAGTCATTTTGTGGGAAAACATGGTTAAACCAGTGGCAGATAGGTGATGCACTGCAGAACAGGCAGATTCCAGCTCTTCCAACATCTGTATCATCACCTTACTGGGTTCAGACTTTACACAACAGTTTCATATTTTGGTTAGAAAGCAGAGCAAAGACCTGTTAAACCTTCTGCATCACAAGAAGTCATCACTGAAATCTACTGACATTACACTTTCTTATGAAATATTTTTAAGGGAGAGAAATCTGAACAGAGCAGAACCCTTTTCTAAATATAACAGGCTTTCTCTTCATTGAGGTTCACAATCTCTGGGGTATAGACAAATTTCTCATGGAGAATTCCAGCATCTCCACAGCTTATTTCATTTTGGTACAATAATTGTTTGTAAAGCCTATGGCTTTTCCTTGTGGAAGACATGAAAAATAACACAGAATCTATCCAAATATATATGGGTTTGGTTTTTGTATTGAACTTGAGTTTTAAATCTCCTCAAATAAAACTCAATTTAACACCAGAAAAATGAGCGAACTCCTGAAATGCAATGATATGTTCTCTACTAATTCTTAAGCCACATATACAAATAGTAAAAAATTAACATTATTTAAATAAATTAAAAGTAGACTAGATGTGTTCTCCCTTAACTCAAACATCCATTTCACTTTTTAACACTTTGCAGCCTAAAACGCTCTTTGGAGTTCAAGAATGCATTTACAGAATTAATATATAATATCAGCAGGAAGCACACATTAAAGACAAGGTGAAAAGAGAAAACATTTTCATCTTAGAATGAGGAAACTGAGAAGCAGGAGATGAAGTAGTGCTATTGGAGGTATTGCAAGCTGTTTGAGAAATTTTCTTAATAGACAGGATTATGATATTGTTCTGAGACATGAAGTTCATCTTTCAGTCCATTTCATCTGAGCATGCACAAAGTGAAGCTTAAATGAGTGGGAGTCAAGGGCTCAGCCCCTGAAAGACCTAAGCCCTGTGAGATGAGGCAACACTCACACCATCTCAATTTCAGATTACAGTGATTGGCTCTGCAAGCATGCTTGGGTGTGCCTGCCTGAATCCAGGTATGTATGTTAGCTTCATTCACAGAAAATGAAATAGAAGGTGACATTTATTCAGAAAATGTAGAATTAGACTCGCTACTCAAAAGCACTGGCGTGCAGTAGAGCAGTAGAGTTACTCCTTGCAGCAAGGCAGAACCCCAGCCTCACACTCAACAGAAATGACAGTGAAAGAATGATTATTTATACTGTACAGCTATCCTCTATATTTATTAATGTTTGTTATTATATTATTTATACTCCAGTTGTACCATAATAAAGTAGCATTATTTACACTATCACACCATCACCTTAGAAAGGCGATGAGACGTGTAGAGCTGCAAATAAACCAAAATGCAAAAGACAGGGGCAGAGAGCAAACCCATTATTCAGTGTCCCAGGGGTGACCCCATTCCTGAAGCCCCAGGAAGCCCCCTAAGCTGACCAGTATTATCCCTCCCCACTATCTAAACACAGTCCATGTATTTGAAGGATTTTGCCCACAGTACATTGATATAGTTCTGTGCAGTATCATAATTTTGTATCCAAAATCCTTTCATTTAATTTCCCAGTGTATCTTAAAACACAGAAAGTACCATACAGTAAAAGCTCAGAAACTTCTAGTTTGTTACCATCTTTGCCATGCCCATAAATGGCACACAAGCTTTACACTTTTATCAGTTTAATCAGGAGTTTCTGTTCTCTAGTGGTAATTCAACACACAAATACCAGACCCCTTTGTCTAATGAGAAAGAATGTATGAACATTTCTTTCCAAATCAGTTTTCCCCCCCAAGCAATTCCTTTTTTAATCTTCAAAGATACTTAAATAAGAAAAAAACACCAAAATAGAATCTTATTCATCTTTTCTAAATGAGCAGCTTGTTGTAATAAATTGGAAAACAATTCAAAATAAGCAATTATTCTTTGCTACTTGGCCACTTGAGCCCCAGCAATTTATTCAGGATACAGATACATATTTTAGCAGTACTATTGATATGGGTTTATAAAAGGACATGGAAAAAAATCATTAGTTACTATCCCAGACTTGCATAATATCATTTCCAAAAGCACAATAACACTCTTGTCTTAAGCTCAATTTTTTCAGAGTTGTACAGCATAGAACCCTACACTACAACTGGAAAGAAGTCACTGACTGGGTAACAACATACTAAATAGTGAATGAAACACAGAGTGCAATATTTCATCCAGGAAGAAAAAAAGAAAGCTTGCAGAAACAGAATACAACCAAAAGAATAATAAGCACAAAAAGCAAATTAAGTCAAAGTAGGTGAAAGTGTTAAAATGTTGTGGGGTTTTTGTGGGTTTTTTTTGATGCAAGTTAAGACTTGAAAAGTTTTTGCAGTATTTTTAAAGAATGTGCTTGTTTGCCTTTCCTCCCACTGCTGCTGTTTCTCACCCATCACAAAGAAAAAGAAACTATTGCCCAATGAAATTTCATTATCGTTGTTGGTTTTGTCAGAAAAAATAATAAATTAGGTGGTATTTTTGCAAACATACACATTGTTTTTCTAATAGAAAATCATCCTCTCTTTACAGCAATTATTTATTTTAGTTTTGATAAGAACACAGGCCACCACTGATATGCCTACTGTAGAATTTCACAGCAGAGTTCACACAACTCCAAAAACTAATTAGACAGAATTTCAATTGAAATCGTTGAGACTTTTAAACATTTATCTTAGAGATGGAAAATTTCTACCATGACAAGTTCAGAGCTGGCCAGAACTGTGAGTTGGATTTGTACCTCTAAGATCTTCAAGGACCAGAAGGCTTTCCATTAAAAAAAAAATTAAAATAATAATAAAAAAAAATCAGCAGTAGGTTTTGCTTTAGTCTAAATTAGAAAAATAAACTTTTCAATCCATATGTCATAAAAAATGGTGATTTGTGACCATCTATGTTTATACAGAAAGGGCGTATGAAGAAATTCCCCCAGCCCACAGAGGCACTGCAGGGCAGCACCACTGAAGGTGCCAGAAGCACGAGGTGTGAGGTGCCACATAAAATCTGTCCTAGGAGAATAACTAGGGCTGGGGCACCAGGGTCAGGTGCAGGCATGTGATCACTCAGCAGAGTGGAGACAGCTTTCCCAAGGATGCTGAAGATAATTTCCTTTCTTGGGAACATCTTCAGAGACAAAGACCATGCCTTCTCCAAGCATGAAGGCATCATGTTCCAGCCTTTGTGCATAGTCCTGGGACTAGAGACAGAGGGCAAGGACTTCTCCTCACTGTAAACTTGGACTTTGGTCTAAAGCATCTTTCCAGGTCTGAAAATTACTAAAATATTACAAATAACATACAACCTGGAGACATAGTTAACCTAAACAACTTTTAGCACTCCACTTGAAGCCTGGCAACCTGGAAAAGCCAAAGTGGAATGTCAAATCTTGATATGGGCCACAGGGCAGATGCCACAAGACTGTTGGGTGTCACTTCACCTGTAGCAACGAGCTTGAAGAGAGAGAAAACAACAGTGCAACTCTCTCAAAGAATCCAACATGAGACATAGAGTGGCAGGAAAAGGGGGAGGAAAAGTAGATGTTCTGGGAACAGCTGCAGACCAGCTGGGCATCCTAAAATACAGCCAAAGCTGGATGAGGGGCACAGCAGGGAACACTCACTAGCTTTTGTGTTTTAGGCCTTCACTGTGAGGAAAGACAAGAAACACTGTAAAAGGTAAAACCCACCCACGCCAAGTGTTTGAAGCCCCAGTTGTATATCTGGGTAAATATTGAGAGGAGATACATACATGCAATGTTACCAAAATGTTACAACATATTTTGCAAGATAGAGTCAAATTGATCCCTTCTCTACAAGCTCTACAAAATGCTTTGCAATTGAGGCATGGATTTTTAACTAGAGCCCTCATTCCTTACTGTTACTATGTAAATGACAGAATATGTTCTCCAACCTTCCACTGAGATTCAACCTGAAACACTTAAGAGTTCTCCCCTTGACACTCAACCATGAGAAATAGCCTGAAAAACTACATATTCTACACCCACCACTTTATGCTTAATTTTTCTAAATTAAACAGATATCACAAATTGTCACCCCTGTCAGTGACACAAAAAGGAATTACAAATATTCTTAAAAGACTTTGCTGTGCTGGTATATGTGTGATGATTATTTTTATCTTTTACATCAATTACTGAACTATGATTAACATACTTTAGCTACTTTTATTTCTTTAATATTAATTCATTAGTTTCTTAAGAACAGACATTTATTAGTAAGCCTTCTCTACCAAATGAAATCAATAGTAAAATGTCACACATATAGATTCTTAGAAATTTAAGGAAAGAGATAAAAAAAGAATTCTTCCAGTGAAACAGTTCCAAATCACTAACCATTTCACCCAAAATATCTCACAAATAATTAAAACCATCTATTTGAAAACCAGCACAGAACTGTAATTTTTCAGACAACCAGAGTGCAAATTATTTCAAAATGTACTTGGGGAAAAAAAAAAACGAAGTGCTATCTTTCCACCCACATGAATATTTATTACTGTCTACAAGATAATATAAAAGCATTTGACAAAAGTGAAAGGGAATAAAATTACATGATTGATACTGGATCCCTAAATACTCTACTTCTCCCTCTTTTCCCCTTAAGATCATTAGAGTTCACTCTTTAGGAAAAAAGGCAAACAAGGATAACTGGAAGCTGACATTTTCCCCTTCCTTCGGTTAGAGGTCTCATTAGCAAAACTAGATCTGGATGACATGAAAAATGCAGCAGACCCAAATCCCCTGGGAATGCTCTTAATTTCACAGTCCTGCTCCACCTCTAAGTTCAGTGCTTGAGCCCCTGCTGGGCCGGGCAGAGCAGCTGCCACCGTCCAGCCCAGCCCCAGCAGCTCCTGGAGGCTGCAGGCAAGAGGGACCAGAGGCAGCTGTGCAGTCTAACAGGATAATTAATCTGCAGCTCAGGCCCTGCAACCCCTTTTTTCTCAGAGCCATCAAGGCCAGATAAATCGGTCTGGTGCTGACAATGTTCCCAGCCACCACTTTCCCTTGATCCTTCTCCATGAATGCGTGCCAGCTACAGAAACCAAAGGGACCACTGGAAAAGGGCTGCAAAAGCCATGTGGCCATAACCACCTCTGCTGGACATCTTTCCTAGGCCATCCTTTTCCACAGGCAGCCATTTAATGCTTCAGGTTTTCATGGATGTAGGAGCTGTGGTGGTGGAAAAGGTTTTTCCCTGCGCTCCCCCTGACACATAAAGGTGCCAAGGTACTTTCACAGCCAGATTGGGCTGTGCTGTGTCAAAATATAAGGCCCACAAAGTGATGTGCCTCTCTCAGTAGAGGGTTTGTTCAGTTGTTTTGGCTGGGAAGGCACTTTGCAAATGAAAAATCTCAGTTGAAAGACAGGAGATTTGCTCTAAAAAAAGGAATTTTGCAAACGACGTCTGGAAACTGAAGAGACAAGCGTGCTCTGTTCCTCCCAGAGACCCTCCTGGAAGCAGTCTGGGTAGGGTTTTCTGGGTTTTTTTAAGCTCACTCGTGCGGTTTTTTCCAGTACTATAAGTCTCTATTGTTAACTTATGCATTATTTAAAAGACACTGAGTTTAAAAATAGCTCTAACCCGCCAAGGGAAAATGGAAAAAGCAGTGAGCTGAAAGCCACAGTGTTTCTCTCACCGATTGTTTCAGCATGCAAGACATCACAGCTTCCTCCCATTTTCATTTCCATTTAGGAGCTGGGTTTGACATATGCCCACCCATTTTCACCATCAAAGTATCAGAGGACAGCTCATTCCTGAGGGTGCATATTACAAGTCTCTGTGCACCACTCAGCCAGCAAATTATTACTACTACCACACTAGGTCCTGGGATATAGATAGATAGATATAGATATAGATAGATAGATATAGATATAGATATATAGATATAGAGATATAGAGATTATATAGATATATAGATATAGAGACAGAGATAGAGATACAGAGATAGAGATATAGAGATATAGAGATATAGAGATATAGAGATATAGAGATATAGAGATATAGATACAGATATAGATAGATAGATATAGATATATTAGATATAGATATATTAGATATAGATATATTAGATACAGATATAGATTATACATATACATATACATGTTTAAGTTAAAGCCTTTGTGTTTGGAAGTTCTGCATTCAACCCCCACGTTTTGAGTCTGCCTATTAGGTGAGCAGCTTACACTCTTTAACATGTTAATGTCCACAACACCCTTTCAAGTTACAGATTGTCTATTACCCTGCTGGACAGACATGGACCAAGTTACAGTGGGATGAAGTGATTTCCCAAGACTGTGGGTGAAGCAATGGTAGGTCTGGGGACTGCCCACCCTCAGGGGTGTTTCTGGATCACCCTTGCCCTCCCTTCAACTGCAAACAACCACTAAACACACTGGATGGATGCACCAAGGCAGCTCAAACACAGAAGAAGCTCTCACACACACTAACTGCACACTATGCAAACAGCTTCCTGGGGCAAGCACCAATCCTTCCTTAGACACTTGAGACAAAAAATGTAAGTGGGACCAGAACATGAAGATCCTGGGGCATCAGGAAGCAATTAGAAGTATCTGAGTCCAATCTAAAATCAACAATGATCCTGACTCTCTATTTCATTTGTAAAAAAACCCCATCACCATCAAGCTACTGACACACATCTTAGGACAATTCAAAAGAGGTGGTGAGGATTAAAGCACTGGGGCTGCTGCTAAGAAAATTACTTGATATTTATGCACTGAGAAGAGTCTTAGAGAGCCCTTTCCATACACAAGTTTGCAAGCATGGAGACTGCTGCCTTGAAGTAATGGGTGATTTGTTTTATAAGTCACCCCTTGTTATAGAGGCAACCCCCCAAGCTATGAGGAATAGCAGAAGTACTGAGCATGCAGTGAAAACACCAGAGGCTTCTAAACGTAACAGTAGCTGAGGACAAAACAGAACAGAAAAAACAATGTTTGTATATAAATATGTCTGTATTGGGGCCTTGAAATCTCCCCTTTTTGAACCCAGAAATATGCTCTGCAGTATTTTGGCAGAATTGGTGCAGGACTAAGGTCCATACAGAGCACAGTAGCCCCATAGCTCATCAGACACCATATGGTACCTGAAGATTTAAAAATTAAGAGAACCACATTAAAACTTTAAGCAAACACTGAGGGCAAGATGAAAAACTCCTTTGATTACTTAGATCCTTATGTCTCCAGCATGGAGACAGTTCATTCTTTCCAAGTGCAAATGTAATTTGAAATTAATGTGCAATGAAGTTAAGGGACACAAATGTCCTGGACCTGAAGTCCTTAGCAAAAATAACCATATGTGAGAAGAGACAATCCAGCATGCAGGCTAAGAAGATAGTCAGGCAAAGTCCCAAGGGAAGAAGGAGGAGAGGCATTGCTGAAAAAAAGTCACTTGTGGGACTGCAAGAGCAATGTCATGCTGTTCTTGATGTCAAGCCAAGTAACTGCAGCACTCACACTGAAAGAGTTCAAAGGGGCACTTGATAAAGGGTATACTTTCCTGCACCAAGAATTCTCACAACAGTTGGAAAGTGTCTAATTCCACAGACCCTTCACATTCAGTATCATGGAGTTGAAGAACAAATTATCACAGAGTGCATCTGTGTGACACTGAAAATTAATGCTTTTCCAGCTATACATTCAAAGTGTTGCACATGACTGCTGAAAACAGTGCCTGGGTTAACAAAAAACAGCCAGGCTCAGTGCGACACCAGGAGAGAAATATGCATGCATTATCTATCTTTAAAAAACAAAATAAAATCATACCAAATGACAAATTCAATCAATGGGAGCCACACAGGTATAGAAAGAATGCGATGGAAAATGCAATAGTGGTGACAGGTGAATGCTTGCACCAAGTTAGAGCAAGGACAGAAGAAGCAATCAGCCATTTGCTAAACTTTTTGAGATCCATCAATACCAGAGTGAGAAGGCATCAGCTGCCTCCTCTGCAGCACAGGTGCACTGATGCTGAAAGAGATCAAAAACTGTGATATTTCGGCAAACCAAGCCTCCATAAAAGATAATTCAAGAGTCAACTGAATATGATAAGATCCTGTTCATTCAGAACAGGACACTGACTGAAAAACCATGATGACATTTTCCAAAAGTTGCTAAACCTCTCCTGGTTTCTTATCAGACATTCCCCTTGAGACCTTGGGGGTGTTTATATTATTTTAATACTGGTTTTTTTCATATCTGTATTTTGTGTTTAACATCTTCTTTATATTTAAAAAAAAATGTAGAAAAACTTTTTTAAAATGCATTGCAGTTAAAAACTTCAATAACCCTGAAGATATTAAGTTTGTTCTAAGGGAGAAAACTATACAAAGGGGACTAGACAGGACTACTCAATCTTGCACTTCATGCACATCACTAAAGCCAGCCCTGGTACTGGATTAATATAATCTCATTGCCCATTTATTATACAAATTGGGAATATGACCATTTATTTGCAAGTTACTAAACAGGGTCACAGTTTGAATAAAAACAATTATTTCAAGGCATAGTTTTTGTATCAGTAAGTAAAAGCAAAGCAAGAAAAAAAAACATAAACAGGAGTTTATCTGTTCATACCCTCTTATTTAATGCAACTTTTGTTAGTCACCAAAGCAGCAAATTCTTGTTGTTCTTCAGACTAGCACCAGCTTAACCATTAAACAGCTACCATAGATTACTGAAGCATTTCTCTACCTCAGTTTAGCATCTATCCAGTGTCAATTCTCATACAGTAACAGGCACCTAAGGAAGAAAAAGATCTGTTTTAAAATCCCTACTAGGCTGATGTGCTGAAAAAAACCTCAAACCAGGTTTCCTCACACCCCACTCTGGAGACTGGGCAGTTGAAAAGCTTTTGATTTGCTATCCATGCTCGGCTGCCATTCTGCAGCCAACAGCTCTGGTCCCCCAGTCAGGATGGCAAACTTGGTCCAAGTTCTAAATCAGGCACTGGGATTTCTCCTTCCCATTAATGAAGAAACTTGTAGAAACACAGAAATATTTCCTACTCCAGCCTCAGTTTACTGACAGCTGTGTCCCCAGTGNTCCTACTCCAGCCTCAGTTTACTGTGTCCCCAGTTTAAAAGCAAGCAGGCAACCCCACTTTACCCACTTAAAACAACATAAAAATACCAACAGGATCTGCTGCAAAATACCTAACACTGCTTCAGCCTTTTAACTTCTCCAGGTGGTTTCTCTGTATATTGATTATTCCTAGCTCTGGCTTAGTCTTTCACTGGCAATTTAAATTCCTTTATCTTATGGCTCCTTTGTAATGAACTGGAAGGTTTTGGTTGCCATATGGTCTAAGTGGAGGGGAAAGGATTCTTGATTTCTAAAATGCTCCTCTGCCAGCTCCACTGCTGACAGGGGTGAGGTGCCTCCCACAGACTGATCTTCTGCCTCTTCCCTTAAGTAACAATATTAAGCCACAGCAAAGGTTGTCAGCTACATTAGAAACCCCAGGGAAAACTTGACTGCATAGTTACAATATAATACCAATAAAAATTCAGCTTAAAAATTACACAAACACTTAGAGTGTCCCCAGTAAGCATATCTATAGCAGTTTTTACAGACAGCTGGTGTTTAAGACCACTGTGCTCTGGTTAGGGTGTTAATTGTCCATACAGACTTACAAAATCCTAAATGCTTTGGTAAGGTGGCAGCAGATTTCAGGGCCTGAGATCTCAAAGGTGCTCAAACTTTGGCCTCTTATTCCCACACAGTTTTTAGCTCCTTCTGTTTGGCTTTCCAAGGTCAAGTGAAAGAGACTTGTTAATAATTCTGCACTTTGAAAGCAGGGAGATGCACATTCCTGCAATATGCAATGCACCAAAAGATGTTTTAGCTCTAAAGCAAAGTTCTTTTATTAGGATGTTTGCTTGCAGCTCCTGCTGAAATCAACCAGAACTACTAATGCTCACCCAAAGGCAAAATTTGACATATAACATTATTTGATGCTGTACACAGGTCTAAACAGAGATAATATGAAATGTATAACTGAAAAGCAGCTACTAGATTTGGATAAAGCAAAACTGAAATGCAGCCGTTGTTCAGGTGCAGGAGCATGACTTAGTTTGCCGTAGCCCTTGTGTAATTCCATTACCATTCTCTTTTTCTGATGGGTGACACAGCTGAAACAAGAGTTTTAAAACATGTTTTGATGTATTTTTGTTTGAATAACACACAGATTTCTGCCTAGGAATATTTAAGGAGTAGTGGGCCAACAGTACAGAGAACAACTCATGATTTGCTCATTCCCCAGCCATTCCCCCAAGACCCACACTGTCAATTAAGTGGCACCATGGTGATCTTCCTTCTCCCAGCACATGTAGGAAGGAACTTATGCTATCAGCAAGATGGGGTGAAAGCATTATGTCCTCAGTGATTTACACTGACCTGCAAACAATTCTGAAAACAGTTTAAGGATGCTTTCCATATTACAAAAATATTGAAAATGTCCACACCTTCTCCTCGTTGAATGTCAGCTTGAATACTTTTCTCATTCTTGCTGGCACAGTAAAGCATCAGCATCTTGCTGCCTTGATTTGTCCATAACAGAAAGAGGTGCAGAGAGAAATGAAAAGAATCTCAAACCTACTGTGCTAAACTATTGTATTTAAAGGTGGGGGCAAACCCTTTCTTATGACAGGCTTTGCAAGGACCAAGCAATAATAGCCTTGTTTTTCTCATGTTCATTTAGTGAGAAACAAGAGTTGCTCTCAGGAATTACTAGCAAGGTGCAAAAACTGAAGCCAAAATAAAAGTAGAGTATTTAATATTAAAATTTCCCTTTAGAATTTATCTGCAAAGGTAACAAAAGTTGTAAAGATCTTGCACCTCAGAAGTGCCAAAGTGCCACTTGTTCATTCTGCTCATTTGGGGTGGGGAGTGGGACAGAAATGGAAAGCAGAAAATTTGAAAGAACCCCTCCAGGAGGTGTTCAAGTTCATCTCCCACATGAGAAGCAAAGTCCAGAATCTGCATTACCTGCCTTGCTCTTCTGTCTGCACACTCAGACAATGTCTAGACAATTCTATTGTAAGTATCAGACTTTCTGTGCTGCTATTAGGAACAGGAGCCACTCATGAATTACTTAAAGTCTTAAGTGCATCCCTACCTGTGGAGAGAGCAAAGGAGGGCAGAAATATCCCTCTGTGTTTATGTGTGTCTGGTATATGTACCTGTGTGTGTGTGTACACAGATTCATTAAAAACAAAGCACAGAGGAAGTGACTACAGACACTGATACAATTCACTGTGCTCTTTGTGAAGATCTGTCAAATAATAAATGTTTCTTTGGGCTTTATGACAGCTTCTATCCATTCCAACTGAATTATACAATTAGCTAATAGTGGAACTGTACTGGTGCAATCCATGGGTATGAAGGCTATCACAATTCCAAGATATATATATATCATATATTACCTAAATTTTGCTCTTTTTTTTCCTTTGATTGAAGATAATTTTCTGTACAAAGTCCAAAAAGTCAACAGAAGCAGCAAGTTCTCTGCATCCCTGAAATTTAACTTAGAGGCATCTTAAGGGGACATTCAGTAAAGATTTCTCCCTTGTTTGTACTTACATGAAAACCGTATTTTAGTGGATATTTATATGAGATACATATCCACTAAAAGGATAAAGGAAGAAGGAAAAGAAAATGAAATTTTTAAACATTTACTGTCAAACACTTTTTACTGTATTTCAACGAGTTCATCCAGAAATAAGAGTAAGTTTGCAAAAAAAAAAAAAAAAATTTAAAATTTAACAGGCCATTTGGGAAGGAATGCAACAGGATGTCACTGAAATCTGGATTTAAAGGGCAGAAGTGGCATCAGACAGGAAATCTGTATGCTTGGGCCTACAGTGCTGCATGTCTGCTGTCCAGACAGAGCAGGATGGGGATTAAGGTGAATTCAGATGAGCTTCACAGCTCAAAAGCCCTAAAATCACATGCAAGACTTTGGTCCTCAAGGGAAAGGCAGAAATTCAGATCAGCTCCTAGTCTCTCAGATTCCCAGCTGCAAAATTTTATCAATCATACCCTCAAATGTGGAAAACAAACACATTCCATAAGAAGTGATGAATTGCATCTCTTGAATTCCCACAGTCTAGCTAAGAGACAGGCAAAGGGAAAAGCAAATTATGATTACAGCATAGCTGCCTAATTCAAGTGGCAGTACATTATGTATTTACAGGCCACTGGAATATAATTCTATCTGGCTACTGTAAAAATTCTAGCACACCAGAAATCCATTAGCAGTGATGTTCTGGCAAACCACCAAAGAGAAATACATCCTCTTACAGCAAAAAAGAAATTAAGATCAAAGAATGATTATGGATAAGTAGAGGCTAAAGATCAGTGAGCAACCTCAGAAAATACATTGTAATGCAAGATTTAAATACTCTTCCAAAAAGAGAAAGACAAAAGAAACCATCTAACTCTGTAACAAAGCAAGGGCTATGCACATATAAATTAAAAGTTCCAGCCATCGTTTTTCATTAACACTGGAAATGTATTTATATTAATCTCTTTAGCTGGACTTGGCAGCTTCATTGCAGTATCATATTCAGCTTGATCTTGCTGTTTCTCTACAGCTCCACATTTTGTTATTGCCACTTACTGATGAGCAGCTTTCTGGAGTGAAGTACAATACACCAAATCTATTCCCTGGGTAATTTCTAGGAAGTTTCCTCTGTAATCAAACTGGCCACCTGACATGGGCAGAAATGAGTGGATAATCTGATGCCTTTGGGAGAATTACCAGCTCTCAAGTCATTGGGAGAATTCTCTTGCAAAAACAGAGGTGATGCTAAAACATATGGCTACAAAACAAAAAGTTTTTTGTCCCTTCAGTGATATGCAGAAATAGCTGTCACTTGAGGAAGTGGAGCTATGTCAGAATTTTCTTACTTCCTTGCTCTGAAAACATGTATAATTTTATTATAGAAATATTACATCAAGCTCATTTTTTCTCCCTTCCCTCATCAAAACTTCATTGAACACTATCTAAATTTGACAGACCAAATGGAAAACGTGATTCATTACAAGAGCAACAACAAGCAGCAAAGCAATTGTAACTTTGTCCCTGTGAGAGGGAGGTTGAATGGCTGCCACACAGAATTACCACATTTACAGTCAGAAATGGCAGAGTTCTGCTCTAAATGAAATGTTCTGCAGAGGGAAAATCTTTAAGATGAGGTATTTAGTTATCTCTACCATGATTTAGTCTCAGAACTCTCACTATGGTACATCTGATAACATGCAACCAAGAGCCTAAAATCTGTCATGCCCTTTGGACATGCCAATTGACAATGCTTTAATGTTGTTCTTTTGAAGCAAATCTCATATCTTTGATATTTAGGCCAATCTTCAGCACGTCATCAGGAGGGGTTTTACGTTGGGAGGTGGATACAGCCCATATATTTGCAATTCTTCCTGTACATTTTTTATCCTCCCCAATAGATTCTGCAGCAAGAACAAGGAGATTTGATATGAGGTAAACAAAACTGGATAAAAATAAATTCAGCTGTTAAAAAGCTAGATTTTAAGTGGCTTTGTCTCTCTGGAGAAAGAAGGGAAGAAGATCAAGACAAAAAAAATGGTTTTTTTTATTTTCAAATGACCTTTTACATCTCAAAAAAGGTCAGAAGCCCAATTTAGAAGAAATATGTCTTTGTAGGTCATCTTTAATAAAAATACAAGACAATTCTTCTTCATCATCTCACCGTATATCACACTAGATGACAGCATTTTATTTCCTTTGGGATGCTAGAAATAAAGTAAATGGAACAGAATAAGGACAAAAGATAAATACTCTTTTAACATTGTTTTGTCTTTTTTTTTTTTTTAAGAAATGGAACTATTATCATACAGCCAGTACTTCAGTCAATTGTTAAAGGGATGTTTTTTTGTTTACATTAATTTATTGTTATTTCATAGTAATGCAATCAGATTTCATAATCCTTCATTAAAACACTTGAAAATAAAGAGAAAAGCTAAAACTGAGTTCTTTTCATAAGGTGTACAAGTAAGGTATCTCTCACTGCTTCATTCATCCACTACTATTTCATCATACAACTTGGGCACTAAAGACTTAAAACCAAAATAGGAAGCAATTAGATATTTGAAGAATTTTAGGGACATAGTGAATTCTGTTCAAATCAGAAGATTATCTAAAAGGAAAATTTGATTATAGTATAACTGAAAAAAACAGAAAACATGGGCCCTTACAGAAGAATCACAACAATGAATCACAAACTGTTAAGTTCAAAGGCCTGCAAAGTATCAAGAGTCCAGGGGTTTGAATTGTGAGAGTATGAGGTTACAGCCAAGCAAATCCTTTCCTACAGTACATAAACAGAGTATCTCCTGAAGAAGTGAGATGTTTACCAGTGGGATATTTGTCTACCACAAGCCAGTCTACATTTCCAGTGCATCCTCCAGAGTGAAAACCCTGTGACAAAAGGTCATGTCCCTGACTCAGCTGGCACCAGTGGGACAGGACACAGCTCCAGTGGGTGAGGGGAGTTTCTGGATTCCTTGGCCACAGCACCAGGGCAATGAGCAGGATCAGTATTTCCTGTCAGATTTCCATTTGGTAATTGGTGCCCTGAGATTTGAAAACCTGACTTTTGTGCATGTTTTGGAGGAGGAAAGAAGTTTACCCACTTAGAGGGGTTATCACACTGGGGTTATTACCTGCTGCTTCTCATGCTAATGCAGCCAGGGAGCGTTGTGTGTGAAGCCTTTCAAACCAAAGTGCAGGATTTGATCTGTTTGTGGTTTTCTTCAGGGAAACTCTTTCTGCACCAGGGTGACACAATTGTCTGCGGATGCAGTTTTACCCACTAGCAGGTCCCAACCAAATGCAAACAATTACATTAAAGACCACGCCACACAGAATGTCTGGCAGAAGAAGCCTGTTTCCAGCCACAGAGTGAGGAAACATGAGCACACCCATCTTGCATCTTACTAGCAAAACACATTAAAAAATACCATATAAATTTCACACAACCCACAGAAAGAAATAGCTGTGGGCTTCAAAGATGCACCTTATGGATGTAATACATACTGCAAAGAAAGAAAGCAAGTCCAGTGCTTAGGTACAGCAGGGTTTCTGTGTGCAAGCTGAGCACTGTTATTTGCTAGCTAAGATATTCCATATGTTAACAACACATTGTTTTAATACCACCTGTTGATTCAGCTTCTGAACTAAAAATATATTTAAGACGAACCACTATCCTGAATAGAAAAGGGCTGAAAAACCTGTTCCTCATATAATCTTACAGAATTAAAGACCATTAGTTTGTATGCTGATGATTTTTCCAGACATCCATTAGGTCCTCCAATTTCCCATCAGAAAGTGTAACAGTTTTCACTATTTTCATTCTTCATATCTTCATTCCCAGCTCCATGCATCCCTTGACTCCTTGTCTAGAAAAGTAAATTTCAATTCATTTCACTGCTTAGGTGAGGAAAGTATTTAAGCCCCAAGCTAAAAGTCCTCCAGCACTTCCTCTGCTTCTGTAAGTGCTATTTTTACAGAAGGTTATTATGCCAAAGGAGTTCTCAAGGAGAAAGTAAAAAACATGGCAAAGTGGCTGGACAGCAGTAGTAGAGGTATATGAAGGAAACTGTATCAGCAGGAAGGATGCTGACTCAGGGAAGATATGCCCTATAAATGACAGTAGAGAAAATACCTGCTATTCACATTCCACCTCATGCGTTTTCCTCTTTACTACCCTCTTCCTGTGTTTTAATCTGCCTACTTTTTGTTAGTACCAATTCACAGGACCGTAGTAGTGCTGTAGCCATGGTGGCCTGAGAGTCTAAGAGGCAGAAAGCAAGTAAGAAAAAATAATTGCTCCTATTAGACCAACTTGCTTTTGTAAACATGAATCCTATTCTAGCTGTTAAACCACAACCAAATAATGAAATAGCTGGAAAGGTCAAGGGTTTGTTTTGTACTGTTTACAAAAGTGGCAGTAATCTAAATACAAATCAAACATTCAAAAAAAACCTAAGGTGCTTAAACTGATACTAGCATGTAGAAACATAATTCCATTTCAGAGGAGCAGTAAATCCAGAAATTACACTTTGACTATCACAGCCCCTTTTACAAGCTAAATCAAAAATACAATTTTTCTGGCAAAATCTCTCACAACGGTTATTGGACTGTTAAAGTTACAGTCACTTGGAGAAACTTGACATTTAGAAGATAAATTCATAGGTGCTGAAACATTATTTGATTCTTTCCCTAGTTTGAGCCATTTTACTTAAGACACACTAAATATAGCACTGATATATGATTGTCTATATGCATGAGGTATCTCTGAATATGTGTGTGTAAAATATATTTCTCCTAAATGACCTGGTAATCTAAGGTATATCATCAAGAAAGAAAAACATTATGCTAATAGAATGATAATATCTCTTCAAGATAATTAATCTTTCTTTCTTCCTATACAAACACACACTCACAAATATACACTAATACATTCCCTGTAATTATTTTGTGTCAGAAAAATGCAGACTGTGGAAAGGCAATTTACTTAGTGCTGATAATTCCATATGTTTTAATCACTCTACTCTAAACCAACAAATGTTGCTTTCAGTAAATGCAATTGCCTAAACACAGTAAAATACTCTTTATCACATCCATTGAGGGACAAAAGAAAGGAGTATCTTATGAGGGGATGCACAGTGACACACTCAGAAATAACAGGAAAATTACCTTTTGTTCTAATCTTAACCTGGGTGTCAATAAAGCACTCACTGGAATTTCACAGACATCACTTAAACTTTTCATATCCAGCTGAAGTCAGCAGCAAACCTGTACTGATTTCAATGCTGTTTACCAGTAGCTGGTACTAAATCAACAAATCTATTGACAATAATAGATAAATAATGGATAACAGAAATTTGTTAGCCTAAAATTAAATTATACTATAAAAAATGAAATTGAGTTATCAAACCTTTTCAAGAGATGTTTTAAGCATAATAGAACAGTGTACAGAACAAACTGAAGGAAGGTAATAAACTTACAGATATTTGACATAGGTTTATTGAAAATTCTTCTTGTCCAAATTAGCCAGGTATTTTTTTCCATGGGATTACAAATTCAAAAGTAATAGCGATTATATAATAAGATTAATGAACATTGTTCATATTTACTAAATAGTCAATTCTAAGGTAAGAAAAGGGAAGGTTTTTTTAAAAAATAGGTTCTGGGCAAATTTTGGGAACAATATAAAGAAGGATTTCAATAAGGAATGTGAAAGTTGTGCCACCTATGTACATGGCACTGACAAAAGTCAGTAGTGAATGTACAATTCAGCAAGGATACTGGTACACTGAGGAGATCATCAAAAAGGCAAAGAAATTATTAAAGGTCCTAAAAGGTGCCATTTTATCAGAGATTCAGGAGGTCAAACTTTTGAATATAACAAAAAGAGCTGATACGCTACATACCAAGGTGGGAGGAAAACCCAGTGCTACAGGGTTTTATCAGACTGAAACTATGGCTCAAATGTTTATCAATTAGGTTAATTAGCAATCAAAACAACTTATATTTTGACAAATTCTTAAGTCCCATGCTTCTTGAACACAAAAATGAAACAAAACCAAAAAAACATACAAACAAGCGAACACAAAGGCAAGAACCCTGAGTGGTAATGCTACAAACAGGTCTAACTGCATAATCCCAGGAAACTTCCCCAGTCTCAGAATGTTCAGTGAGACACTAGTAAAACCCTGAATTTTGCCTTACCCTTCTTTATCTTTCAGCCCAAACAGAATCAGTTGTCAGAAATCTCACCAGAACCAACATTTTTCATTAAGCATAAAAAAACCAGTAAGTCATTCAGGACCAGTTTGTACAAAATATGTGTTAGCAATAAACAGATTAATTCCCTCCCAGAGAACAAAACCAACATTTGAAATTAAGCAACAGTATCAGCAAGATACTGAGTGTTTCTCAAATCTGCATGTTTGCACTTCCGACCTTTTAGGAGTTTTTCCATCACAGACTGGGATGGGGAATGACTTCAAAGGAGGGCTGAGAAAGAACTGTCCTGTTGGGGTCCTGATCACAGAGTAATGATAATCATTACTTAACAAATAATTCAAAGATAGTGCAGAACACGATTCAGTACCTCACTCAGAAGGCCTGAACTTCTGAAGGCCTATTTATCATGCTACACATATACAGATAATAAATAATACAATTAAAGTTCCAGAGCACTCTCATATGGTGAAAAGGCCATTGTTTTAAGTAAGAATCAATTAGAAAAATGTGATCATACCCAAGTGGGGCTCCACAGCCTGAACACAGCACGAACAAGGAAAGTGAACAGAGCTTGAATTCCTTTGATCCAGAGCACTCTCATCCACTAGTAAGAAAAACTGGGATTGTGAGAAAAACTGGGATTGTGTGCAGCCAAGACATTCACTAAAGTAACTAATAAGGGAATGAGTTGGACCGTAGAAAGGCTCAGAGGAAGAGCTGTTCCTCCTCAGGTTTGACCTGGCCATCACTTACCACACACAGTTATCCAAACAGTGACCAGGCATCACTACCAAAGTGACAGAGACCAGAGAGCACAGAGCACCCTGAGAGGAGGAAAGGCAGATGGATTCTCTCACTGCCCTCTTGGGTGACCAGGAGAAGCACCAGACTCACAAGGGCAGCACAGGAGAACAACTCACCAAGAACTACAGTAGTTACAAACAGCGCAACTGCATTTTTTTTAAAACACTTGGGGAAATTAATCCATTTGAATTCCACAGAGCCAAATGTTTACAATTCAGAGCAAATTTAGGAATATGTTTTTCATTTACAGCTTACATGACACATTGATATTAGTATTGGAGACCATTTGCCAAGAGAAATTACAGGCAAAGTTTCAGCAGTTTGTCTCATGAAAAAGCTGGCACTAGTCTGTCAAACTGCCTTTTATTTTGCTTCTCTTTTCAGAATTCTTTTATGAAGTTTACAATCTGATCCTGTAAGGTTTGCAAAACTCTAGTTAAAAGACATTCCTAATAAACATTCCCCACAAGGCATAAGGAATGTCTGTATCCTTCTCAGCAGTAGCTGCAAAAAACATTCAAAGCAGAACAATTCGATTCCTGGGGTGCCAAGAACATTCCAATATCACTAACCAGAAATAATTTAAATTAAGATTGACATATACAAAAAATCTACCAATATTTTCTGAATAAGCTTTTTTGGTTTTGCCTACCTTTTAACAAATTAAGAGAAAAGGGTGTTTATTTTCCACATAGAGAATAGAATTATTGAAAAGTTTTTTTTTAATTGCCTCATATGTAATCTTTCAGCCTTCTGAAAGTAGTTGATCATGACAACCATCAGTTTATACATTGTGCCAGTCCTCGTTCAGCATGGCCAGGTGCTCATTTGGAACAGATGAAGTGTGAGCTTCCTGAAGTGTCAGAGTTCTGATCACAGACTACTACTTCTCTATGGGTTAACTTCCTCTAAAACATGGACCAAAGAAGTTAAATTTGTGTTGCAGCAAGAGAAAGCACCTGATGGTTTTGCTCCATCCTAGTGACTGACTGTCACCAGGAAGGACAGTCCTGAAGCACTGAATATAAGCTTGAAATCCTTATTTATGCTTGTGACCCTTCAGAGCACTTCCCCATTACCACAAACTTCAAGATCCCAGGGTACTANAAAAAAAAAAAAAAAGACATGATCAGGGAGGGAATTTCTTGATATAACATGAGAAGCCAAGGCCATGCAGGTGGTCAGATGCTTCAAGGGGATTTCTGAAGGCCAAGGAACTCCTCAGTGTTCACATTGCACCACAATGTGACCACATCTCAAACTCACACTCAAAAAACACTCTCTGCTTGTCTCCATGATGGGAGACACCACAGCCTTTAAACAAAGGGTGATGCTGCAGCACCCTCTCTCCACAAAGTGACCTTGGGGTGATCCCCCCATGTCAGAGCCCATCCACCCCCAGACAAGCACAAAAACTCAGTTTTTCCAACTACCCATCCAGCAGCACACTCCTTCCAAACCCAGCCCAGGACCACAGCCTGCTTTGGGCCATCATGACATCAGGTCTCAGCTGCTCCACCCATGAACAAACATGCCCTGGCTCAGGTGCTCTGACACAGATACACGTGAACAAAAGGGATTCAAAGAGGCTTTTGGAAACACATCCCATGTCCTGACGAGCTCTGCTGTTTAATCACATGGTTATAACACAAGATGAGAGTGTAAAGATGGTTGTGTGACTACATTTAAGAAGAAATATTCTGCATGAGAAAAGAAACAGCCATTTGCTGAGCCACAGATGCCACCACAGCATTAAAAACTTTAAGGGGGAGGAATTAAAGTGTGGAAATGAGGAAGCACAGTTCACTGCTAAGTGACTCAGGTCTGGGTCAGTGGCTGGAGCTGGACACCTGTGGAGGGTGGGATGGTTGGAGCAGCACCTGCCTGTGCTGCTGGCCAGCCCTGGCTCTGCCATTGCTGGGGGCAGCACTAATCAGGATGGCCAGAAAAACACTTCCCTTGGATGCGGCCCTGAACACATAAGGATACCGAGGCAACCAACTCACAAACACACCGAAGCCACTAATGCATCCCTAACCTCTGCCTAAGGGATTGAACCTTTTAAAAATACGGCTGATTAGATCTGAAAGCTCCTTTGTAAATGCTACAGCCAGTCCAAGAGGCAAGAAAAGTTTAAAAGAAACACGGTATCTTAGGAAAAAAGCTCATTGTAGAAACACTATGGCAACACAGGGAAAAAAGAAGGGAGAAAGAATGGTGATGTATATGGAGAAAATGCCACCATCACTAGGGAAAGGGGGAAAAAAAAGAAAACTACACTGTAATTTTAACAGCTTATTATTAGTTTTTATTATCACTACAGGTTATATTTCAGCATATTTTACATCTGCATTTAATGTGGACAAATATGCATTCACAACTGGTTGAGATCCTAAATAAGCAAGAAGAAAGTACACAGACTTCAGTGTGAAATTAAACTGCCACACTTTAATGCCAGCTGGAAATTTTTTCATTTCCTTCCTCTCACTTGCATCCAGGACTTGCAGAATGCTGCTGTCCTGGGCCTCAGTTTTCCTGATGTGTGAAATGTCGGTGTAAGTTTGTCTTGGGTTATGGAACCAAAAATGTGTATTCTATTTTCATCTGCTGAAAGCAGTTGGGGAAATGTGTTTTTTTTCTTTATCTCTTGTTACTCTGGGGGGAGGGGGGCAGATGCTTTCTGATAATGGTTCAGCTGTTAAAACTGGGCACCGTTTCTTATCTCTTTTACCACCCATCCTCCCTCCAGGGATATCTTCTGCTAATGGGCCATTGAGGCTCAGCAATGACAGGACACATTTACATCATCCCAGTGTGAGATGCTGCACCCAGTGCTGGGGGCTCCAGGGTCCCTACCTAGACAAAAACTGAGACTCAGAACACCAGGGATCCTGTTTTCCACTGGATTCCAGAGGAGGATCGAATTCATCTCATCATCACTGGACCCTTCTTCAACAGGATCATCTCTACTCCAACAGAACCACATCTGTTTTCTCCAGGAGGAGAAAACCACTGGATTCCAGAGGAGGATCGAATTCATCTCATCATCACTGGACCCTTCTTCAACAGGATCATCTCTACTCCAACAGAACCACATCTGTTTTCTCCAGGAGGAGAAAACAGTTTGTTTGCTTGTCTTTTTGTACTATTCCATGTGTATTTATAATATCCCTAATATTCCTAGTAAAAGAACTGTTATTCCTATTCCCAAATCTTTGCCTGAAAGCCCTTAATTGCAAAATTATAATAATTCGGAAGGAGGGGGGTTTACATTCTCCATTCCAAGGAAACTCCAGCTTTCCCTAGCAGATGCCTGTCTTCTAAACCAAGACAAAGTTCTGCTTCTTTATTTCCCTGCCTGGTTCCTGTGGGCTCACTGCTTGCTTCACTGCAGAAATCAGCGAGCCTTTGGTTACAGGCCACTGTTGTGGCAGAAGAAAGGAAAGTTGCTGCAACCCACACCCCGAGTCAGTAGTAGCATGTGGAGTAAAGAGGTGAAACAAACAGTATCAGGCCATGGGGGAAAGGAGCAAAGTAGGGCACCGTGAGCATTTCTGCCAGCCTCAACCATGAGTGCACAGAAAATCGACAAGGAAATGGTAAAAGGAAAGTAAGAAATTTGTGCAGTACCTGTGGTGGTGGCTGAGAGGACAGCTGTTCCCAATGGAAAAAGATGACAAAGAAATGTGTGACTCTGAAGAACTGAGTAAGAACAGAGATGGGAAGTACACAAACACAACAGAATCTAAAATAAAATAGGGTACACAACAAGAGTATGTATAAAACAGCGCAGCCAAATGCAGCAGAGGGAACAGAGAATCTGACACATAAAAATATGGATTTGAAAAGAATAGAGGAAATAACACACACATGGAAAGATGCAAAAGAAGAAAAAATATTTGCAGACGAACATCTGGAGTTAGGAGCATATTTTAATTTCTGATTTTGTTTAAGTTCTCTGTTTGCTACTCTCATTTTCATTTTGAAATATTTTTCCTCCATAAATTGAGGAATCACATGGGAGAATAAACACTTTCACTGTGACTGACCACCACTCAGCTACAGATGATGCTCAGTTATATTCAGGTACACTAAGCTTTAAACAACATGAATATTGCAAGAAAGGAGAGTGACATAGGCAAGGGGTGTCCCTCCTCTCTGATAACGTATATATTTTAAATTATTTCTCCCCCTGTGTCCTCCATGCATCCTTTAACATTTCTCAAATGTGTATTACACTCAAGGGCTAATTTTACCACAGGGGCTTGTTTCAGCATGCTTTAGCTATTAGCAGAGGTTCAGTTATGAATACTAAACTGATACTTTTTCCAGAGGATAACTAAAATCTTGAACCTTGCTGCTTACAAGAATTTAACTACTTTTCATCTATAGAGCTACTATGGTCTAAATATACACACAGAATATGATATGGAGAGTAAGAACTGTAAAAGAAAAAAATATTTACAACCTTCTGAATGAAAGATTTTTTTACAGGAATGATAATTAAAAATACATTTTAAATGTTGCTCTGGTACACCTGGCCCGCTTTTTATTTGATGATCTTCAAATGATATTTCAGAGGTAGTTTAAAAGTTGATTTAAATGTCATGATAGAAGCCAAACTTCTTGATTTCCTTGCAGCCTCCTTCTTTTCAGTTTGCACAATTTGTGATAGAACTTCTTTCATATTATCAAAAGTGTAGCTCTTCAAGAAAAGTTAATATTAAGTTGGATTCCAGCGCTCTTAAGAACAATAAGAAAGCATTTTGACAGTACTACCATACACATACTTGTGCAATAGATGCCTAGACAATAAAGGAATATTATCCAAGACATAAAAATGGCACTCAGCTCAAAACAAATAAAATGTTAAACATATGTTTGTGTGTCTATGTGTATATGTGCATAAATGGAAAAACTCTACCTACAAGTTTCCTTATACATACAAAGCTGCAGCTCATAAAATCAAAGCCTTGACTTTTCTTTTGGTAGACCATTAGTAAATGTGTTTACTTTTTTAAAGATGATGTGAAATTTATACTGTAAGGACAATACTGGTCTTTTAGAAACCAAGTGTGGTCACGCACATTAACCTGCTGAATTAAAACAGGTTTGTGCAGCCTCCTCTCAGTAAAATATAAATATGTATACACAATTTCTACTTCCAAGAAACATTTCAGTGTCCAGGATTTGGTGCTTTTCAGCAGGAACTTTTTCCTCTATAACTGTTTTAAAATAGAGTTGTTATAAAATCATACTTCTAAAGCAGCCTCTTGCCTTCTCCTTCCAGCAGCACAGTGTCTCCACTGTCTGTAACCAGCAGGGATTCACATGTGCTTTTTAACTAATGTTAGGGCATGTAAAGAAATTGCCACTGTTTCAAGTATATTTGCAAGTGAAAAAATGAACATGAAATTTGAGTGGGTGTCATTGCAACCTGAACAGTTCCTCTTTACAGCAGAAAAACTCACAGCAGTTGCATGCAAACTCTTACACCAAACCACAAAACATTGTGTTCAATTATTAGGAGCTGAATTACTTAACAAAACACTTCTATTTACTCTATTATTTATTCTCTTTTCACTTCAGGACAGAAAAGCAAAGCAACTTCTATGTTAAAACAGCTGTGCTAAAAGACTACTTCAAAAACTCATTAGTGAAAGCCACACACCAGATTTCACTGTAAGTTTACTATTATTCGATCATGCCTTGTGGACTGAAGTTCACAGTGCTACTGCCTTATAACACTTCTCTGTTCCAAAAGGCTGTAAACACATCTGGAGAAACTTCATTACCAAGTGCTCACTGTTGTTTGAGGATTAGCTGCTGTGTAATTGATGTATCTTCAGTATTTTATGCTTGGTCACTAAAATGCTCAGAGCTACCAGTTTTTGGCAAATCCACCTTGTAATATCCAGGGAGGCTCTGTGTGAAGCTCATGCCTTTATGGTAAACGGGCAGGAGCAAGGCCATACCTGCAGTGCTGTGTCCAGCTCTGGGCTCCTGGGAACGAGAGGCAAGGAGCAAGTCCAGCAGAAGGAGCAAAGGTGATTAAAGGACAGGAGCATCTCTCTTAGGAGGAAAGGCTGGGGAAGCTGGGCCAGTTCAGCCTTGAGAAGAGACAACTGAGAGGGGACCTCACCAGTGTCTTCAAGTATCTGAAGGGTGGGTGCCCAGAGGATGGACCAGGCTGTTCTTGGTGCTGCCAAGCCATAGGACAAGAGGCAAAGTGCAGAAATTGATGCACAGAAAGTTCCACCTCAACCCAGTGAAGACCTTCTTTACTGTGCAGTGACTGAGCCCTGGAACAGATTGTCCAGAGAGGTGGTGGACTCCCTCACTGGAGATATTCAAGAACCATCTGGACACAATCCTGTGCCATGTGCTCTAGGATGGCCTTGCTTGAGCAGGGAGGTTGGACCAGATGACCCACTGTGGTCCCTTTCAACCTGAACCATTCTGTGATTCTGTGAAGTGAAATTATACTACTAAAATATTACTTAAATTGGAATAGCTACCAAGTAGTAACAATGGGAATACCAAAGCCTGCAGTGCTACTCAAGAAAGTCACACAAGAAGCTAAAATATACCACTACAAATTAACTCAATAGCTAAAATAGTATTTTTGCTATAATACAGCCTCTAAAAACTCCACTGGATAATTCCATTTCACATGCACCAGGTCTTGGACCTATTTAGTGTAAGATACAGTCATTACTTACTGGTTTAGTGTCACATCTAAGATGAAAGATGATCCAAAAGCATCAACCTGGAAGCTGGCTCGAGCAATGTGGGTAGACTGCAATATGAAAAAGACTGGAATTATTATTTAGTCATGGCAAAGCCTCTTGTACTGGTTTGAGAATGCAGAAACAAAATATATACAGTAAGTAAAAACGTGTCATTAACCAAATAAAATTGAATTGAAACAGACAAAGCAGTCTATGATCATGAATAAAAGATCAGTTTCCTGAATCTATGAGACTCATTCAAGAAATCCCAACAACACAATCTGTGATTCAGAGCAACCCCCCATCTTAACCCATCTACACCTTAGGAAATGGCTCTTCAAACTCCCATCCTGGGCAAAACAGCAAAGGGGAGTGAGACCTCCCCTGGGTCACACGTTCCTTACACTGACTCTGGACACAGACCAGAGAGAACAGCTGAGCCACCACTGGCTTGGTCAAACAACTGTACTCCCACAGATCTCCCCAACATCTCCTGAAAGAAACTGTTCATTCAGACAGACTCTCATAGCAATGGGCTAAAATATAATTAGCTGCTTTTTCTGTAAAGCTCTGACTCACAACCCTCTAAAAGGTTCCCAAAACTCCAAACCCTTGAGCAGCTACTAAAATCAAAGAAAAATGGGTGGTAGAAGAAACAGATTGTTTGCTTGCTTCCTTTCTTTTCTTCCTTTCCTTACCATATTCTGCCCAAACTAGTTCCTTTAATTCAGTCCTATAGCAGGCAAACATGGGAACACTTCATAGCTCCCAACTGCCAGAAACAGAGTTTTATTCAGGTAGTAGTGGAAGAAAATACTCAGCTATCCAATAGAAATGCAATGCTTGTTTCTAGACCTGAAAACACCCAAGAAACAGAACAGCCATGTTATTTAACTAATTAACAAGAAAAGCTACTTGGAGACATTTTGGAACTGTATCAATTTTGTTCCTAGTTTGTTTCCATTGAAATTGCACATTAAGATTTGAAGCATGTAGACAGAAGACCTAAGAGGAAAAGCTGAAGAACCACTTAAGACTCTAAACTACACTTCTCCAAATAAATATAATACAGGAGAGTACAACTGTAACAAATGATGTATTGAAAACTCTGGGAAACACAGGACAGGATGGGATAATGTGAATCATCAAATTCACTCTTTCTAAAACTACCGGCAGGCTTTCAACAGGCATTAAATCCAGAAGAGCTGAGAATACCAGCTTCCTTGGAATAGAACAGCAATGAAAAGGAAAGGTGAGGGATTCATGACTTTATTGTTTATTATGTCTTTTAGTTGCCCTACAGCAAAATTTTCTTGTTATGTCTACATATGTAAGCAAAAGTATTAATAAATAGAAAAGACAACAACCATGAATACATATCCACAAACAGATGAATCCTTTAAAAAGACCCAGAAGTCAGGACAGTTTCTCTGACTATAGGATGCTCAGGCTGAGGGTCCTCTATAAAAATGCCTGGCTGTGTCACTACTGTGGAGATGCACACAAAATTGCATGACAAGAAACTCTACACATTTACATTACACTTCAGAAAGATACAGTAATACTGGAAAGCTCCTTGAAAGGCTTCTCAATAGATATAACTCATGTCAGATATCCTTTTGTCTACTCCCACTACATCTAGCCTGCTTTGTTACACAGTCCACCAGGTCTTTGCTATGTGGTTCTTGGAATTTCTGGATAACTTATCATCTTTTTTGAACAAATGTATCATTTTTGATGAAATGAATCTATATATATATTACATATAGTTTACCTTATCTGGGTAAATAATAGGTGGTTAATTACCATCAATATTAAAAGCCTATTTTCTATCAAAAAAGCATTAAAAATTTTAAAGCAAACAAACAAACAACAAAAATACACATCCAGCTGGCATCTGTGATGACAGACACCCACAGAATGTACAGACACCCACAGCACATATGGCACCCACATGCAGGACCATCATTTAGCTGTTTCTGGCCTGCATCTGCTAGTGCAACCACAAATACAGCAAAAACAACCACAACAAATTATCACATTACCATTGTTGTTTCTTTTCCACCTCTCAGGCAGCAGAGCCTGCTTTGAATGATTTTAAAATGTCATCTTCTCTTGCTAGATGTGAATTTTCAGGCTGCTGTTCACAAACAGGATGTGACAGGCCAAGAATCAAGGAAGGTACAAGGGACCAGTGGCAGTTCTGTCATTCCCTTGTTCCACTGCAGCCCATTTGCTGACCTTAGCTAACCTTCATTCAACTACCTCCACTGCAACAACCACTTTCTGAACAAAAGAGTAATGACAACCCAGTTTTTTGATTATCATCAGTACATTATTAAATGCAAAAAACATTATACAGCATTTTATTTTTCCTGCTTGTTAACAACATAGCTACATATGCCATCATTTAGAACTCTAGACAGAGTATAACTAAGTCTTCTATATGACCATATGCTGGTACCAGAAGAGAATTAGTAAGAAAGAATGTAAAAAGCCTAATTTGGATTTCTAAATGTACATATATGAAATGCAACATTTGTCATTAAAATATGTCCACTTCACAGATCATAAGAGCAAAAATGACTCTATTGTTTCAGTTTGGTTTGGCTTTTAACTGCTGGATATATTGCACCATATCGATTTGGTCTGGGAGATTTCCTCTCTTGAACACATCTCTAAGATAAACAGCTACAAGCTAATGTATTTCTAAGGTGACCTTGGACCACAGTTATTCCCTGAGAGAAACTGTTAGTGTGGATTTAAGGGAGAAGATACATAGGAATAAATTAATATTAAAAACATTACACAGATGTAACCACTCCCCAAGACACATGGTGCAAACCCAGAAACTTACCATTAAGTTTAAACTCAAGTGCAATCAAATGTCTTCCAAGGGGTATTTCAAACCTACCAAGACACCAAGACATTCTGCATAGTCTGACAAACTCATCCCTTTCCAGAAATTGCATCCCTTCCTGATACATGTTTGTAAAGCACCATCACACTCCACACTGTGGGCTGCTGCTGAAAACAAACAGTTCTGCCCCATCCTGGCCACGTGCTCCCACCTACTCTCCCTTGTCAGCTCATGTGGCTAGCCAGAAAGTCAGATCAGCAGCAGAAAATTAATCACCACTTGGAGTGGGCCTGGTTTTTTTCAGACAAATAAACTGATCTAAATAAAACCACAAGGTAGATGCAACAGAAAGAAGTTGGAGAGGACACCCAAGAGAGAATGAAGTCAGATTTCCCCTTTCAGCTAAAAATGTCATCCACAATAACAAAAATCTGAACCTTAAGAATCCCAGACAATGCATTTTTTAGGGTAACAGTTCTTCTAAATATCTGGTTAAGAGCTACAAAATAAAGAAATGGATTTTAAAAGCCTTGGCTCTATATATCTTTAAGCATATCTACTTGCCCACTCAGTGGACAGGTAAAATGGAGACAGCTGTAAAGGAGCTTACCTTCATAGACCTATGTCAATAAAAGAACCCAAAGAGAGGAAATAAGTGCTTTTCCATCTACACCACCTCAGTCAAGCAGAAGCAACAAGAAAGACACCTGCAAAGGTTTCTCTAAACCACTGAAGCACGACAATCCATTGCGTCATTCAGTTGTCAAACCCAGGAATTCTCTCAGAAAATATGAGACTTTTGCAACAACCATCAACTTGGCACATCAGTGGCTGACAACTGAGTCATAAAAGGGGAGTTCCTTGAGACCAGAAGATGAACTCAGTGCAGAAAATGAACAAGAGCCAGGAAAGGAGAATCGAACAACTTAATGGAAGAGAGCAATGCCTCTGACACAATCAAAAAGTCCTGAAATTTTTATGTCATGCAGCTGAAGAAGAAAAATACCAATAACAGCTCTGAAATTAGCTGCAGTACTTCAGGTGCAATTTCTAGTGCTGCATTAATTACACTGACCTGCAAGGCCCACTACAGAAAATACCAAGCATCCCATGCAACTATGCAGAGCTCACTTCTGTTAAAGATTGTGAAGTTTAAGCATCTCAGTGAATGCCTGAAAGGAATCAAGAGTAAATGGAGTAGAAAAGATTATTTCAAATCACTGAGCACTAAGATATTTTATCTAAAGCAAAGATCAAAAGCTTGGATTCTACAAAAACAAAAGTGGCATGCAAACCTTCCTGCCAAACCAAGAGCAACGTGATTCCAATTATTTTGAATCACCTGCTCCGTGCCTCGGGGATCACTGCAGTAATAGAGGAGATGGACAATCAGTTCCAAATATGACTATTCATTACTGCAAAGAAACACAACAGAATAATGATGGTACTCCTGCTGGGGACCAGCTTTCTCCAGAAGCTGGCCCCAAAGAATGAGCATCTGTGAAGGGAATGAATGTCCATCGACCACAACCAACACACATTGCTGCTGGTCAACATCAGTGCCCTGCTCAGGAGGCAGCCTTAAATATATTTCAAAGGGTTTTATTTCAAATAGGGAAAATATCCTAACCACCAGTGAAGCATTTACCAGCTGTGCACTTTCTTGAATAATCAAGCTAACAAGAATTTTAAATGGAAAAATTTAGACATTTTCCTCACATTATATATAACTAGCTGAGTATTGAAAGCAGCACAGTAACATGATGAATAATATTTTTCCTCAAAAAATAAGGGAAAATAATTAAAAGCATGTTGTGATGCAATGTGCAATTCCTCATCAAATGTTTCTTCCTTGAGAAGTTTCCTTAATAAAGCACTTAGATACTTTTTAATAAGTTTTGCTGGAAGAGATTACAAAAATTTCTGTCAAAAAAAGAACAGTCTACTAAAAAAAACTGAAGAGAAAATCCTATTTATATGTTTGCCCTTTGATGTAAAAAAATTTCTATTTACTACTATATATAGCATTGTAGTTTCTAATTAAAAGATTCTGATCAAATTTGTAGACTTGAAAGAAAAGCATCAAGATTACCAAGAGATAAAATAATACAGGATGTTACAGGGGAAAAAAAACTTATAAAGTGTGCTTCAGAGCTTGTAAGAGCAATGAGATTTTATAGCAGACATCTGGTGAGTCAGTCACATTCACAAAATAATAGATTCCTTAGATATTAATTTAATTTCCCAGTCCCCCCATTTCATAGAACAGAAAGGTCAGCTTGTTGACAGTCCCTTAAGTGTATATGAAATAAGTTATCTTAAGTTCAGTAAGGACACAGATAAGCCAATGGGAAATCAAAATAAATATATTCACAAAATTAATTGAAAAATACAGTAAAAATTTTATGTAGATTTACCTACATTTGCTGTTTTGAAAACAATCATTACCAATGAATTTATGCTGGAGAAATACAGTGCCAGTTAGCACTCCATAAAAGGACACATAAAATGTACACACTCTAAAAAGATAATTTTCAGTCTCAGTTTTGTTGTAATAAATCCTGAGTTACGCAGTATATTGTTGTTTATGTAAAATAAGAAATCTGTTCAAAAAATCACTTTTGCACATGTACTGGGAAGAAAAAAAAATTAAAACTTTGCTAAGAGGCAAAATTCAGAAATAAGCCTAGGTTAAAAATATGTATCCCAAGCGAAAGAATCTTCTTTCAAAAAAATACACAATAAAATATATCTGCAACATTATTTCCTCAGGCCTTCTCCATTGCCATTTGAAAATATCTAATTTTAATCAAAAGTTCAGTATTACTGAACTGGATCCACATATCATAGCATATTAAACAACAGCAAAATCTCTTTTTTTTACTTTCTCTAGCATTCTCATAATATTCATAGGCACCCATTTACTGTATTAATCATCATTATTTGACATTCTTCATGCAAGCTCCCTCTTTTTGTCCACTGCATAAATCTAAATATCTGGTGCAGTGGAATTTATTTAATGAAAAAACTGCAGAATAGGATCATGGTTTGATGAAAACGCTTTTACAACTACCTCTTTGTGGCACATTTAGTAAATCAGTTATTAATTCTGAGGAAAAGCTAGAAATACGAAAATATTTTAATAGATGCATGTTCATTTTTTAGTCCTGGATCACACATCTGTTCTCCATGCCAAGTGAGGGTGGAGCACAGGGAGAGCTTAACACCATCAGCTAGAATCTAGTGCCAAGGCCCAGTTCCTTGTGGTCATAAACATGACCTAAAATTGCTTTTCTCCATATAAATATCATAATATCAGTGAACTCAAACTCAGGAGCAAGAACCGCTTGCACCTTTAAAATGCCTGTAGTTAGTCTTCCCAGTAGGAAAAAAAAATAAAAAAAGAAAGAAAAGAAAAGGGAAAAAACCACTCAAACAAAACAATCACAACAAGCCCCCTATTTTGTTTATTTGCGTGTTTGAACACAGAGACTGTTTGAATTTACTCAATATATATGGGGGAAGAGCACAAGGGAAAAAGTCCCAAGCACAAACTGATGCAAGATGTTACACAGGAGTCTCTGCTGCAGAGCAGGTGGATCAGCATGGATCCTTCTGAGGACCCCTGAAAGCTTCTCTTCCTGCTCTCCTTCCTCATCTCCACTTCATCTTTCTCGAAAATTCACCCAAGGTTAACCATTAAGTGGAACAATTAAGACAGGAAAACCATTGGGTTGTCACTGCTAACAAATTTAGCAACGTTTGATCTCACACATCTAATAGGACAAATTTGAGTAACTGAGTGGGCAAGATGCTGCTTCCCAAGAGGCAATCTCACACTTGATTCCAGCACCAGTAAAGCCCTGTGGCATCAGATCTCACACTCGTGCTTTTAAGTGTAGAGGATGAGGTTAATTTGATTCTGAAATTTTGTTTATAAGTTTTGATTTCCTGTGAGACTAATTACTGCAAGTCTTCAAATCACTGTGAAAGGAAGAACTGGAAGAATTTTTGGCAAGTCATATTTATTTTTTTCCCTTTTTCTGAAAGGGAAGCAGCAAGGATTCATATATAAAAGGCTACATACAACTATAGTGCCAGAGGTCTTAAATATATCACTAGTGGGGCAAAACCAGGAAACTGGTGACTGCTCAATCTCATGTTTTTAAAATGTACTCAAAAAGGTTCTTCAGCAAATACTAATATCTAGGGAAATTATGATCAAATAGGTTGTTGTGTAATTAATCAAATAGAGGGCTACATATAGAAAACAAAGAAAAGTCATGAATGAAAGAATCTTCTCCTGCCATAATTCATACAAAACTTTGACGACCATTGAAGATCATACTTCTAAAACTAAGGCAGGGAGCAGACCAAAGAAGGAGTCACCCTGTGACCCAGAAACACCAGTTTCCATTGCTCCCCACGGTGACTGTAGTTTTCAGGAAGCCAGATCTAGCAGGAAAAGCAATGTACTGGCATGTCTAGGAGTCAGAAAAAATACTACGGCAGCAGTAGTGTTCCATCTGTAACACTCAGCAGCCCAGGGCCTGGCTGCAATCAGAGAGGGAAACTACTTTGTGAAGAAACACAAGATGAGAGGGAAAGGACTCCAACAAGGACAATCCATCCTCAGTAAAACACCCCTCTCCCTGGCAGTTTCAAGTGGGCAGAACCCAAACGAGATGCCACTCGCGCACAGCTGCAGCGTGAGAGGCAAACAACCAAGGCACCACCCATCTGCAGGGGGACAGGACACAAAACAAGGGCAGCAATGCACGTGCTGTGGGCAGCTCCTCAGCATGAACCCATCTGCATCTCTGTGTCATCCCTCTGGAGAAAGGACTACTGTCCAAGAACACCATTCAGGCAAGAAGGAAAACTCAACGGATCCAACTGTCGGGAGGAGTGACGGCATTTCCTTTGCTGAAGCAGATGGTGCCTTGGGGTCATTTTTAGCTACATGTTTTCCAAGCTGTGAAAGGAATCAATAACATTTAAAGGCCCCCTTTTCAGTATCTCTTCAGAAATGAAGGAAAAGAGTTCCACTGTGAGAGAAATCTACAAAACCCCTCCATTAAGCTGCCTTTACACTACAAACAAAGCATTCAAATGTGGTAAAAAAGAGACCACGCTAACTTTGCTCCTTTACACCAGTATCAGTGACCAAACCTTTTTTCAGCAACACAGTGACATGTTGCAAACATTTTCAATTGGTCTTACCTTTAATTTACATACAAATGAAAGCTTACTACCAAAAGATTAGCTCTGCCCACTGGAAGTAACAAGCACTCTTTTACACCTAAAGCCTACCAACATGGTTAACTTCTGCCAGAAATGGACCCTGGGCACCAACAGAAAGTTTACCTGTTAGCATTAGAGGCTAACAAAAGCTTGACAAAACTTGCAGACTCTTAGGCATGCCAATACATTGCTCAATCAATTCCATGACTCACCCTCTACATTCAAGTATCAAAGTCCTGCTTCAAGTTGAAAAGTGCAAGAAAAGCAAATTTCAAAACTCCTTTTCCCCTTGATACAGCCTAGGAGATCAAAATGAATCAACATTTTCACTGTATATGTTTTCTGAAACAACTGATGGATGGATTTTTTTTCATTCCCACAGAATTTCAGGAGTTGAAATACTCTAAGGAGACATTTCTGGAACAGAGTGTATTCCTACATACTGCTATTCTTCTGGGCTATTTTTGAGCTGTAAGTCAGGGCTCTAGCCTCCACATTCCTGTGCATCATACTTTCATTAGAAGGCATTTCATTTACTCACACAAAGTTTTCTAAACTTTGTATCAATGTCACATTCTGGAGTAAGCTTTTTCTAAAGCCCTTCCCTTGCTACAGTTTTCTGGTCTGGTAACACCCATTTCACTTAAAAACAAGGAAGAAAGAGAGACTTAAGAGTGAATTTAGCATAGACAGACAAACGTGAGCTGGTCCAATTACCAGATGAATCACCAAATTTCACTGTCTGGGGGCAAATGCACAGCAACAATGCCAAAGTTAACTTACTTCAACTGAATCTAATTTTCAAGCTGGACTCCTCATGACTCAACAGTTAAAACAGCTTTATGTCATTTGCCACTTTCTGCGATTTCTTCATAACTCTTTAATTTCAGGTGACACTGACTTTTCACTTGGACTTACCCAACCAGCCAAGCCCCATTGTGGCAGTGGGACAATGTGCCACAGCCTGGCAGAACACATCCTGACCACATGTACATGCATTTTGTTGTTCCAGTGCTTAACAATAAAGTTTCTGGGAAAAAAAACAAACCATAAGCCTTCCTTCACACAGTCCTCCAACTAAAGCATTAAAAGCTTGCACAGATGTAATTTTCAGTGTCCAAAGCTCTCATCTGCACTGAACATGCTTCCATCTGAGGAGAGTGATGTTGTTTCACATCCACACTTGGCTGTGGCTCAGCACAGCTGCCACTGCACAGTTCACCCCTGCAGCAATGATTTCTCCTCTGCAGATTAATGCAACTATTGCAGTGACTTCAGAAGAGTGCTATCAGGGAGCATCTGCAGCTCTGAAGCACTAAATTTCATGTGACAGATCTCTGGGATCCTGTATGTGCTCCAAAAGACATCTCCACAGAATATCCACACACTGTCTCCTAGACTGGCAAGCCAAAGGAAACAAGGTAATTAGAGGGGCATTGAAGACTTTCTTGTCTGAAAGGTTTCCATGGACAGTCATACCAAATTTGGCATTGTTTAAAATAAATTACATAAGTCAAAACTAGAGAAAAGGAAGACAGGATGGGAGTCACAGTGAGTTTTGGAGACGATGAATACAGTGCTTTTGGTTAACACGCAAGAAACAAACAATTATATTATTTCTAGAAAAAAATACTGAAAAAACATTATCTAGTGATGAAAATACTGAACTATATCAGTAGATGAAAAGAAAGATAGACTGCATAGGAAGACACCAAAATCCTGTGTCCAGTCTTGATCCTCTGACAGTATTGGACTTCACCCTCTACACCCACAGTTATCCAGACTGAGAGAATACACATGGGCCTGGGCTGGCAACTAAATCATCTGACATGTGAGCTACTTCCCATAAAGCAGAAGAGCAGTCTGCTTGGGAGGAGAGGCAGCCTTGGCTCAAACCCATGGGAGTGGAAGACAAGGATCCTCGTCTTCCATCCTCTCCAGGGGAAAACCCAGTGGGAGGCAGCAACAAGTGAAAGGACCACAAACCTCAGCAGAGCTAATTGGAGAGGGAAAAGCACCCAGCCAGTACTAGCTAGAAGGACCCTCAATTTACAGACCTTATCAGGCTTTTGAAGGTTTTATACAGTTTGAGTGACCTTTAAGCAGTGTTTGACAGGATAACTGTGATAATGTTTTCACAAGCGGAGCCCTAAAAAAGTTGTTAGTTTTGAGTCACTTAAAGACTGGTATGATTATTGGGAAAACTACAAAAGGGACCTGGACTACCAGAAGGATAATATATCTACCATGACCTTTTAACATGTATGTCCATAATGCTCTTGTGGCAAACATTACAGAGTGAATCTTAACTTCACATGTAATTCCTCCTGAATATGGCTAAATCTCATCAAATTTTATTGTGACACTGCTCAGGATGCAACACTCTCCTACACCACACATGTGTTATAGCTGATATAGCTGACTAGCCACTGTAGGAGTCCCAAAAAAGGTACAAAGAGAAACTGTGGCAGAAAATACTCGGTGTGATCCTGCACTCAGGGGCACCAACACAGATCAGGAGTGCATACAGATACATTCATCACCAGAGCTGGAAAGCACTCCTCTGTCAGAGTTTGCAGTTACTGCACTAATCAGGGCAACAAGCAAAGGTTGGGAAAATCCTTTCTATACAAATTGTTACATCTGAGCCTTTAAGATCCTTTTTGGCTGCATATAAGCCTGTTTTATGAGGCTAAGCCTTAGCTTTAGGAATATCTCTCTTTTCCAGTCTGCTATGGCACAAGTATGAGAAGATGACACAAAACAACATGAACTCTGGAGCAGCAGCTACCAGAGATTTTTTGCTGGATTATTTTTTGGACTTATACATTTACTGTCATAACGGATCTCATTATCAAGCAGGGAGACTTTTCCTAATTTGACGTTTTTCAAATTAGGAATTTGAAATATTCTTTGCCTATAAAATTCCAAAACACACTTTGAGTAATTTATAAAAAGGTGTACCTGAAAGGGCCTCCTACATCAGAAATCAAAGGACATCCTCAATGCCCTGACATCATTCAACACAATCGCTAGCCAAGTTCAGCTTTCAGCAGTCTTTTCCTCTTCAAGAAGGCAAGACCTGCATCAAGAGTATGAATATTTTAACCATTGTTCACATGTTCATGAAATATTGCTATATTGGTGAAGTATCTTATATTTCAGAACTGCATACACTGAACATACAGTAAAGTATCACAGACATTTTGCCTAATGCCTTACAAACCTTAAGAGGCAACAAGGCAGGAAGAAGACCAAATTCAGCAATAAACCAAATGCATGTTACTCACTGTAGCCCCTTTCCCAGTTTAGCCTCCTTCCCTTTGGTTTTGTGTTAGGATGATCAAAAGATTTGCCTAAGTTTCTTCATGAGACAGAAGTCGTTTGATTAAGTGGGCAGAAAAGAATTTTTTAAATCAGGCAATTTCACATGACACTTCTTCCAACAGTCACCATCCATTAGTCCCAAACTCTAAAGATATATTATAAGCCACTCAATAGTCAGAGCTTTCTTTAAAAAAAGAAATTACTATTTGTTGGAGCTACCCAACACAGTAACTTACAATGCCAACAGCAATTGACAGCATCAGAACAGAAAGCAAGAGTCAGCAATTTCAGAAGCACCTGCAAAGAACAGGGATATCCTGGTTGAAGACTAGAGTGAGATGACAAGAAACCAGAGAATCGAATAGCAAAGACTAGGCAACACTTGAATAACTAAAGAAGATTTCAAATCCAAGAGCAAGCAGAGCTATGCAAACTCAGCATGACAGAGCAAAGCTCTTCTGAAATTGATTATTAGCAATAAGAAATCATTTAAAAAATCTGCAAGCCATGACTCCAAATAGGTGTGCACAATTGTATCATTTGGTCACAAACAATGCAGGCTGCAGAAGACAAGTTCTTTACTGAAAACTACTGACTCACTCACTCTGGACTACAAACAACATGCACTTCTGTCTCCAGATGCAGTTTAGTCCTGGAGCCCCTTCAGGCCAGGTTTCCTACAGCCAGGTCATCCCTTTTACTCTCTCGGGACGAATCCAGTGTACCTTCATGACAACAGGCAATGAGCAAGTGAAAAACAGCTTGAGAAACAGAAATTGCTATATCATGAATGTCCTGCACGACCAGCAGAGATCAGGGAATCTCTGTCCATAGCGGGTCAGAACCTTGTTCCCACTGAAAATCATAGCAAATCTTACAAATTTCCATGTAATGCTTAGATGTATCTAAAATGGATAATGATAATACAGGCAGTGGGGAGGGATGCTTACATGTTCCCACATTTTAACAAAGAACACGCCTGCACAGTATTGACTAAAGGAAAATATTACAAAACTTGTGGTTTCCCATGTGCTTCTTACAACACCAAAATATGGCTTAAGGCACAGAGTTAAAAGGTTCCTTAAAAACATCAAATGTGGGAACTTTCCTTCTTTTAAACACAAAAATATTAGATTAGCCTTCACTGAATGTCCCTGACACAGAGGACTCTCATCGTCTAATACACTTATTTATGTAACAGTAAATTAGGTGTCCATTGCTAAGATCCTGGATTGCATTAATGATAATATAATATTAGTGTATTTTTAGCTGTATCTTATCTTGATTATTCTGTACACTAAGTGCTGTGCAGCTGCTAACCTTTGAGGAACAGAGAAACTGAAATACAGGATACTAGTAATGACTCTATTCTGCAATGGAATTAAAAGCAGAAACCCAAAATCATGTGAATTCTCCAATATCCACTATATATTGTACATTAAAACACTGATGGCAGGAACATGTAATAGCCTACAACATTTGTCTTGTGCTGTGTTCTGAGGTTCAGCAATCTTGGACTGCTACAATTGTGAGCACATTAATTATGTTTTTGAAGTAATTACATTCTGGGTTTCTAAAATGAGTATAGAGATTATTTCCTTTACTATTTAATAGTAAAGCATGTATGTAAAGAAGTCACTTGACTACGATGGCAATGGCCCAAAAACCCCAAAACAAGCAAAAAAAGGAAGTTGCTAGAGAAAAACCTCAACAAATGCTGAAAACAAACCATTATTTTTTAGAAATCTGCCATCCATCACTTCCCAGTCACTTCTGCCTTCAATTATTTCCTTTCACCCCATTTTCTCGTATTACACTCCTCAGGCTCAATTCCATCATGAGCCTGTTCTAAAACCCTTGATCTGCAAAGGCCATGCTTCTCTTCTGCATTCCTCTCCATGATCATCTTCATTTCCCTTTGTGCAGTTCTGAACTCAGCCTTGCATCCTTCTTGTTCAACTTCTGCCCTTTCTGCAGCTAAAGCTTTCATCCAGGAATTAAAGGAATCCAATCCCATTTAATGCAACATCCTTCTCTCCAGCTTATCTCTCGCTCTTCCCTTCATTTTATCTTTATCCAATTCAAAACACAACTACATTGTCTTACATTAATTGAACTACAGCCTTGTTGGCTAGTCCTCTGAATACACCTTCCCATTCAAGTACCTTTGTTTTTCTAGACATGGTTGCTAGTCCTTCACTCACCAGGGATTTACTCTTCCTTTACTCTTTATATGCCACTGATTGTTAACTTTTCAGGGCAGGTATGGGTGTCTCTTCATGTACGAGCAGAATCCAGTATCTTTATACTCCATGTGACATTCACCGGACACCCAAAAGCGCCACAGAAGTTAACTCTGTGAAGTTAGTCCATAACTTTGTTAATTACCTTCCTAAATGCAGCTCCTACACAACTTCAGTTAAGCAAAGTCAGCCAGGCTGCTCGTCCATTACTGCCGAGCTGACTCAGATCTCTGGGCAAGGGATGCAATATCCTGCAATTAGGATGCAACCATGCTCTGTGCCAGAATCACAGAAAGTCTGTCCTGCTTCACTCCGTTCGGCCTGCTTGGCAAATTTTTTTGGCCAAAACACTGTCAGATACTGTATCCTTCCATGAGTAACAACCATCAGAAGCCATGGAAGAGGCTGGGAGTACTTTAAGCAGCAGCAGGGAAACTTGATCAGGAAGAAAAAGTTGTAGCTCTCACTTTTACATCAGAGGTTTTACACATTAGCATTGGTTTACTCTGGAGGCTGTTGTGAAATGAACATATTTAACCCTTTTCAAACCACCCGTGTTACCTTATTTTTTCTGCTTAGACTAATATTCATACTAACAACTTAACTAGATGAGAATGACATGAAAACCTTATGAGCATAAGATTTGGTGAATAAAAGCTGAGGCATTCAGAAAAACAAAACCCATTAATTAGCAGTTTGTTGTGTAAGACCACTATTTTAATCCTAATACTAAAGCCAAATGCAACCATTACTAAGTTTAAAACAGACATATCACAAAGTGTTTGAACTTCTGACTTTTTGGGGGTCCTCAAAAATCCTGAAATGCCTAGAAGATTTTTTTTTTTTTTTGAGTAAAGCATTGCAAAGTTTGAGACTATTGCGCTGTAAATATGGTCTTCATATTGGAAAAAAATCTTTACATAGAGTAAGTTACAATTCAGAGGCAAATACATATGCTATGAGGAGCTTGTTTATTGTTTAACTACACAAAGAGAATGCAAACATCAGTTCTTATACTTCATGGATTATAAAAAAAAAATTAGGGGGTTTTTTCACCTATTTTGTTTCTTAAACACATGGCAGTCAATAAGAAAAGGAGGAAACGGAGGCCTGCAACTCATCTTGCATGTCAGCAGTTACCTCAAATGCTCATCTATGTATTTTTCATCTATAACGACATGGAGTCAATTTTTTTTCCTTTAGATGTAACAGCCATGTACCACCTCAAACAAAGGGGTCAAGAAGAAAATCACTGCATTTTAATACAAAATGAGGTTGTTAAAAGTTATAGGGGTTGGTCTTCATATAACAGAAATATGTTTTTTAACACAAATAGTGCCAGGTTAATGATTGGACTCACTGATCTTAGAGGTCTCTCCCAACCTTAATGATTCTATGGAATATGAAAATATACCCCGGGTTGGGTAGCAGGCAAAATGTACGTTAAATCCTTTCTTTAATTCACATGTTACATTTCAAGCAATCCCCTTCCGATACACAATTTCTATTTTTAAGATCACATCCCACTCCACAGAACACAAACCCACCCTGCCCACGCTTCAGCCAGAAGCCGAAATTGAGCCGCAGCGTTCCAAGCCCCGCTGTCGCAAAGGCACCGCAACTTTCATTCCGGGCGCCCCGGGCGCCGCAGGCAGCGGGCTGTGCCGGCCGGGGCAGGGCACCGACGGGCACGGGGGACCATCTGAACTAATTGGGGCGCCCTTGCACAGGACTGGCGCTCCCCGCGCTGCTGCGGGGAACCGAGCATCGCTCTGCACCGAGCATTATCCTCCGGCGGTGCAAACACCCTCGGCGGAGGGTGCGGCGAGGCTCCGCGCCGCCGGCCCTGCTGCTTACCTGTGCCCGCGCCGCCTCGCTCCGCACCCGCGTGCTCAGCGCCGGCCACCGCGCCCCGCCGCCGCCCTCGCCGGAGACCAGCCGCAGGGGCCTGATGCTCTCTCG
>VYXD01008186.1:171574-193395 GCA_013397195.1 Hylia prasina | reverse complement strand
AGATGGCGAGAGGCGGCGAGGCTCCCCGCAGAGCCCGCTCGGAAGAGGGAAGTGCTGGGAAATGTAGTCGTTCGCCAGGGAGTGAGGGAGCGGGGCGAGACCGGAGGGAAAGCCCCGGAGCCCGGGCAGCGCCGCAGGGATTCCGCAGTCGATCCCGCCCCGTGGGGCCGCCCCGGTGCCGCACCGCTCCGGGGCTGAGGGAACCCCCGCCGCAAAACTTGCCTTCACTGACAGCTGCGGGTGAGGGCGGGGGCTCTCTGGGGAGGCAGCCGGGCGTTTTCCCTCCCTCCCTGCCCATACCACCGCCAGCCCCTCTCTCCCCCTTTACGTGTTCATTTTCTGAGCAAACCTTCATTTCCTTCTCTGTGACATTTTTTTCTGCCTCTCTTAAATTTCTACTCCCTCCCCGCTTTTTTAACAAAGAGCGTACGAAAGGATTACAACGCAGAACCGCTCCTTTCACATTGCAACATGCGCTCCTGGACTAAGCAAGAGGCAGAAGTGTCAAGGAGTCCCCACGATGTCCATTCCCTGAAACGCCAGAATAATTCTCTCCCTCAGCGGAGGGATGGCTGCATCTGCAACCCAATTCTACACTCCCACCTACCGGGAAGCCGAGAGCAGCAGCGCTGCCTCTCAGCACGGCGAATCTCACCTTCCTTAACTACGTTTCTTTATGAAAATGGGACAAGAGTGGAGGTCGCCTGAGGCACCTCTTTCCCCGCCGTTTTCGTCAAGGACGGCCGTGGCAGGCAGCTGAGGTGAGAGGAGAGAGGAGGAGGGATGTCAGGGCAGCGCCAGATGCAGCTCGCTACCGATGCAGGCGAGAGAATACGAAGTCTAACTACCCGCTGCAAGGCTTGTACCAGTTGTAAAGACGGATAATGCCGCTGAAACTGCTGCTCTTGTAGTCTCGAAGATAAAAACAAACAAACAATCTTAGAACCATTACGCAGATCAGTTTTAATTGCACTGCTCGCACCGACAACAGCCAGGACACCTGGCAGCTCCATTTCTGCTCTTAAGGGGAAAGGTTTCCACCTTTCCACGGCTCCCCAGGGGAAGGACCGTGCTCCGGGCACAGCGGCTCGGCAGTGGCTGCCTGGCTCCCCGGAGCCGCCCGCCAGGGAATGACGGAGCTCCCGGCCCGATTTCTCTGTAGGGCTTACCTTACTTACACGTATCATCTTATTAAAGGGACCAGTTAGAGGATACGTTAAAGGAATTCAGTTTCTCAGTTTGTTTCTGTGATATGAAAACAGTCCAACAAGCCGAAGATAACAGCAGAGTCTTGCATTTGGAAATACATAGTAACTTTGAGGAGAAACTGGCTAGTAAGTTTTATGCTGTCCTGCTTACACTGCTGTCAGGTACTACAGGCAAAATGCAATATTACCTTAAATATTACCATTAAATCCTGAAGCAGCTGCTGAAACAGTGCAAAATTAGCTTATAAAACCCTGGTGTGGGGTGTCAAAAAGGCCATGGGTGGGTTGGGTAAAGAAAATGAGAAAGTGCTATTTATAGCAAAGAAAAAAAATCAGTATTATAATATGATGCTTCAATCTTCTTACAAAAGTAATAAATCCTTACATTTCAAGCTGCAGCCAAGCCCTACAGTAATTTGAGTTAGACCAAACTTCCCCCACTGGCACACTATTTCACAGCTGCTTCTGTCAGTATTTCTGTGAGAATTCATGACATTGGATATATATTACACCATTCAGCAGCAGATACACAGTACGTTATCCCCTCATTTCCTGGATCAGTACATCATAGATTTCTTTTTTCTCTTGCTCACCAGTGTTCAGATTTAGTGTAGGTGTTACACATGGAAGGTTCACCAACCCAGTGCCAGCCAAAGCTTGGCTGCTTTAAGCTAACAACTATGAAAGCAGAGTTTTATCCAGCCTGTGTGCTCAGTGGATATGGGGACATATGATACATATGTTTCATAAATGCAGTCCTTTTTTTCAGTATGCCAACTCTATATTGGTCAAACCCTTCACTAATTTTAAGAATAATATATATATATGTATATGCATATTTAATACAGCCAACTAATACAAAGATGAAGTAATTTTAAGTGTGTGGGCTAGAAGCAATTAGCCAAAACAGCGCTGAAAAAGGTTTTACATTCCTCTCCTTGCAAACCTCTCTCATTTATATCTTCTACTCTTCGGCTTGTTTATTTATCACTTCTGTGGTAAACACGAGGTTAATTCTAAAGAGAAAAGACATATAAATTGCAGAAAATTTCTATATTATGTTGAATGATCTAAGTCACAAGGAAGTAAACCCTGATCTATATGTCTGAAGTCCCTTATTATTGTACACATTGATTTGAGATTGATGGTTTGACAGGCTTAATCCTTCAGAGAAATATTTAAATTTCATTGATGGTGATTTCACATTCATTCAGGAAATCAAGGAGAGAATATAGAGATTCACCTCCTAGTTTTACTTTCCTGGGAGTTCCTCAACATTGCTGAGGACTGTGGCAGACTGAGCAATGAGCTCTTTCATATCAGGAGACATTTTTTCTTCTTCTAGCAGCTCACAGAATATCTCATGTTGGAAGAGATCTGTAAGAATTATAAAGTCCAACTCCCTTTTCTTCATGGAACTACCTAAAAATACAGTATACAATGGTGTCATCCCATCTCTTACACCTCTTGACTTGGGGACTGCTGCCCTGAGGAGCATGTTATGGTGACTGACCACCCTCTCAGTGAAGAACCTTGTCCTGGTGTCCAATCTGAACATGACCAGTTGCAGCTTTCTCCCATTTCCTTGTGTCCTGTCTCCAGTCCCTAGAGAGGGGAGATCAGCACCTCCTCCACCACTGCCTGCAGTACTGAAGGTCACAGAGAAGGTCTGGGGTTTGTGGCCAGCTATCCACACACTCAACAAATATTCAACACTGAATCTTGAAGCGAGATCTCCCCTCAATTCAAAAACAAACAAAAAACACCACCAAAAAAACCTGACAACAAAACCCCACAGAAAGCAAGACAACCCCCAAACAAACAAACAAACAAAAATATTATAGACAGCCACCTGAATCTACAACTTCTTTATCCCAGATGAAATTGAACTACACCCAAACACCTGCTTTCCATCCCAAATCTTTTTATAGTGCTGTATCTGGGGTGCTCAGCATTTATTTTGGATAGCTGCGCTATCTAAAGCAAAGAATCAAAAAGCAACATTTGCAGAATTCATGGTTAAAAAAACCCCCAAATTATTCATCTCATATCACCCTCAGAGATAAACTGGTTAATGGACTTTATTCACATTTAACTTCACTTGCTACAGATTATCAGTGATGACGCTCTGGTATTACCAACAGGATTTACTTTTGGTTTTGCTATTAACTGCAAGAATAAACAATCTCCTCACAGGGTCCAGAGGACTAGTTATGCTAAGAAATAAATTTAGGTATTCATTTTCTAGTCCACCTACATACATTCTGTGTAAGTAAGTTGTACAATTGCTCTGGATCAATTGGTTGCTAAAATTTCCCCTCATTTGTCTTCAAGAGTGGTGATTAGATGCATCTAGAGGTTATAGATAAATCTGAGTGGCAGTAAGCACTTGAAAGAAAATAGCTTATTTTCCAGAAGAATATTTACATGAGATGAAACATAATAGAAAAAATGAGGGATAAAGGGGAGTCCATTTCCTGCTGTGATGCAAGTAACATCCAAACTAGTCACCAAAGAAGGATATGAATGCTTGATCACATTTAATTGTAGTTTTATCTTACACTTCACTATTTCAGGAATTTCCCATAATTCTTTACACAATCTAATTGTATGTCTTAAAGTTCTCAGATTCTGAGCATCTACAGAATGAAAAACTAGGGCAAGGAAGTGCTTTCCACCTTTGAGTACTCAGTGTAAGACCACAGCAGACTGTGATTTGATGCTTCTGTGGTATCAGCTGTGAACATGATCAAAAAGCCCAGCATGATCAGCCTTTATCAGCCCCTGGTGCTTATCAGCCAATGGCCCAGAGGCCACATGGACCACCCAGCTCACAAAGATCCTCCAGCTGGAGAACATGGAGGGATTCCCATTTTTGTCCCACGTCCGTGTGCCCACTAGAGCCGCTACCATTTCTCCAACATTCCTTCACTCAGAGGCTGCCACAAGAGCTTCACAGACACCATCACCAGCTGCCTTAGCTGAGTGTGTCAGAGCTGAGCCTCTTCAGTCTCGGGTTTCTTTTGGGTTGAAACGACCCCCGAGATATTAGAAAAAGTCTTTTCCCAAGCCCCACAACCGAAGAGGAAGTGGAGATTCGTCGGCTGTTTTCTGAGGTTGTTTATTCTTTCTTATCTTACACATTCTTTCTTTTGCCCTGCTTGGGTTCTTGCACCTGCTCAGGTCGTTGCCAACTCCCCAACCTTGCGGCAGCGTTAACTCTTTATACTAAGAACAATGTGTACTATATTTACAATAAATTACCAATACCTATCACCTCTGTTAGACAGTCTGCTTCTACTCTAAACCAACCCAAAAGTGCCACAATCACAGCAGAAGATGGAGGACAAGAAGGAGCAGAAGGACAGGGACAAGCCCAGATTCCTCCATTTTGCCTTCTTGAGCCCCCATTCTAAAATCCCCAAATTCTACTTTTGCACCCTGTGATAAATTAACTATCATTCTAATCAAACTCTTGTGGCTTGTAAATCTTCACACAAGGTTGGTAATGTTTCCCAAGGACTAAAATCAAAGCCACTGGTGTTTTTGACTTTGTGCCAAGGTCCCTGAGCCCCTTGCCAGGGTCTCGGACCACCCAGGGCAGCCAGAGGAACGTCCTGGGTCCTGACACTTCAGATGCGGGATGAAGATGCACACACCCTCACAGGTACACCTAAGGAGCCAAAAAGGTCAAGTTGTAACCAACTTCCCTGCAACACCAACAGGAAAGCCAGCTCTACAGTCACCTCTGGCTGTGTCTCAAGTGTTCTGCAGCTGGACACTGGGGCTGCTCACACATTTGCTGCTGCAGAGCACAGGGCTCACCTGAGGGCACGGATGTCAGAAGTTACTGCAGAACCTCCTTACGTGTGAGTGGTGTTGGCGTTGCTAATCCCCACAGGAGTGGCTGTATGTACACCCCACACACACCATACGGATTGGGAACTGTTTCCTCTCAGGCACACTGTAACTTACCTGAACAGACACAACATTTCTGCTCCTCAAAGTCACAGAAAGCAAGACAAATAAGTGCACTCGAAGAAATCCTTACAAAGAAAGAGTGCAAACTGTAATTGATGGAATATCTAATTATCATAAATACATACAGATAAAGGTTTGGCATTAGAAGTACAGTTTTAGTGAGCAGAGAGGTAGTCCTTGTCTGAACTGTTTGACATTTCTCACAATCACTGCCACGTTTTGAAAATACTCAATTCTCTTTTCTATGAGAAAATCAGACACAGATGTTCTAGTAACTACCCTTCCATACATATTTTTTCAAATTCTAACATAAATACATTCAGAATTTTGTAAAAAACGTGGTTGTGTGTTTTTTTTTTTTTTTGGGTTTTTTTTTTTTTTGTTTTGTTTTGGTTTGGGCTTTTTTTAACAAGCTTGGAGGAGAAAAAATACATTAAAATAATTAAATATGCTGAGTCAATCTGTTTTGGAAATACTTAATAGCCTTACTGTGGCTTGTGATACCAACTGGACATACAACAGAAGGGACTCTTTTAACACACATGAAAGTGACCAGTAAACAAAATCTACATCATGACTAGAACTGCTTTTTGCAACCAGTAGCAGTGACTCTCCTATCTTGTTCTGGATTACAATGAATAGTCTTCACATTTTAATGACAAACCTCGGATTTCCTTTTTTCTCCTTCAAGATTCTAAAGCCAAATTCCAACGTGTTCAGAATTTCTCTTTGCAGCGCCTGTTGAGCTAACATGTTCTAGGACTGCACTTAATCATATGCAAAACATACACACTTTATTTGATGAGTAGATTTACTAACAGTGACTTCTACTGTTCACCCTTAACGTTGCAGCAATCCCTGTGTGTATCAGTAGCCAGGCACACCCATCCCAGGTGGAGGCCATCAGGGCAACTAAGGAGTGTGTGCCCCAGGAATGGAAGCAAGGAGGCAGATTCTTGCAATGCTTTAGTGGGAAATGCAAATTTTTCTTAATTTTACTTTTAAGACTGAAACAAAAGCTTGAAAAAACCCACCCCCAGAGAAACTCCAACCAAAAAATACCCCCAAAACCAAAACCAAACAAAAAAAAACCAACAAAAAAACCCTCCGACGAAACAAAATTATCTCAATGGAAGAAAAACAGTCAAAACACTTGTTCCTAAAATATATTGAACTCACTGAACCAGACAGCAATCATTAAAGTGTAATTCAAAATGAAGATAGTAATTGCTTCAATCTTCTACTTTTAAATCCCAGTCCTGAAGTACTATATACTGGTAATTTACAGGCAAAAAGTAAATACAGATATACACATTCAAGATCAACTCCTCTTTAAAATGTTAATTTCTGTAATGGCTTTCTATATTTTCTGGATGTGAATCCAGGTCAGAATTAACTATAAATCAAGCCAGAAGTGACCAGGAAGATGGAGAAGCCAAAAGCAGCCCTCACCAGAGTGTACATGTAATTACACTAACAGAGGAATAAGGTATGTCACCTTTAAAGGTGACAGTAACTCCCTAAGCAGCTACTTTCATCATTAAGCTTCCAATTCATACCTTCTGTAAAGTAATCTTATATCATTTTCCTCACCCATTCCTGCTCCCCAAGCAGCTTTACCTACCCCCACAGAAAATAGCCCATAAAGGACAGATCATGACCTGCAACATTAAAGCACTTTAACCAGAAGAGCACTAAGTTTGAAAATATTAAAGGGGCACGAGATGAAAAATGCAAACAAGTAATTGATGCACAAATTAATGAAAGTAATTTCTGTGGTTGAGATCTCTTATATGACCTTAAGGCACTCTACTTTTATTAATAATGCTTTGCATCTTGTAATTTCATACTTGGGCCCTCTCATGATTTACAGATACAGAAATTCTGAAAGAAATCAGCTCTGGTAAAGATTTGCATTATTAAAAAGTCTTCCCAACTCACTTGTGTCTTTCACTAGCTTCAGAGTAAAGCCAATCTGACAGGCTGGCTACTCTGAAAAAACATCAAATGACCCAAGCTGATCAGAAACCTATTTGTCCTGTTGGTTTCTTGTTTGTTTTCCCCAATGAAAATACATACATCTAACAGCTTTCTTATTAGCTGAAATACACAACAGAGCTAGTTTTAATTTAACAATAATACATCAGAGTAAGTCAAAGAATGCAATACATCTTTGTTGCTGTGTTCTCTATAAAAGCAGCAGAAGAAATAGAAAAGGGAAGCAACTAAATGTCTGCAGTAATCCGTGAGCAATGGACTACCTGATTTACAGTGGAACATCCAGTTATTATTAATGTGGTTACTTGGAATGTATCATAGTCCATGATTTTAGGAAATTATTCTATCTAAATGCAGCTGCATCATGCTTTACCTAGCAATTAGTTTAGTCCAAATGTGGGGTCAGACCCTTTTACCAGCCACAATAAATCAGTACCTCCAAAAAGACCCCAAAACACACAACCAAAGCCAAACTTTGTTTTATTTTTCATATTTACATATACAGAAACTTTTGCATTAGAAAACTTGAAAACCAAATAATCTGTACATATAATACAGCAATTTAAGTCTTCATGAATAGAATCTTAAATTTTCAAGTCAATGAAAAAAATATTCTATTAAATAAACCAGTCTTAAAATCCAAAAAACGGGGATGAGGATGAAGAGGAAAACAAAGACCACGTAACATTTGCATTCTGCCCTTCACATGTATCATTCATGGTCATTGAACATTTGTTCTCAGTGAAACTTGAAAAACCTCCAAATTCTGAGTTTCTTTCACTTGTCTGAAATAATTCCAAGAGGCTCTGCAGTGGTGAGCTGCAAGTGCTTCTCTTCTCTTCAGGAACAGACAGTCCATCTGAATTCTTTCCACATAACTCCATATTCTGTTTCTGGGTTTCTCTTTTATTCCTTCTCAAGTGAAGCTTCACTTTTCTGTGCAGCTTTCCAGACGGTGAACTGTGGGCAGTGCTGGCAGCTGATGCATTAAGTTCTTTGTTCACAGCAGTATCAGATACCTCAGCCTCCAGAACAACATTGTGCTGCATTTGTTGATGATTATCACACAATTCATGATGTTTCTTGACAAACGTAGGATCGGCATCTGTTTTTTTCAAACACTTTGCTGGTAGAACTACTGAATTATTTAATTTTCGTTTTTGCTGCAATAAGTTTTTGTCCTTTTCATGAAAATCTGTAACTGCGGTATGAGAATATAAAGTATCCATTCCTTCCTGAAAACACGGTGCATTCTTTTTACTTACATCTGGTTCCAGTATTTCCTTGCTGAACAGCTCAGAAGCTCTAGACAAGCTCTCTGTGTACACTTTGTCAGTTTTCTGAAGGGGTGGTTGTATGGAATTTGATGACACAACACTCTCTCTTAACTTCAGAGCACAGGAACAATTAGTCGTAATGTTTTCATTATTAATTCTGAATTTACTTTTTAGTTCTGAAGGTTGTGATGGGTGACAACAAAGAACTGAACAGACAGATGCAGAAACAGGGGTAGCTCTTGGCACAGAATTTGGTTGTACTTCTGCAGGCTGGCGATCCAGTTTGAGCGCCTGCATTGCAGTATCCTTCCACGAGTAAGTTTTCAAAGAAATGCGTTGCTTTTTCAGTCTCTCTTTCAGCTCATCTGGTCTGGTTATCTTTCCAATAATGGGAGAAAAACATCCTGTGCTACATTTTGTCCTACAATGAAATTATTTAAAAATATTAACAAACATAAAAAACCCCATGCAACGTAACTCCATATGCAACTGAGCCTAGAAAAGCAACTGAACTGACAAAGGAGCTTTTGTTTTTACTCCTCAAGGAAAGATATATTTAGGGTAGTAACACACTATTTCTACAGGAGCAGAGTGCCTTATAGTTTTGATGTTTTCTTACTGATTTCTACAGCTCATGGAGTTGTTTTAAAGACACACAAAGTCTAGTATTTCACTAAATCTCAATTTACAGTGGCATTAAGAACAAAAGAAGTTCATGAATATAATGCAATGACTATAAATCCTTACAAATATTCTATGATATATACACACAAAATGAACATGATGTTCTTGACAGGATTTCAAGCCTAACAACTCTGAGTATTTTGAAATCACAAAAGAAATAAAGGTTTGCTTTCATTAGGCAATCAGTTGTTTGATTCTATTTGCATTTCCTTTGATTTCACTAAGAATATCTTTATTTCTTCATTACTTGCCTTTTTTAAGTAAATAAACAAGAAAGTTATTCCTTACCTCCTAACTCATTTCCAAAAAATCAGAGCAACCTTGAGCAGTGTTACTGCTTCACATAACAAAGACTCTGGTGCCTACAGTACAAGGCACCAAACAAGCCTCTCTCACCCTTTCAAGCTCTTGAGCTACAGAGAAAGGAACATTTGCTTTCCCTGTCCTGCACAGGCAGCACAGAAGCTAAGAGGTTTAGAGTACAGGTAGGAAGTTTTTCCACAGGTAAGGAGACCAGATTGACTAATTTGCTGTCCTTTGACTACTAAGTATGACAGAAAGCATTCAGAGCAAGATGTCCAGACATTGCTCTCTTTCTGTTAGCAGTGTTTCATTACAGTAGATTCTGTGTTGCAGGAGCTGAAGATAAGTAGGACAACTTCTGGCAACTTTCAGTCTCATATTTCTCTGATGTCATCTGCACTTCTGATTTTTTTTTTCCTAATTTCTGCTTTACAGAACTGATTTGCCACATACAACCTCATTGAAAATTTCCATGATTTATTTCAGCCTTAGAAACACAAATCTATCCTGGTCTGTTCAGATCAAGAATTTCAGAATTATCTTTATATGTTCAATGTCCTGACTCACAGGGTCTGTAGAATCTACAACATGTAACTCACCTTATTATTTTTCCTGTATCATCATCTTTGTATGCAACAAACTCATAAACCAACTTTGAGATTATATCATCAACAACTTTATACTGTGTGCTTTGTGCAAAATTTCGGTGCCGCTCACTTTCGAGATGCTGCAATAAGGAAAAAAACATGAAATCAATCTGGTATTACAGGTATGAATATGCAAGTCAACAGTACAACCAGGAGCAAGTAAATATCATTAATTTACTCCCAGCATCTCTAAGACATGAATTACTAGTGCCTTCAGCTGTCAGAGGTAAGTTTTAAATCCTAATTGCTGCTTCTAATGTGGGAAAAAATACTCATTTACTGGTTATTCAGAAAGATGCTTTAAAATAAAAAAAAATTATAGAGAAATCTCTGGTGTTATCACATTAAAGAGATACGATGATATCAAAGCATATATTTGACATTTCACATACTGTTTGCAGATCTTCATATTTCTTTCCACAACATTCACAATATCCTCTCTTTTTTTTGTCCTTCTGAAGAAACTGAGCAGGCACTCCACAGTCCTTGTCACTGTTTATTTTGTTTCTGTTAAGAGAATATTAATGAGTCTTAAACACGGAACTGAGTGCTCAATTCATCCCTCACAGTATGTTCATTCTTACTTAAGGAAAAAAAAAACCAAAACCAACCTTTATTTCCCCTTAAACTATTTACATTATTTTAGTCAACACTTAAAAAACCAAAGAATTATGCATAGATTTAAAATCAAACAAACAAAACCCAGAAATATTTACTGCGAGAAGACAGGCAGACCTAGTGGAATCACATGTAAGCACAGAACATCCAGGTTAGTACAGACATACTACTATCACTGACTCAGAATAAATACTACAAAATTGCTAAACAAATAAAAATCAAAGGACATTTAGAAGTCTCTGTGCACAGCTGATAAAACCCAAACTAGAAACAGCAAAAAAAAAAAGATTTTAACACCCACTGCTGGTTATACATAATTTTGAATATGCTGACCAAATGCCATTTTGTCCTGTTTTTCTAGGTAAGGCTAAGTGGGAATGCAAAAAAATGGACCTAAAGTTCTCCCTGGACATTGAAATATGTAGAGGTTTTCAACAGCTGCTCCACAATCTTCAGAATCCTCATCTGGGAAGAGCTACTGCTTGATGCAATCCACTATTAAACCACTTAGGGTTGACATGCCAGGAGTAAAGCAGTCATCAAATCTCTATCTCCTTTTTACTTGAAGGAATAGTTCCATCTCCCTTTTTACCAAGTATCTGCATAATGTAAGCTCAGGACTTCACATCTAAAAATCTGTCTTGAAATATCTCTAGCTTACAAAGCATAGCAATGTGTTGTCAACACCTTGCCCCAGCATCCCTTGGGTTCCCCAGGCCAGGGAACTTTGATGTGTGCTTCACCTGTTACACCAGCCTTCACACCTTCCCTCCAGTTAACAGTAAAACTCACAGAGAACCAGTAAAGCAGGGCAGAAGCAATGAAATGCATCATCTGAAGACTGATCAAGTCTGCAGGTCTTGCCCAATGCAGAAGCAAAAGTTGTTAGCAGAACTAACAACTTTTCTACAACAAGTTCTTCTCCCGGGCAAAGACAAAAAAAGTCAACATTCCCCTCTTTCTCCCAAAACTGACATTGGTCACATTCACCTGCTGAGTATGAAACATTTTCCCACCTAAATATCTCTTTGGTATGTGCCCACCTGAAATATTAATTAGGAATATTTACTCAAACAAAAATCCTGCAATTTTTAATATATCATATTACTTAATCCATCTAAACAAAAACCACCTTTTTGGTTTTTTAATGCTTTAAAAAGAATGGGCCTTTCCAACATCCTCCGAAGAGACACAATCAGAAATTGCCTTATGAATACAGCAGTAACCCCTGCAATATGTGTTTTTTGCCCTTTCATACTGCTACCTTCCTTACAATTAAAAAAAGAAAAGAAAAAAAAAAGCATCACAGCAATATCAGTTGAAACCTCCAGCACTGTATTACAGTCAAGACTGGACAGAACTGTGGAGAAGCCACTTCATAAAGAAAACAGTGACGTAAGTCTTCAGCCCCAAGGACAGAAAAGCAGCAAAAATACAGATACAACAAAGCTACCCTTCACCTGAATATATTTAGTCTCTCATATGAATCAATTTTAGAAGTCAATGAGAAAAGCTAGGTAGAAAAAATTTAAAAACCAACACTGATTCACAAAAAAGCAGTTAATTAGGACTCTTAAATAGTTTCAAAACTGATTTGCTGAAGTTCTAACTGCATCTGTAGGGCTCAAATAGAGCCTGAATGCCAAAATGTATCACATCAGCACTTGCTGTAAAGCCAGCTGCAATTCTACTGGGCAGCTGGCATCCACTTTTCATCTTTGAAGAATTGAAGCAGTATTACCAGTCTATCTAATTTCTATAAATTATCAACAATGTACACTCTATCAACAATGGTTAGGCACTGTGATGGAATAGCACTGCTTTAATAAATTCAACTATTTCAGCACTATATGGACAAATACAAAAGAAGTCTTAGGAAACCCACTTCTTGTGAAATACTTACTGAACAGCATCCAAGATGAGGACAAAGAAGAAACCAGTGGCAGAAAGGAAAAAAAAAAAATCTTAGGCTGACCCACAGTGAAAGGAGAAGGCCACATTTTTGGATGTATGCATCTGTATGCCCAATAAAATGACTAAAGACAGGATAAAGAGGGCACAGATAGAGAGACAGACACCAAGAGTGCAGTAAGTATTAGCAGACATGGCTAATAGTATTAAATAGCACAGAAAATTAGAAAATTATCAATTATTTTAGAACACAATTTGTTATGGAATAATTCAGAACAACCCTCTCCTCTACCCACACCTCAATAAAATAAAGTTTTCAACAAACCTTTCCTTAGACTGAGTTTGCTTTTGACCAGAAGGATACTTCTTATCCACCTCAAATGGACTATATGGCTTTGGAACACAATAATTCAGAAATGGAAAACTCATCAGCTGCAGATAAAATGGTCGGTACTGGCTGTATTAACAGAAAACAAGCACATGAGAACCACCAAAAATGCCAAAAGGGCTTCATTGCATACATGACTCTAGGTCCAAAATCTTGAAAAAGTGTTTCTCCTTTACATATGACATACCCAGAACACCAAGCAGATAAATATGTCAGAAAAAGTCATTCATTCTTTCCTTGATACTTTCCTTCACTTTCCACAGCTGTCTTACACATTCCTGGAGATATGACTTCTGTGCCTGTTAGTTGTTTTGAGCTGGGTAACCAATAAACTCAAGAACAATTTGGATAACAGTACATTTGTGCTCCTGAGAAGTAGCTACAGCAGCTCCCAAAATTCAATACTTTCTTTGGGGGGGGGGAGTCAATTCAAAATTTAAAAACTGCCTTCTTCATTTTTCACAAAAATAGTAGTCCTGTACACCACTGTACTTTCAGAGATACCAGAACTAGCAACCATATCAGTGCTCTGAATAGATTAAGAACTTCTAAAATAGGACATGTCAAAAGTTCACATACTGAATAGTCAGTTGACTGAAATGCTGAGAGCAGAATTCAGTCTGATTTTTTCCCACATTACTATTGTAAAATACCCAGGCAATACTACAAGAACAAGTCTGGAAAACATAATGGCAACAGCAAAGCATCACATTCTGCTTCTAAACTGTTACTTATGTTGCATAAACATTAAAAAACATTAGGTTACATAAATATTTAGAAGGGTTTCAAGTGTTTAGTCCTCCACTACATTGTGAAATTTGCATATATTTATATATGAATTTTTTATCCTTACAACTCTTGTTGGTCCAAATCTCTGCACTATCCCCATGTCCCTCATGCCTAGTGCACCAACTCAGTGTACAACCAGGTTTAGATCTCTTTTTCAATTCAGGAAAGCATCAGAGAAACCAGGTCGAAGATTTTAGCACTTACAAACAAACAACACCATAATTCAGAAGTTAGTTAGGAATTTAAAGGTGCAAATTATGCTCTGCAGAACCAAACTTTTTTTACAATTCATTGTTCTCTCAGCTTGTGGCTAACTGGCATTTTTTCACACAACAGAGACTGACTGATTACGGGACCAGAAATGTGTGAAAAGTATCAAATCTCATGCTACTGTGGATACTTAAATCAGATTAATAGCTTGTAATTTTTCCTTTTAAAAAGAAATGATTGAATGGGAAATTAAACCTAACTTCAATTAATTATCTTAACTAACCATATCTCTTTCCTTACATCTAAAGGGTCTCAGCAGGAGACGAATGTAATTGAGTTGGAACTACAGGAGTGGAATTCAGTATGCAAAGTTTTATTCATCTTTTGGGCTACAGGACTTGGGTCTAAGCAAAGATGTAAAGGTTCAGGATTCCCTTTCATTCCTTGGTAGGAAGTAACCCAGAGAACCCACTCTCATGATCTACAAACTGGAGTTACCTGTTAACTTGCCACTTCCATCACCTACTGCAAATATTCTCTACTATACTACTACTTGCTCAATCTCATTTGGTGGCTACAGACATTTCTGTATCATTTTAAGAGGGCAGTACACGTGACATCTGAAGTCAGGAAGTCGAAAGGAATTGAGATTTAAGAACACAATTCCTCAAGTAATTCTGAATTACTCAGCTGGAGAATCACATTACTAAACGCATGAAGAGAACACTTACCGACTCCTATCTTCCACCCTGATAAATGGGCTTTTCAGTCTACCTGCTCAAAGGGGAAGAAAAGGCCATCAATAGAGAATTATTTTTCATCATTTTATCAGTTGCCCCAGTAGCTTAATAAATAAACAGACTTTATTTAGAACTCATTATGTACAGGTTTTGACAAACTCTTGATTTCCACAAGATTTCTCTACATGCTTCTCTTGGACATAAAAATCGGCATAGGGCACCACATGTGACCACAGGAGAAATGTAGCACATTTTTAAGTCAAGCCAGAAACCTCCACAATTATTGAAGTACTTACTTTTTGACTTTTGAGCAGTAACATGTTTTCCCTGTTGAAAAAAGTGAGACAGTGTAAAATCCCTGCATTATTCTGCACAGTACTTAGAGATTTAGCTGTAGATAATTTAAGTTATGAGAGTGTCCCTGTGTTAATCATGACTTCATACAAAGTCATGATGAATTTTTCAGGAAACTAAGCTAAGTACTTTGAAACAAGGTAAAATGTTTCCTAAAGAAATATTTCTTTCTACACCTAAAAAAAATGTGCTCTCCTTCAGATGCCTCAATTTATTTTTTCTAAAGGCAAATCTAAACAAAGAAATCCAGAAAGGTAAATTCACTTCTCTCTCCACCCTGAAAATACCTTGCCATGGTTGAAACTTCAATCTTTAATACAGATAACATTTTTACAAAACTTTGTAAATCCTAATTAACTGCAAGCTGCAAAATGCCACCAAAACCTGCAGAACAGTAAGTATCTCCAACTAAAACAGTAATTTTCATTTGAATGGATTTACACAGTTTGTGCCTTTTATTATTTTTAGTAATGAAGACTAAAATTTAGAGGTAGATTTTGTCTTCAGAAAAAAGTGAAGTCTACATTCCAGCATCAGCTGTTAAATGTAATTGATTCTAGTGTAAGTACAAACTCATTTCATACTCTTTGCCAAAAAATCTCACCCATTATGCACGAACATAATGATGACTTGGCAGCAGGTTTTTATGTAGCCTCAAGAACTAGCCAATATTACATTCCAAAACAACATTACACACACTGGGTAGTTGGGCTCTGTTTATTTATCAGGCCCCATGGCTAAACTAGACACTTGTGCAAATTACAGAGCAACTGCAGATGGAGCACACAAGACCTACAAGCTTTACTGTCTCACTACATCATTGACTAAAAACCTGAGAAAAGGAGATTTTCACTCGCCAGTTCCACGTACTTGGCAAAATAGCTTCAAGATGCTTTATGCTCATATGAAGGAAGAGCTGCAGACTCCTTATAGAGACAGCTCCTCCAGGAAACAACTGTGATTTTTCAAAATGGCCCATCAAAATGAAAGAATTTCTAATCACTGTGTCACAGGGAAGATTACACAAGGCAATGTAGCCGCCATCTACATCACATTAAAACAACAACACATTTTATTGATTACTTTTGAGGCAGGCAGAATGGAAATTTCAGACAGTTCAGCACTTCTGACTCTTAGATATCGTTGCAAGAACACAGCTCTACATACTATGGCATCAGTGCTACTATTGCAGTTACTTTAAAAGAATGTAGAATTATACAGCAAATACTTTGTATTTTCAAAGCTGGTTTTTAAATCAATTCACAAGGCATACTAGTCTGTGAAAAACTAATACCTTCACTAAAATAAAACTGACAAGCTTCACTGTAGGCAGCTCTTAGTACTTGGATACTGAGTGTTTTCTTAGTTAACAAAACAAATGGTATTTTTATAAATGGCACAGAGGCACTTACCACATCTTTAGAAGAACTGCCTGCTCTTTTGATTAGATAGAGCTCCCTCTTCTTTTGTTCAATGCAATTCTTAACATCTGGCAAAAAGTGGGAGAATTATACTCAGTTGACTCAATTTTTGTATGTTTGACATAACTTTTAGTATTTCCAATTCAACAAAAGAACAGTTAAATGAACGTTACACACTCAAGTCAGGCTTGATCTAACAAAAACAATTTACCATCAATATGAAGTATCTTCACTCCCCAGCTCAAAGCATTGGATAGTATACTACCAGAAGGGATCAAGTCCTGCAAGCAATAAATTATGTTAATAAGCTTAAACAATACATAGTAATTACTTGAAATAATTAAAAATATAATATGTAATATGAAAGCTGAGATTAAAATGCAGATGCTTTGCTTCTAGCCAAAAGAATACTCTCCTAGACTCCTCTCCTGTCTGTCTCTGTATTACAGCACTTCGCCATCAAAAGAATACATTTAACCTTCAGAAAACCAAAACTGTTCCTTATGGTCACATTTTATAGTAAGATTTGAAGACAGTGAATTTATATATTAACTTCATGAGCAGCTCTCAAATGCTAGTTGTATTAGCAATCCTGAAAAAGTTTACTACTTGTCCTAAGACTCCAAAGACTTTCAATTCTCCAGGAAGTACCCAGAAAACATACCTGACACTTCACTTAGGACAATCCCTCAACTTCTACCTGAGCATTCCATGGCTGACTTGTCTCTAAAACCACTCAGACCACTTTTGCTACTGCTTGTTTTCTAGATAAACAAACCACCAAGTCTCTGAAGCACAAGTTTGTCGATTATTTGGCTTACCTGTTCTTTGATTGCTTTTTCAACCAAGGATTTTCCTCTGCTCATACGTACCTACGTTAAAACAGAAATGCATATGTAGCAAAGAGAGATAATTTACATTGCTCTTAACAAATACACACATTAGCTACCTCATTTTGTCCATCCTACTGCTGATTTTTCAATAACGTGCATCTTTCTCACAGGATTACAGCTGATACAGTCAAAGGCAAAAAAACCCAAAACCAAAAAAACCCCAACAAGTAATCATTTTCAGCCAGAGAAGGCCACTGCAATGTTAGTGCTGGAACAAAGCAGATAGTGGGAATAAGCAGCCAGGGACACACACCAGAAGATGAGGTTTCATCAGCTGGCCCAGTGAAAATTATAGTCATGAATATAATCATAGTCTCTGTCTTATCCCCTGCTTTCCTATCACCAGTGCATTTCCTTTTTCTCCTTTTTGCTGTCAATTCATAATGAGCTGCCTTTATGTATCCAGACTCTTTACAAAATGAGGTGACTTCACCTCTGTGATGCAAAGACCAGCCTGCAGCCTGGTCATGTTTCTAAACAAGCACCATAAACCCAGTACAGCTAATTACTTTCAACTATATTTTGAAAGGACACCAGACTTGCCCATGTAAGAAACTTCACATAAACCTGCATAAGAAAGACCTCAGAAAATCTTAATATTCACAATGCTCCATTTTAATCATTTCCTACTACTATCAGAGAGTGTTTCTGCAGATATCAGCATTAACAACATCAAATCAACCAGATTTTAAGAGGCTGTGTTGCTAAAGAAACAGGAATCACTGGACGTCATCACGTGCCTGATCCAGCTGTCAAACATGACATTAATGTTGTAAGTCAGACATACTACATTAGAACATATTTTAGTGTACTCTGCTTATTTCCAAAAATGGATCCTTTTAAAAATTGGTTTAAGTTAGTTAAGTTTAACAAGTTAGCCCGAATAAATTTAAAAGAATGTTTGAAAGAAAAACCCTTATTCACCCAAGGAAACTGCTGCCACCTTTAGGAAACAAAATAGGGGAAAAATTGTAAGAGCATATCCCATGGATTGCACCTGACTTGCAGTATTTATTACTAAGAAACTTACTGTATCTGCTATCTTAAATGAATTTCCATCATGTCGATCTTTTCGACTGCTAGCATGAGGTGAACCATTTCCTCCATTAGGTGCAGATTCTGGACTAGGAACAGGAGAAATCTGGCCAAGAGTTGGTGCAAATTTTGCCTCCTTTTTATTAGTCACCAGATAGTTGATATCTTTACTAAGAAAACTCTCCACTCTCTAAATATGAAGATAAAAAAAAAGGCAAATCATTATTTCAGGACAATAGATCAGTAACTCAATTTTGAATATTTTAAAGGAAAGTGATAAAACTTTTCAAACAATTAACTTCAAAAACACTGAGTTAACAAGAAAATATTTTCTAAATATTTGGATGACAATGACAATTAAGTTGTACTAGCATCTCACCAGTCACAAATTCTAATTTAAACTTCTTAATTTTGTAATCATCATCAAAAGAGCTTTGCTTTGTTTTGATTAATACAATTTTTTACTATCTACCTGTAATACTTTCCAATTACAAGAACGCAAACACTGCATTAAGGAATAACAGACTAATTCAAGGAAAGCAACTCTAATTTTATGTAACAGAAATTACACAGAAGTGTTCAGCTAAACTTAAAGGCAAGTGTTTACAAATCTAATTTACAGTCTATAGAAGCTATAAATTTCCTGTGCTTAGAACCAGCAGAAAAACTAAAATTCAGGATAGCTACCACGTTTCACACCTACCTCTTTAAAAAGTAAATTCTTAAGTAGATTCATATTCTCATACTCAGCAATATAAAAATGTGGTCACTCTGCATTCACTCTCTTCCATTTTGCTCCTTCAGTCTCTTTCATTGCCAGCTACAGTGTGATTAACAGCCATCTGCCTTGTTATTTCATGTCAGGTTGTATAGTTTGAGGTATTTTCCCTTTTTCCACCAATCAGTGTGGAAAGCACAAATCATACAGCATGAAACTGTGCCTTTCAATTCTGCTGTATGTATCTTTTACAGAAACAGAATGTTCAGAGAGAGGAACTCTTAAGTGCACTCCACAAGTAACAATGAAACGTGGTAATTGATCATGAGGCTGTTGAGCACCTCAGGCTGAGGCATTTACTCCTCAGAATAAGCCAAAAAAACCTTACTTTTCAGTCTCTCAGTTTTGTCCTTACTTTTCACACATGAATTCCTAAAATTCTGGTTTAGAGAGAAAGACAGACAACAGCATGCACTTATTTGATGTTAAATGTAAAACACTGCACTTACCTCAAAGCCATGTTATTGCTATTCCTTACTGACACTATGATTTCAGACAGCACCTTGATTTACAAGCACCAATTTTATAAAGCTGCTCAGTGTCCTTCTGAGGTCAAAGAAGCATTGCCAAAGCAATGCTCAGAACAGCTAGCAATTTTAGCAAATCCCTTCTGCCTCTGTGCTTAAAAGGTGTTTAGTAATACATACAATGCAATTAATATTATATCCTGTACTTGCTTGTATCAGAGTTCCTCCCATACAGAAGGGGGAATTAGGAAAAAAAATAGTAAGATGCTTATAAAATTTATTATTTAAGTAAGAGTATTCAAAAACACTAAGATTCTCTGTGCAAGTAGTTAGTGAAGCTACTGACTTAAAGAAAACATATACAAAACTCTTCCTTTAATCTCTTTCAGGTTCAGCTGAACACTATTAGTTGCAACATGCAAGCATGTCAATAAAGTCAAGAACAACAGAAGAAAAAGCACCTCAAACAATGAAACCTAATAAATTTGGATAAAATTTTAAACCAGATGAATAATCAACTGAAAACAAAGCTTCCTAATAAGAACTTTTGTCCTAATCAGTAAAGCAACTTCTCTTCAAAACCCACAGAATAATTTGTTGATAAGCTCCTTGTCTGGACTAAATTTTAAGACAAACATAGAAAAATAAGGCCCCATCTCAGATAACTACAAATAACATTAAAATGCAGTTACAAAGAACACAAAAAAGACATTCCACATGTGCACATTTCCTTCTAGGTTCATACAAGTCTCTATTATTAACTTACCCCTCCCAGCTCTTTGAGGTCCTTTCCTAACTTTTCAGAGACCACATTTGATGGGATATCGAGGTAAAACACCTTCCCAGTGAGTGGCTTAAATTTCAGTTTCTCTGGTTTTCCTGTGTCTTTTTTTACATTCTTCAGTGAAGATCTTATCTTTTCTGGTTTTGCTTGTATTCCATCTGCTGAAGAAAAAAAAAAGGCAATTAACACAAAACTAGACTTTGTTTTCATTTTCTCAAAAGGGAAAATTCCTAAATCATAGAAATGGATGGAGCAAGCTTCCATAGAAGCTGCCAAGCTTCCCAATAAAACAGCCTGGGCTGGAAGGGACCTTAGACATCATCTAGTTTCAACCTCCCTGACATAAGCAGGGAAACCTTTCACTAGACCACGTTGCTCAAAGAGCAATTCCACATATTGGTTTTACATTGTTTTTTTCTTCCTTACTGACTTACTCCCAGTTGCTTCTCTTCTGGAGAAGCTCAAGACAATGAGAGCTGCCACAGGAAGTGAGCAGGCCTCTTCTGGAGACAAAAAGGCAACATGCAAAACAGCCCCTCCGTTAAGTATTCCTTCCCTCCCTGAAACAGTCTGAGACAGGAAAGGGAGCAGAACCACTACTCATGCTGCAAAATCCTCCAAGGTTTATGAGCACACTAAATAATGCAGGAACAGCAGTCAGTTTTGTAGGATCTGGAGGATAAAAAAACCTCGAGAAATATGAAAATGAGGAGACACAGGTTGGTGTAACTGATCCAGAATCTAAACAGAAAAGATGGATAAGCAAGCGTGCAAGGAAAATTCTGTAGATGATCACTGTTCAAATATGGTGCTATACGCACCACACACGTGCCAGGGCCTTTCAAATATTACCACTCTAAACACTGGAATCAATATGGGAGCACACATATTAAACGTCTCGGGGACAATCAAAAGTTTGGAGCGCATTAGCAGGACTGCAATAGCAATGAAGAGTCTCTCTGGCAAAGGGTTTCTCACACCCTGGGCCTAAGGCGTCCTCCATACAAACACCAGCGAAGCCCTGCCCGGGGGGAGCAGCTCGCCCAGCAGCGGCCCGGCCATTTCCCACACACCAGGGACACGTTTGTACGTTTAACTCCCCAAGCCACGCAAAGGCCCTTCGAGCTGCCCTCTGCTCGCAGCGCCAGCCCGAGGGCGGCTCGGGCCCGAACCCGGCACGGGTCGGGCTGCGGCGCCTCACAGCCCCAGCCGGGATGGCGGCACCGGCTAAGAAAGGCCCTGAAGGACGGCGGCGGCTCCCCCGCGCTGCCCACAGCCCCCCGCCGCTTACGGGGACGCGCTCCTTTGTCGGCGGCCTCGGCAGCGCTCGGCTTC